>JANHMN010000019.1:37592901-37604745 GCA_030674055.1 Rhabdomys pumilio
CACACACACACACACACACACACACACACACACACACACACACACACCAAAACAAAGACAAATGAAAGCAACCAAGACAAAAAAGATTTTTTAATGCAAATAAAATTAACATAAAAATTAAAACAAATTTAAATGTTTAGAGTGAATTTTACTTTAAAAATAGACATACAATTATAGTTTTTGAAGTTTTACAATTATTTAAAGTGTTATCTATAAAAATATGTTTTAATTTTTACAGTAAAATATAATTACTTTCTAATGTTTTATGATAGCTGTAAAAACAGATTTATTGTAAGTAACATGGCGACATTGTTTGCCCATTGACTAAATGTGGACATGAACAAGGGTCTAGAGCAAATGTAAGCAAGCCATCCTTTACCTCAATGTTCCTAATTTCTTTTTCTTCCTGTGCAACAGCAAATTGTATCATATTTAACATTTTGCTCTCTGAGTCTATTTTGCATTCTCTTATTGTTAAGAAGGAAAACCATTCTGGTGCCATCATTTCATAGCTATTGCTATTTCTGCATCTTGTGCTCTGATACAAAGGAAACCATCTGACACAGGGAGTGAATGCATGCTGTCAGAGTGGTCAATGAGAAGAATGGATGTCTTTCTTGGATGGAATTTTGTCCTGTAGATACCTATTACTCTATTCAAGTGGAAGGTTTGAACCATCATTTCGTGGTTTCTGCAACATGGCTAGTTTTCTTCTCAGTGTCTTGCATGAAGTATAGATAGGAGAACAGGTCTCACTTTCTTCTGCTTTCCATTTGGTACCTTCTAAGATGGGGCAACCTCAAGAAAGAGAAACTATAGGCAGGAACTCAATGCCAGGACTTTATGATGGTCCTGCACACACCTCTGCTCAGATCTGTGCTATTCTAATTTCACCCTGTATCTCTCATTCATATTAAATATTTAAAACAGTTTTGTCCTAAATACTCTGATCCACTACTCATCTGTTGGTTTTCTTCATTGATTACTAATGTCTTGGGCCAAGCCCACTGTGGAAGTGCTACCCCTGGGCACTTGGTTCTTTGCTGAATATGAAGGCAGCCTTTTAAGCCACAAGGAGAGACACTACTTCATTCACAGAGTTGCTGTTGCATGGGCTTTACTGACCAGTGAAACTCAAAGCCTTCACTTCTTGGTGGCTTCATGTTCCAGTTGCCCAGTGGCTGTTCTTCACTAGTTTGGCTTCTACGGTTCATTTGAGTGCACACATGATGGAAAGCTGAAATAACTCTGGGACAGAAAATGAAGCAAGATCGCAATTTCCATATGGATATTCTTCTTGGTATAATTGCTGATATATACTAAATGCCTATGTAAAGCTTGCTTATGATTGACACTCCGGGGCCAGATTTTAATCTAAAATAGTCATCTTTGGCTATTACAGAACAAGCATGGAAGCATGAGTTGAAGCAGCAATTCATACTTCATTAATTAATTCATGCTTATGTCTGTTAATTTACTTGAAAAATACTTATTGAACTTCCTACTATAGTGTGTGTGTGTGTACGTGTGTGTGTGTGTGTGTGTGTGTGTGTGTGTAGTGTTATAAAATAAAGCTACTTTTTAACTTATGTATGACTATTTATTTTGTCACAAAGAAGTTTAGAAAAGATTTATTGAAAATAAGCCTTGCCAAAATAAATGTATTTTATTAAAGTATGCAACCAAAGTATGGAGAGTTTAGCATGTTTGTTGACATATAGAATTCTTTTTATCCTTTCTATTCTTTCATTCTTTTAACCATGGGATTCTTAATGTTTTATTCACTTAAAATAGTTAAGTCATCTAAAATCTCTTTTCATGCATGAGTTTGTTCAAGCATGCTGTTAAGGAATAAGAAATCACGTTTTAGTATTCAGAATTGTTTTAGCTATTCTTGGACTTTTTGTGTTTCCATATGAAACTGAATATTGTCACTCTGAGTCCTGTGAAGATTTGTGTTGGAATTATGATGGGTATTATAGAGAATCTATAGAGTCTACAGGACTGTCATTTTTACTGTGCCAATATTTCTGATTCGTGAGCATCACTGATAGATCTTTCCACCTTCTAATACATTCTTCAATTTCTTAGTTCAGTGACTTGAAATTTTGTATCATAGAAGGCTTTTACTTGCTTCGTTAGAGATACACCAAGGTCTTTTATATTATTTGAGAGTATTGTGACAGGTATTGTTTCCCTGATTTCTTTTGTCTGTTTGTCATGTGTATATGTAGAGCTATTGGTTTTTAGGAGTTAAATTTTAATTCAACCACTTTAATGAAAGTATTTATCAGCTGTAGGAGCTTCATAGTGGAATTTTTAATGTAATATCTTTCCAGAAATATATATATATATCATATACTATAGTGTCATTTGCAAATAAAGATCCTTCATACTTCTTCCTTTCTAATTCTATTCTCTTTATCACCTTCCATTGTCTTTCTGCTTTAGCTAAGATTTCAAGAACTATATTGAATTCGTAAATGGAGAGTAGACATCATTGGGTTGTTCCTGGTTTTAGTAAAATTGCTTTGAGTTTCTGCCTATTTAAGTTTATGCTAGCTATGGACTTGCTGTAATGTGCGTTTATTGTTGAGCTATGTCTCCTGAATGCCCAATCTCTTTAGACCATTTAGAAGTGTTAGACCATCCTGAAGCAGTGTTGTATTTTTTTGTATCTAATTAGATAATTGTGTGCTACTGTCTTCCAGTTTGTGTTTATAATGGTTTCTATTTACTGATTTATGTATGTTGAACCTTGCCTGCATCCATCCTCTGGGATCAAACTTACTTGATCATAGTGGATTATCTTTTTGATGTATTCCTGGATTTTTTTTTTTGCAAGTGTTTTATTGAGAATTCTTGGATCTATTTTGCTGTCTCTAATTTCAAGTTGTATAGAGCCAGAGTAATTAAAAAAACACAGCATGGTATTAACACAAAATCAGATATGTTGATCAATTGAATTGAACATACAAATATAAACACCAGACACCAATGAACACCTGATTGTTTTTATAAAAATGTTTGCAGGATGCCAGGCTTATGATGTGTGTTCTGAACTCTGGTCTTCAAATATATCAAGCAAAGCATTTTCACCACCGACCCATCTCTTCAAGCCCTAGTTCCTAGTTAATATTTAAACTGATATATTATTTATGACAGCTCGATTGCAGATAGGAATAACCTTGTAAAGCCAAGCCAGACCTCCTTCCTTCGCTGGCATGCTGACTCAATATTGTTCTCTACATCTGGTTTCCTTCTTTGCACTGAATAAAGAATTCACATGACTTTCCCTCATGAAGCTCCACTAAACCACGTGCATCACATCTGTTCCACTGCTCATTATGTCTGTTTATCTTCCCCATTTTCTATTTCCCTTAAGATGAAAGAAATTTCTTTTTTTTTTTTTACTTAAATTACATATTTTTCAAGTTATGGGGGCAACATATCATGTTTTAATTAAATATGTATGGAACATTTCTTTCATGCTCAAACTTCCATAGGAAGAAGTATTTCCTGGTATTCTCACATAAAACTCATTGGTGATATGCATTAAGCATTAGAGATTGAACTACTTGAGCACAATTCTAAGAGAGGTCATGTTTTTTATAATCACTTCCATAGCAGTAGATTGTACCATGTTTCTGTTGACAGATGTTCTGAAGTCACATCTTGTTTTAACCTGAAGCCCAACGTGAATTAATTACAGACAATTGCAATTTCTTCCTACGCTTATTTCTCCTGAATTTGTGCTTTCATGATATTAAGCTTATCTATTTTATTTTTAGCACCTTTGTCTGCTTTTAAATAAAATAGTTGAGGCTGATGAGATGGCTCAGTGTTTAAGAGTTATTGATGCTTTCACAGAGGACTAGAGTTCAGTTCCCAGCACCATGTGAAACAACTCGATCTACCTGTAACTGCAGTTTAAGGGGCTTCATAGACAATAGCAAACATATGTAAATACTTACATGCGTATGCACACATGCACACACATACACACACACACACACATACACACACACACACACACACACACAAAGAGAAGTCATAAAATAAAATAGTATGGGATTTTCTTACCAACTTACTCTTTTCTTTCAAACAAAAATGCTTAAATAATGCTTCTTCTTTTTGTCATTGACTTTCTTCCATATAGCTGGCAGCTTATAGTATTTTTTAACTTTTTTCTGTCACTTGTGGTCTCGAGTAATTTTCTAAATACTTTTCCTGGTGCCATTTTATCATTTTTTTTTTAAATTCCTGACCAAAGTTAAAGCTATTTTCTTTTCAAACATAAAACCATTCCTGTTATTGCTGTGTATTGCTGTGGTGGTTTGAATAAGATTGGCTCCCAGAATTTCATATATTTGCATGCTTAGTTCCCAGCTGGTGAACTGTTTGAGAAGTATTAGAAGGTGTGCCCTTGTTAGAGGAGGTCTGACATTATTGGAGGAAGTGTGTCACTGGTGGTGGGTGGACTTTGAAGTTTTAGATGCCCAGTAGTTTTCTCTGCCTGGTACCTGAGGATCAGGACATAAAGCTTTCACTTAATTATCCAGCACTATGCGTGCCTGCATGCTGTCCTAATCCTCACCATGATAATAAACTGTCTCTAAAACTGTTAAGAGAGCCTGCAATGAAATTCTTTCCTTTATAAGCGGTCCTTTGGTCAAGATGTTTCTTCATAGTAATATAAACACTAACTCAGTGGCATTTATCATTAATCTCTATTTTTATAAAATAGAGACCATTTGGGTACTGGATATATGGCTTTAATGTCCAACAATATAATCTCTATTATTGTACACCATAAATGCCACTGCCCAGCTTTGTAAGTGAATTTCAGTATGTCAAATTGCCTAGAAAACACACACACATACCTCTGATATGGTTAGAAATCCATAGTATTAATAAGTACATGACCATCTTTTGGCATAATATTTAGTGTTTCTTTGAAAAATTGCATATATATTTTGTTTTCAAAATAGACACACGAGCTTTTAAATATTGCCGATTTCAATATTTGCCTAACATAATCTTCTTGCATTTTGAGTTTTGGATTTCTTGAGACTAGGTTTTGTTGTACGTCCCAGGCTGACATAAATTCATCATCTACTGGGCTCACTTTCCTGCATGCTGGAATGATATTTTGCCTCAAATATAGTTACTAAGTAGCTGGCCAATCATTCTTCTGGGATTTTAACCAACTGTTACAGTAGGAAAGTCCTGCAACGTATCAGCCATACAATAAAACTGCATTTGATTTTCTCTCTTTCTGATACCTTGTATTTTCTCATTCTAATAAAACTCCAAATCAGAGACTCCAGTTAATAAGATACATTTGCATACTGATTAGTAATGACATTATCAAACACATGATACCCTTTATAGGATGCAGGATTTGAATAACCACCAACAATGATGGGGTCATCAAAATGTAACCTTATTAAAAGTGCTTTTGATTTCCTTAATAACTGATTAAAGATTAAATTCCATCAGCATCTCACACAGGATCTTCTAACACAGTAATATTATAAACCGTTCCATTTATTCTTATCTCTACCTCTTATTACTGCTAAGGATGAAACAATGTATCATACAAAGATATTACTGGCAAGCTACATCTTCTTCTTGCAGCCATTTGACAATAAAGATGTATTGTAGTCCATGTTAACTTAGTTTGAAAAGTTTTTTTTTTGTTCTTAGTTTTATTAAGGTTTTTTTTAAATGTTATTTTCAATATATAACCATTTAACTCGAAGTTCTTGTAATAACTTGAAGAGATCTCAGTGGGTAAGGGTGCCTGCTGACAAGAGGAAAGCCTGAATTCAACCCCCAGCATTCACATAATGAGTTGTGCATTGCTACTGTGGCTTATAATGAATTGTATATTGCTGCTTGTGGCTGCAAAAGTAGTGTGGGCTGTAGGTGTGGGGAAGATAGATTCTGGGATTTAGCTCACCTACCATTGTAGTTACTGTGGTATATCAGGCTCTCTACCAGTCTGCCTTTTACTGACTCAGTGCTTAGCAGCTGAAGTTATTACCTGTCTCTGCTAGGTGCAGCACATCTATACTGCCCCTCTGAGTTACATACTTTTCCCTCTGTGACATGAATAACCTTTATAAGGTTCCTCTGAACATTACAGCTTTTTTTCATTCCCCCTCTCTCATGCTCTCTGTCTCCTGGTTAGTCGCTATCTATCTATCTGTCTATCTATCTATCTATCTATCTATCTATCTATCTATCTAATATATCATGTATAATCTATCTGTTATCTATTATCTACCTATATTATCTATCACAATTGACTATTTCAAAAAAGCTGTCATTTTGACTTATAGATGAAAACCAAGCTTAAACTGTTTTAAAAGGCCAAAGAGATTTGTAAGTTTTATATTTATTGGCCAGCATATTTGTTTAAGAATAATTTCATTAGCATGTAGGCTTGATAATAATATAGTGTTTACTTTCATATTTTTATTTGATAAAATTATCTAATTTTGGCTAACTGGTTCATTCTCCCAGAGTGTCATGTTTAGTATAAAATAAATTATAACCATGTCATACTAATAATGTGGTTGTAATGGATTTAAGGTACGAAAATAAATATCTGCATACTTTGACATGCTGTTTTAAATATCATTTGTGATTGTTAAATTGCAGATATGAACTTGCTATATTGTAAAGTTCAAAACAAATTTATGCATTCTATAATATTTAATTTTGAAGCAAATCTGCTAAGCACCTATACATTTTAAAGGCAAAATACTCAGTTTTAAATCAGATAACTCTGTTCCAGTTGATTGCATAAATTGACATTGATGGTTGTCTTCCTGACAGTGTCACTGTACAGTCCTGGAATGTTTTGAATTTTGAGTGTGTGTCGGTCTGGCCTCATATATTTGCCTTAGTGCTTCTGGCTCTAGAATGCTGTCCCTCCAGCATTATACTAATACATGAACCAAAAATTCAACATTCTTGAAATATTGCTATCTTCTGGTGACAGTTCTTTTTTTCTTTGTTACTCTTATTCTGTTCTAATTTACATATCTGCAAGCATTTCAATCCCTTCTTACACGGGGCAGAAAAAGAGGGCTTCCATTTTAGCAAAGAGAATCTCCAGAGACCAAGAGAAGAAGCAATGATTACATGGTCATCTACCCCATGGTTTACGTGTCAACTGAGCTGCACCTTGACTTGGAAATGATGCGCTGTCTTTTCAATGGAGAAGGATAACTAATTAGTATGAAAAAGTCTTCAGTTTAGGAAACCAGAAAGTTCATTGTTTCAAAACTCAATTGTACAAGTTTTTTTTTTTTTTTAAGAAATCTAAAAATTATTTGCTGCTTAAAATAAGAATACATGAATTGAAAATGGCAGAAAAGGGAGAAAAATATAAAATTTTCCATACTTCCTAGTTGAATATTGGACAATAGTGTGTCCAAAACTGAAACTGGATTGACTTAATACTTGCCATAATGATGGAGGTAGAGGAGATGGATAAACAAGGTCTCATTTCTATGAGACCTTGTTTACCTGGAAATTTTTATTTTTCAGGTGCTTTCAGGAATTACTTTCAAACTTTATTTTTTCTAAATTTGCACATGGAAAGAGAGCACTGATTTATGATTTTTACCTTACACCCAAATTCCAGATATAATCACTCCATCCCCAAAGATGATATGGATTCAACTGAGAGACGTGAAAGGAACATCTGCGTGTTTTCTCCAAGTCATTTTTGGAAATGTAGTGTTCTGTGGTAGCCCATTAAATTGTGACTTTACAGTTTCTAAGTAAATAAAGCAGCAGTAAATAAAAGCTTGTGAAACCACAATACACGGAAGTGTTCAAATATTACCTTTCAATGAATTGTAATTTCAGCTGTCACTTAAATTTTAGGTAAGATAAATGTTTTGTACAATATATATTTAAAAAGACCAAAATTGCTATTCATCTATAAGAAGAATAACTCTATTATTTTCTAACTTCTCATTTTCTGAGTTAGAGGTGTTTAAGGTTGTGTTAAGATTGTGGCTATGAGGCTAGGACATGGCACAGGGGGCAAAGAAGCCTGCTGCCAAGCCTCGCTACTTGTGTCCCTGCCTGAAACTCACCTGGTGAAAAGCAAGCAACAGCTCAAATGGTTTGTTTTCTGATTCCCACATATGTGCTAGCCAAGGAACACAGGTGTGTGTGACCTTACACCCACATTCATATGTAAACAGCTGTAACAAACAATTAAAATGAATGTAGCTATTTAGGAGAAACTAAACTTGAATGTGTGACTCTCGGGTTTATACTGTTAGAAGAATGCACAAAAATACAGAAGTCTTCATGATGAACTAGTGTGCTCTTAAGAAATGTCACTATCATTAGAACATTTAGCTTTCAAAGTCCATAGTCACATTTTAAATAATGCTATTTTCTGTGTTTTCTCAGCATTTGATTCTTATAAAAATAAAATGAGTATATCTTAATTCAGGACAACCGACCAAGGATATAACCCGTCAAGTTGTCTTTGCCTATTTTAATCAACTTTACTAATTTACACACGGACACTCAAAAGATGATTGTGGTCTAAGAGATTCATGGGTTTAGACAAGTAGTTACCTAATACATTTAAATATTTTACCATAATCTCTTAATCACCCCATTTGTACTCTTTGCCTTTTTCCTTAAAATTGGCAAGAGGCTGGCTTCTCCCAGTGCAGCCACTATGAGATCATCTTGCTTAGCAAATCATTTTGTCTTGTCCTGAGTAAATACCTAAGAGTGGTATGGATTCCTCGACAACAAGATTAACTCGTTTCCAATTTGAAGGTAACATTTAAACTTTTTGTTAGTAAAAATTAACCATGCAAAAACAATACGTGTGTAATATTGGCATATGTATATAACAGACTTACATCTCCTTTTACCATACACTTCTCTGCTTCCCCATTTCATTTTTTCTTCCTTTTGCTTAACAGCCACTATTTGAATTTTTGTTTTTTTTTTTTTTTCATTGTGTATGTGTATCATGTTTCCTTTATTCATTCATGTCTTGATTTCTGGGCATCTACGCCGATGACGTAACTATCTACTGTGAACAGTGTGTAATTACACACTGTTGTCTTTATTTTGGTTTGTTGACTTTTATTTACATATCAGGATCACACTAGAGACTGGATCATCTCGTGGTCTTATGTTAGCATTCTGAAGAACCTACAATGTGCAAGTGTCCTTCCCCTGAACTGCCAGCTACCACACAGTCTTCCCATCATCTTCACTGACATTTGATAGCTTTGTTTATCTCATGGTAGACTCTCTGATAGATGTAAAATAGAATCCCATCATAATTTGTGCTTGAGGTTCCTTGATGGCTAAACATTTTGAACAATTTTAGTACATGTGTTTGCCTCTCTCCTTTTAAATTTATCCGACTGATTCACTTGACCATTTGTTGGCTGAAGCACTTTTTTTTCTTTTCTTTTTTCTTTTCCTATCGATTGTTTGGTTTCTTTATGTATTCTGGATATCATTATTACATGAATATGGTAGAAAATCCCCTTCTTCTTTCAGACTGTCTCCTCATTCTTACCTTCTTTGCAGAGCCTATGGCTTTGATGACAAACCATTTGATGATACTATAATTTGCTGAACTATTGGCCCTCTAACGAGGACAGTATTGGCTTTTCCTATACCATAGGTGTATCTCACAATTTTTGATCAGCTGTTTCAGTGTTTCAGGTATTATTCTAAGGTCCTATAGATTATTTTTGAATTGAGTTTTGTAGAAGGTGAGACGTTGGTCTCGTGTTTCAATCTCACACTTTGCATGCTTATTTTTCCCAAAAGCACTTTGTTAAACAGACTTCCATGTTTGTAAGGTATACTTTAACACTTGTAGATATTGACAGTAACATTTTATGTCACACCTGCAATGTGTCAGACTTACCAAAGAAGGTCCATCATATCCCACACACAGATATTGATATCTTTCAACTTTGTTCAGACCAGTGGTGTACCATGATGTCTTCTTGGGTCTTAATGCTAATTTTTCTCATTGTGTTTATCTTCATTTCTTTTGTTTTCAATCATTCATGTATCATGTTTTAATATTTTTTCAGTATTCTAATATGATAGTTTTTTTCATCATTTAACAGATAACAAAATCAAAACCAAAAAAAATCTTTAAATTCTGAATATGTTGTCTAGAAGATGCAAAACAGTGGCCCAGTATGCTTATCATTTTATACAACTAATTACTATCAAATTTCAAATTTAGTGAAAATACATTTACTAATATTTACTCTGTAGCTTGATATTCTAGCAACTTTTGTAATGTTATAAAGATCAATCCTATATTATTATTTAGATATTTTACTGTTTTTTGCTTTAATATTTAATCGATAGTTCCAGTGACTAAATTTATATACAGAATAAGATAACAGTCAAGGCTTCCTACTTTTATTGTACGTATTTAGTTCTTTTGGACATTTTGGTTCCATTAAATGACTTGGCACTAGGATTAAATCACTTCAACACTGTACCTTATCTGAATGCTCACTTTTGTCACATTGATATGCATGTCGATACAAAAGATGTAAAAAAAAAAAAAATGCAATCAGATAGCATTATTCCTTTACTCTTTGTCTCGGCCAAACTCATTTTTGCTTTCCAGCTCATTTGTGCCTCAGCATACGTATTAGAACCATTTTTGACAACTTGTTTAAAAATGCCTGCTGGGATGCTAATTGAAATCGTAATGAATTTTAGATGCGATTTTTAGGCACTTGACAGTTGACATCTTGACAATGTCTTCTCGTGAACATTGCAGATTTCTTCATTTATTAAGTTTCTCCAAATTATTTCTGGAATGCTTCACATATAAGTAAAGGTGTTTGATGTGTATTTTTCATTATTGACTGGCACATGCTATTTGGCAGTGTTTTGATGGGTATCTTGTGATATTCATTACTATTTTGATTCAAGTTAAAGATTTTACTCAGCTTCAGGTTATTTATTGCTTCAAAGGGCAGGTAGAATTATACGTGAATGTGTGTGTGTTTATGTGTGTGTGCTCATATGTGTGTGTATGTATATAGTTATGATTTCTATGAAGAAGGACAACATCCCTTCCATTCCTTTATCATATTATACATCATTTCTTTTCACTACATTATGGCAATGGATAGAATTTCCATGAATGCAAACTGAAGTTATTATTCCAATGTTATGTAAAACATTAAGTATTTCACTATTAATTAAAATATATACAGCGGGTATATCATAACTGGTTTCATCAGACCACAAAATTTCTTTTCCTGTTACCATTTTTGGGAGCTTTCATTGCTGACCTGGGATCTATTATTCTTCTACCATGAGGAACACAGTTTTGTTTCATTCTGTTAAGAAAGTAGATTAACCTGATTTGACTTGAAAGGTTTGAATTGACCATAAATTCTGATAATGGACTGTTAATCTATGTTTACTAATTTTGATTTGTTACATTTGAGGAGATCTTATAGGTGAAATATGCATACATAATTTTTTCTTTTCTGTTTTGTATTAAGGCAATAATGGCTTCAAAACCTGAACTAGAAAGTGTAACTTTTTGCAATGGCATTTGAGCTGGTTTTTTTTTTTTAAATGACACTCCTAAAGAACATTTTACCTGTCTTTCCTAGAATGCAATACTGTTTTACCCCATCCCTGTATACACTGGGTTAAAGATGTGAACCATTCTCTGTTGCTTTATACCTGTCTTTCTCTCCCTATATGGTTTCCCATATACTGTGGTGGATATTCTAGCTCCTGTGCCCATCCCAGTATTTGTATTTGTGTCCTTCTGTATTT
>JANHMN010000019.1:37623573-37646624 GCA_030674055.1 Rhabdomys pumilio
GTTTTTCGAGACAGGGTTTCTCTGTGTAGCCCTGGCTATCCTGGAACTCACTCTGTAGACCAGGCTGGCCTCGAACTCAGAAATTCGCCTGCCTCTGCCTCCCAAGTGCTGGGATTAAAGGCGTGCGCCACCACCGCCCGGCTGTGATTTTGTTGCTTAAAGCTACATGATTTGTGCAAATGTCTTTAGGTGGATGTAGAAAACCAACTTAGTATCCTTAAGCGAAGTACAGTTGAAAGAATCATGCTCACTCATTCTATGTAATACATAAAGTTTTCATAAAATGACAGGCTGAACTGGTAGTAAGGACCATCAGTTACAACTACAGCAGTGACCATGATTGTATGAGGTAAATGAGAGAGAAGACAGGACTTGATATGAATTGAACTTCTTATGTTATGGAAGCCACTGTCCATCTGAGGCTTCAGTTCTGCAAAGCCCAAAATGTTGATTTTATGATTCATCTCCAGACAGTAAGTAGGAAAATGTTCCAGACTTGAGATCAGGATATATACTTTAGATCTGGGGCTTTAAGAAGAGCATGCGATTGGCAGTCTGAAAAGGAATCCTGAGTTCTCTTACAAAGAAAGAAAAAGTTTAAGGTTTAATAAATGTGCAAATAATTAGCCAAATAGCATGTTTCTCATGCAACAAAATATGTTAATATTGACAAGTCATGTGTACTTTTTTCTATTTTTGCCTTTAAACTTTGCCATATGATATACCACATACTCACAAAGCAAGATGATGCTTCTCCTTGGCTTATATTAGAAATTATGAAAAAGTAGGCAATCTGAATAAGGTTGATTAAAAACAATGTCAAGAGGCACACATAAGCCTGTCTCTAACTCCGTAGGAGGCCTAAGATCCAGCTTCTTGATTCATGTCAGTTTTAATCATGTTACAGAGGCCTGCCACAGTGTAGATTCTGAAAGGTACTATCAATTACCCAAAAATCGAAATACTAGTTCTATTTGCCTCAGGCCCTTACTCTGCGCTAACTAAGAGTTGGGAGCATAGTGGAGCAGGCATACTGCCAAGCTCAGTGATCACCTCAAGCCATCTTTACGTATTCAGCTCCTTGGGTTGATTATCTACCCCCAAAATGATGGTGTGGGTGACAAAGAGAAGCTCTGAGAGGCTGCTTCTGCAATCAGCTAGCCAATACAGTCAAATTGTATTTCCCGAATTACATAAAAATTTTAAAAAATAATGCCTCTTGAAGAGCAATGATTACAGAAGGGAGAAAAAAATCTTACAAAATCTAACTGTAACAGAAAGAATATACCTCACACACCCGTGGTGTTGCCACCTACGCATGTATTTAAAATTTTGCTTCAGGATCTATATTTTTTTAGGGTGTTCATGGAAATATACCTTCAAGGAATGTCAATAATTTTCTGATCATTGTTACCACAGCAACTTGAGACAGGAAGAATTTATTTGGATTCATAGTCTGTGGGGATGTGGTGCATTACAGAGGCAGATAGGCTCATGGTGGTATGAGCAGCTAGTAGCTGTGGTTGGGGAGCCTTCTTTTGTATAGGCAGATTAGGTAGAGAGGGGAGTCCAGATATCTAGCAGTACATCTTCTCATACTATGTTTATCACACATAGAACTCCAGCCTATCGATATATTTCTGGGCTCCTTCAGGGCAAGACTTCCTGCTAAATTAACCTGTTTTGTAAAAACCCTCAAGGCATACCCTCATTTGTGTTTTAGATGTTTTTTTTTAAGCCAATAAAGTTGACACTTGAAATTCACTATCACAGAACAGAAGGGTATATTCTTTTTGAAAAAAAAAATGCTTCCAGACTAAAATAAAACAGTGAGAGTCCTGTAATGTGACATTTAGAAATATAACTTATGGAGACATTCTATTTTAGGAAAATACGGAGAAGAAGATGGGCAGGCTTGGCTACATCCATCAGTACCCTTTACATGAGATGGTGGTCTGTTAAATTTCTGCCTTCTCGCCTGTAATCTATTGTATGTAGTTACCATTAACCCTTCAGTCTGTACCTTTTATTCTGGTGCTGTGATAAAACTCTCAGACCAATAGCACACTGGTGAGGAAACTGTTAATTTCAGTTTACACGTCCACATGACAGACCATTCTGGAGGGAAGTCAGATCAATAACTCAAGACAGAGGCTTGAACCAGAAACCAGGCTGCTCCCTAAACCACTCTTTAGTTCGTGCTTAGCCTGTTTTTCTTATATCCAAGGGCCACATGTTCAGAGATTGTGGATCTTCCCGTGGGCTTGGTCCTCCTACATCAACCAATAGTCAAGACAATGTCCCAAAGTCATGCCCACTGGCCATTTATCTATTGAGATTTCCTCTTTTCTGGTAACTCTAGCTTGTACCAAGTTGACAATCAAAGTTATCCAGCATATCATATAGTCACTCTTTTGGAATCGGGACTCAGACAACCCACGCTACACTGTTATTATTGTTTTTACTGTCTCTAATAAACTTTGACACAGAGGCCATTACTATTTACTATTGTGTGTATTTTTCTATATTATATTGGATACTTTGCTTAGTGTTATGATAAAATACTGAACTAAGGAACCAAAGTAAGGAGACAGGGTTTAATTAATTAATTAATTAACTAATTTATTTATTTATTTATTTATTTATTTATTATTTTGGTTACAGTTTGAGTGGAGGTACAAAACTGTGGGAATATTGTACAGCCCAAATGTAAATATATCAGTCATATTGGTCAGGAAGCAGAGGGTGATTGACGCTGGTACTCAGATATTTTTCTCTTTGGCATGTAGTCCAGTGCATGATTTGACCCACATTTAGACTATGTTTAGAGTTTAGATATTGCCCAAGTTTAGAATTTCCACCTCAATTTACCTAATCCCTCAAATGCATGCCTAGATACATACCTTGTTAAGTTTGGGATTAATGTTAACTCTCAGTTGTATGTTTGTACGTGTATATGTGTGCAAGTTATGTTAGTTTGACATGTTAACTTGTGAAAAATATAAAATTTAGGCCATTTCATAGTACCTTCTTTATTTTATTGATTTCATAAAATATTTGAGATAAAGCAAGGCTAAAATTTACTTTCTGCTCCTGAAATTCAAAATAATTGTTGCCTTTCATGTTAACTGTCAGTCCTATCTATACTGGAGTTGTGGGCAGTCTTTTACTTTCATAGAATGAGAAAATTCAAGACACCTAGTAACTGCAAAAGACTATCTCTAAGATAGTCTCTCTAAGTTGTGGAATCCATGCTTATTTGTGGCAGCTGAGGATCAGATAGTAATGTCTTGCGATTCTGGATATTATTGGTTTAGCATTACAATGGAAAGAATTTTCCAGAATGAGAAGCAGTCTTCAATAATAAAGGGAAGATGTTTTAAATTACCACATGACTCTGTGTGCCAGGGTGAAATAATTCAGTAGTGAGGTTAGCATATTTCCCAGAGTCCTTCAGTAGATACCTTCCCTGCTTTATCTACAGCATGCAGTCATTGACGACCCTTCTTGTATGTTTTGTCTTTGCACACATTGGCCCAATGAATCTCTGGGGAAACCACTGTTTAGTCCCCATCTCGTTTACACCGGAATCTTAGCCCTTGCTCTTGGCACATAAAGCCAGCCAGATTTCATAGTCTAGTTTGTACAGGATGACCTTAAACAGAGCTGTTGTTTCTGCTTATTTCACCCAATTTACATAAAGAGCTATGTTACTGGGCTTATTTCACCTGATTTACATAAAGAGCTCTGTTGCTGGGCAGAGCTCTGAAACTAATTCAAGCATGTTCTACTTTGATACCAAATAGCATTAATTCAGATTAAAATGTTGATGTTCTATGAACCACTGTTTGATCGTAACACATAAAGCTCATTACAGGGGGTTGAGTTATCACTCCTAAACTAAATAATTCATCCTTTTTGTCAAGGTTTACAACTGAACCCTGCATGCTTATTTTCTTCTAATTTCAAACCTTTTGATATGGTATGTTGATTTGTTACCAATCAACTACTGTCGTGTCTTTCTTGCTACAGAATTCAAGCAAATATATTACTCCTTTAAAGAACTTTAAACTTCAGCTTCTTTCTCAGAACTTTACAGTTTGTTTTAGAAATTATAAAAACAAAAAACACTTTTAATGAATAACATTTTTGTCTTATAAAAATATCCCACATAGTATTCATTTTCAGAGTTAACTAACTCACCTGTACATAATGTTCACAGAGGAATTGTTTTAAAGAAACCATAAGATGGCTTAACAAAAGGAAAGTGTATATTGTGTGGGGCATTTTCTCATTCGTTGGTTTGATCCTGAATTTTATCTCCACTTAAATACTTTTCAGGATCTCTGTGTTTATTTGGGACTTGTATTAGCAAGTCAAGGATGCTTGTAAGAGCACTGTATCTTTGCTATTCATTCTGACCATATTTTCTTTATTCTTTTCAATGAGGTTTACTTATCTTACCTGCGTTTATGCTTACCGACTTTATAGTTACATTTTATACTATCAAATGTAGTAACTATCCTATTCTTTATTGTATTTCCTTGTCAACATTGCCATAAATAATCCTGCCGGTGACCTTGCTGAAATTAGATGAAATTAATCTTTCTCATTTTCCTGTGATATGTATTTGATATGTTTGAAACATTAGAATTATAATTATTTTATATTCTGAGGGAGAGCTGAAAATTGTTTTATGGTGTTTATAAAAATGTCTGCTAAACACATTTACTCTTACGTCAGCATTATACAGAGAAACACCAAAGGGGAAATTGTATATTCTGATTACTTGTACGGTACACTACTCTTTTAAGTTTAACTCAAAATGGTTACTGACATTATCCCAATGCTATGGTGCATTCCTTAATACTTCATTTGAAACAACCTTTGGTCCATGTAACCAAGATAGCATGTAGTGATCTTGAAATTCTTTCCTAGAACTGTATAAATCATCACTTAGTTAGCAAGTTATATAAACTTTTATTGGTTATTTTATTCATTTACATTTCAAATGTTATACCCCTTCTCAGTTTTCCCAAATGCCCTGTTCCCTCTCCCCTCCCCTCTGCCTCTATGAGGGGTACACACACACACACACACACACACACACACACACACACACACACTCCTACCTCAGCACCCTAGTATTCCCCTACCCTGGGAGCCTCCACAGGACCCAAGGGGATCCCCTCCTAGGTATGCCCAATACGGTAATCCTCTGCTACATATCCAGCTGGAGCCATGTGTCCCATGTTCAGTCCCATGTTTGGCTGTAAGCATCCACATCTGTATTGGTCAGGCTCTGGCAGAGCCTTTCAGGGGACAGCTTTACCAGGCTACTATCAGCAAGTGCTTCTTGGCATCAACAATAGTGTCTGGGTTTGGTGTCTTCAGTTGGGATGGATCCCTAGGTGAGGCAGAAGCTTTTAAGACTCAAATATAAACCCTTCTATTGTCATTTGAAGAATTTGCTACTATTTCTTTTCATAAGTGGAAAATACAGTTGTCTGAGTCACCCCAACCTACAGTCATTCTTTGTGCTCTTCCTCAGTCTAATTCACGTTTCTAGCAACAGGGATCAAAAGTAACCCCTTCTACAAAACTATTCTAACCTAAGTTATAATCCTTGTTTGTGATCAGAGCCATCCCAACTGCCCTGAAGCTCTATCTGCTTGTGGCTATAATTTGAATTTCTCTTATGAGCTTAAGAACGTTTAAATTATTAAACAGTTCCACACATTTATATAATGAAGTATACTGGTTTCACCACCCATTCACTCCCTTTCCTACCTCCCTCTCCACAGCTAGAACCCTCCTATTCTGTAAATTGCCCTCCTACATCCATGTTTTCTTTGTGCATGTTACCTGTTAGATATAATTAAAGCACTAGTATGGACAGTTGATAGTTTTCATTTGTCCAAAGCTACACTAATGAAGAAATGACATTTGTATATTTTGACTTGGAACAATTCTATTCACATCCTTTATCTATGTTTTGATTGTACTGTGGCAAAGGAGATGCACTGTGCTCAGGTGTATATGGGATCATTATTTGTGGTTGTCTGTATTCTCATGTTAATTGTAGTATCCTGCATGTAGGGCTGAGGCACCCTGTCCCTGGTTGGTTCTGATTGATAAATAAAGATGTTGACAGTCAATGGCTGGGCAGGGCAGACAGAGGCAGGACTTTTAGGATTCCCTGGCAAAGGACTGGGGAGGAAGGAGAAAGAGAGATCTACCACGACAGCAGCAGATAAGAGACACCACACCTGAGACATGTAGGACAAAGAAACAGCCTACATGTAAGAACCAGGGAAAGGCCACCTTAAGAGTGCTACCCAGTGGGGTCCAGGGCAGCAACGATGGAATACAGATTTTAACAAGTAATAACTTGGAAATATTGGGGGGGGGGACTAGTTTAACCACATGGAAGTTAGAAAGTGGCCCAGCCTTGGAGCTGTTAAGTGCACACAAAAATATAAAGGCTGTATGTATGTGTCTTTCATTCAAGAATATAAAACATTAGGGCATGTAGAAGGAACACTCTGCTGGAATCGATTTGAGTAGCAAAAATTGGGTTCATTTACAAAAGCCATCCGAAGTGCAAGAGAGACGTCACCCTTAAAAACTATTTGGAAATTCCTAAATGGAATATGTATGTCATACCTTAGGATTGGGAGGTGGGGAGAGTTGGTTTCTTGTCAGAGCTGTGTATTTTTTGCCGTGTGGGTTTGGGATTAGAAAGAAAGACTTGCTCGTCTTACATGCATGATTCTGGGGTTGTGGGGTTCATGGCTTAAGGCTTAAGGCTTAAGGCTAGGGCACAACCAGGCTGACCCAGGGACATGGGCAGCAGGTTAGTGATTCAGACAAATGCTCTCTTAGGTTCTATAAGAACTTAATCCCTGAATGCTAAGAGCTCCTGCTGGGAGAAGGCAGGCAACAAACAGCAGACAGCTCCTTCTGAGGAGAAGGCAGGCCACTGAGAACAAATCTAAATAAAATATAAGATGGAGGAATTGGTGGTAATTTAAGAAGTCTATGCTCTCACAAGCAACTGGGCTCCACCGGAATTCTGGGAATGCTTAGCCTGACATATGACACGGTCAGCCTGAAAATAGGGTTAACAGTAAATAGAAGGGAGTCGATTGAAGTTAAATAGTAAGGGATATTAATTAAACTTATATAAAGAGAAAGGTGATATAAAGTAAACTCACAAAAATATTAATCCACAGAAGGGAGAATGAATGATAATTGCTTAATTATTTTTAAGTATGTATAGACGAATAAATAAATACAGGCCTTCGATCTCAAAAAGGGCGGGGGAGGCAAAGGCAGGAGATGGGAGAAGCCCTTTCTCAACAGATGATAATAACTGTTTAAGATTGCTTATAGTGCTTTAAACTGTTTTAATTACCAAAATGCATAGGGTGGTTATGGTACTAGAAGTCCTCCATGAGAGACTTCAAAATAAAACAGGCTAAAGAAGGCTACCAATTTAAATCAATCTATACTTTTGATGATTCTGGGTTGCTGGACCAAGGACATGCTATTTTGGGAGAGAGGCTCTTTATTTGCGTTAAAAGGAAAAAAAGTGTGTGTGGGAGGGGGTTTGGACCCATTTCAATATGCTATGGATCAGATGTGATAGGGGAAGACCCTTCCCCGCAAAGATAGTGACTATAGGCAGGAAAGAAAAACTAAGGAAGACCAAACAGGACAGGTAACATGATTTGTTGTTCCCTCCAAATGGGAACAGCCCTAAAAGTGGCTTAGACATGAAGATGTCTCTAGTCAAAACTTCAGCTAAAATTAGCCAAAATCTTGTTGGTTATGGAACCCTTAAGGCTCATCATGCCATCCATCACATGGCATGAATGAAAATCTGTTACATTTGGATATTGATAAAATTAACTCATATAATGTGCACTCCTTGCTGGCAGGTCCAGGTGAGAGGAGAGAGGTCCTGGAATTGCTGGGCCTCTTCTCCAGGGTTGAGCGGGATGTTGAGTGTCGGCAGCCCACGAACAACCACACTGAACCAGGAGTCTTGTCGAAGCAGGAACTAAGCTTTAATGTTAAATCTCTTGCTTATATAAACTCAGAGAAGAGGGAGGGGGAGTTTTGGTGGAGTAAGATGACGTAGGGGGCGGGGAAAAGTGACAGAGAGTATGGGTTAACTGACAGGGCCAATGGCAAAGCTCTACATCAGCAACAATGGAGCAGAGGCAGAGCCAAACAGGTCTTGCTGAGTCACCCTGGTACGGAAGTGACTGAGATAGGTCTCAAAACTTGACCCAGGCTCCGGTTTGTCCTCAAGGCCCCAACCAGGACCAAAATGGGGCCCAACAATATAAAAGACACCTGCTCAAATAGAGAACATAAATTTATCCTTAACTGATCTGTGCACCTTGGACAATCTATAGAAATATCTTTATAGAACTAAATAATTGGTTGTAAGATTCTTAGGTTGCAGAATGAAACACTAAGATGTAGCTCTGGCAAGATTCATCCTCAGGGATGTTGAAAAGACCTTTGTTCTAACTCTCTGCCTGATTCAGCATCCTGATGCTGTTTCCAGAGACTTGCTTCCAGAACAGCTTCAAAAATTGCTGCTGATTCCCAATGAACTTGGTTCATCCAGCCTTTCAGACAGATCCAGTCAGAACTTCAGTCAAACTCTGAACTTTCTAAAACACAGAGACTGGATAACAAATGCTAAGGCTAACTACCTTAAATCTAACCACTTTTCCCAATTTTCCTACCCCTCCCCGCCCCTTAATATATAAATTTAGTTGAGTTTAGCTGAAAACTATTCACAATACACAACGGACAGCGGCAAGCTAATATCCCATCAAGAGATGAATGGCTAAAATAAAGGAAGAAACTCTTTCTTTGTCTTTATGTCTTTTCACACCTAAATATTGCATTCATTACATTTGGTAAAATCTTAGAACTTAGGATCCTAGCTCTCATGCTCTTTCTTACTTCTAATCCTCAATCTATTATAATTATTCCTAGAGAAAAATAAGATAGAATCTTCTTTATATATTAAAGCCATTTATTTTGCAACTAACCAGACAAATCTATTTCTTTTTAATCTAATAGATTTTCTATTGATTGTATTTGCCAAGTAGATAACCACTCAAAACTGGCAAAGTTTCTTTTGACAATTTTTATATAGTTTTCTAAAATGTTTAGAAAATGATTAGTATAGTCTGAATGTTTATTTTTGTTTTTAAAATTGTGCTCATGTGTATATGTATATGTGTGTATACCTTTGTATGTTTGTATTTCTTGCATGTATATGTGTATGTGTGTGTTTGTATGTCATGTGTGTGCTTGTATGTCTTATGTGTGGATGATCACCAAGTCAGATGCCTTAGAATCTGCGAGAGATTGTGAGCTGCCCACCATAGGTTCTGGGAACTGAATTAGGTTCTTTTAAAGAACAGTGTGCATTCTTGACCACTGAGCCATCATCTATCAAGCCCATGACTAGTATTTTATCTCTAAAATTTTATTGCACTTTTCAGGATAAGCAACTAAAGTCAGATTTTCCTTCAAACATATATTCTAAGCAACTAAAGTCATGACTTTTTTAGAAGTTCATTTTATAGCTCAGAGCTTTTCTATTGTTAATTTAGTTAATGTTTCAGTTTGTACTTGTGTTTATTTATATTTAGAAAATACATCTTACCCATCCGTGTTTACTATAATAACCATTTCAACTATCCTGAAGCTCTATCTCCTTGTGGTTGTAATTTTCATTCCTCTTATGACCTTAAGAACTTTTAGATTATTAAACAACTTCATACATTTATATAGTGAAGTTTATCAATATCACCACCAATTCCATCTCCCCCCTCCCTCTCCCCTTATAGAGCCCTTCTAATCTGTAAATCAACCTCCTACTTTTATATCCCCCTTAAAATACAAATGTTTACATGGATTCAATCACTGCAATAACAAATACATCATCAATAATTTATGCTTTGTGTGGAATACACATAACAGGATTCTGGCATTTACAGTCAAGACCACTTGTTTGGGGGTATGTCTTGAGTTTCACTAGGTATCATGACCCAGTGATTTCACTCTTAGGGAGCAAAAAGAAAGAAAAAAAGATAAAAGCTTTTAGTACTTTACACATAAATGTGCACTTAGAGAGCTTTGAGAATATGACATAGCAATATTTTATTCTAAGGATATTTTTTTTTTGAGGACATTCGCAAATTAAACACTGTGTCTGACTTATGGCACTTTCATTTGTATTATAGAAGGATGCGCCATCCCACTTAACATGATATACTGTAGTGATATTTTCTGTAAAAGTCACTGCATTATCAAGCCTGTTAAAACATCCTTTGGCTGTGATGATTTAGTGGTTTGAGTAAAGTGAATCTGGTTCAATCAATCTTGTTTTTCCTTAATGAATTCTGAGGTTTTGTCTATTTGCTTTTTATTTATATGCTTCTTTCTGTCTTTGCATAATCTATTTGACTGTTATATCCTTAGCTAGCAGAGGTTGCAAATGTAACTATTTTCCTAATAAATTAATGTACCATAAAAATTTTTACATGAATTTGCTAAGATTAAGTCTATTCTTCATTTCTAAGAAGTCTAGTTATGCCACTTTGAGTCTACACTTATGACCAAGACAAATTATGGATTCTTATTCTCTTCAAATGTTCCTCTTTAGAAGGGTATATATTTTACTATAAAAGCTCCATTATAACCTTTCTTTTGCCTTTAATTATTGATATATCAGGACATATGTACTACCCACTCAGCCTATAAAATTATTTGTATGTGTATGTTTTTAGGTATGATTGTTTGGTATTGAATAAACAATTGGTGTATTCTTTTCTGGAACATTTATGTTTTTCATGTATTGAAAAAAAAATGAGGTCAAATTTCTGCCAGCATATCATACACTTTGAAAATGTGGTTTGTCTTTGTATCTGGGGAAAAGGATTCCCACCAAGCACATTTTCACTATTGGGATTCACTTCTTGGCATATCAGTATTGCTTACTCTTCTGCCATGAATACAACTAGAAGCTAAAAGTTGGCATCACATCTCCTGATATTAATACTGATGAGTGTTACATTTTTGTTATATTTTTTATAGAAAAAGTTAATTTAATTTTTTTTTTTTTTTTTACTCATCGGGAAAAATCTGATTTGGGATAGTAAAAAATCTAAAATTATCAGAATAAAGTCATGAAAAATATGTATAAGTTATATGACATTCATTAATGTTTCATTATGAAACTATGCAAACACATTGTGACTACTCAAGTCATAAGATATAATTCTAAAGCAATCATTAAGGTTTCTAGAATGCTGTTATTATCAACAACTTTGTTGAGCAGTTTCCCTTATGTTTTAATGTAATGAAATTTTAAAATTGTATTTATTTTCTTTATTTATCTATCTCTTTATATGCATATATATAAAAATATATTATTTTGAAACTGTTTTATGAGTATACACACACACACACATATATATATACATATATACATATATTCTTAAATATATGATGTAGTGGTAGGCAATTAATCCATTCTAATTGCACAGGTGGCGGCAGCGTGAGTTCTTCGCTACCCACGCCAATGTTCTAGATTCTCAAATGAAAGACACATACACAGCCTTATATTTATCTTAATTATCTCAATGCCTTAATTATCTCAATGGCTGGGACACGCCCAAACCTCCACGTTGTTAACACCTCCCCTCTGATACTTCTGGAGTTATTACTTACTAAACTCTATATTCCATCTTTGTTACCTTAAACCCAATAGGGGGCCCGCTGGGGCCATTCTTCCTGACTCTTACATGTTGGCTATCTCTCTGTCCTGTGTTTTTTGTCTATGTTTGGCGGTTCTGTTCTTCTCTTAGTGCCCTTGCACATGAATCCTAAAGTCCCGTCATCTCTTTCTCCCTACCCAACCATTAGCCACTGGCAACTTTATTTACCAGTTGAAACCAGTTGGGTGCAAGGACCCTCAGAGTCTTCCTTGTAGGATTCATGGGCAATTTTGAAAACTCAGTGAACACAATGCAAATGTTAAACCAAATGCATAACAATATGGTTCATTCTATATAATGTTACTTGTATGTATGTGTGTGTGTGTGTGTGTGTGTGTGTGTGTATGTATGTGTATGTGTGTATGTATGTATGTATGTTTGTATGTATGTGTGTGTGTATGTATCTGTGTTTGTGTGTATGTATGTATGTATGTGTGTGTGTATGTATGTATGTATGTATGTATGTTTGTATGTATATGTGTGTGTGTATGTATGTATGTATGTATGTATGTATGTTTTCAGGGCTGACAGTTTAGCACTAGACAACCAACTGGTACGCTCATACCTGGGGAAGACCACCTATTTCACTCCTATGTATCCTCTAAAGCTAATAGTTCATTGTGTAGAGTTGAGGCCTTCTAGGCTTTTCCCAATCCACTTTGGCATGTTCATTAGAGTTGTCTTTGTTCAGCTCACATTTGGACAGTCAAGTTATTAACTCTTCAGGGAATCTGATTAATTGTTTTCCCAAAGAAATCAATCACACATTAATGTTGTAAGTACTACTTAAGTAGTAGTACTCATGTGTTGATAAAATACATTTATTTTCATTTCCTTTAAAAACTCTTGGTTTCAATGGCTCAGGGAGAGAAAGTTTGCAAAAGGAGGAAAGCAAGTACTGGTGCAAACCTGTCTAAAATGTGCAGATTGATTTGGGCCATCCATTTCTGTTTCCTGTAGTTTATGCGGGAAGTTTCTCAGGTTTTCCATTGTATCTTGGTTTTCGATTGGTTAACTTTTGTTTCTAAGGACTTCGTTTGCATTTAAGACCCACTTCATGAGATGAAATCAATTTTTGCTGAAGAGGCCAACATCATCAGACTAAATAGTTAGCCAGGGCCTGGAGAAAAATTAATACTGCTATTCTGCTAAAGGTACATGGTAATAAAATGAATCTTAATAACATTCTGTTATAACCATAAGTTATTGCCTCACATAATTCACTGTCTTTCTTATAGTAGATATAGAGACACATAGAAACCCAGAACCATACAATGTGCAATTTGAGCTACTTAGTCCTATACTGGGTATCTTCCTCAAGCCTTTTCCTCAGGGCTTAGGCATGTATGTAGCAGCAGAGATAGAATACCTAAAAAGTAAATAAATAAATAAACCCCACAAAACCACAAAAATCAACATTAAAGCATACAAGCCAAAAATAAGTAAAATATAACCTTTGATCTTTAAGCTTTTTCTATCTCTGCTTGCCTAGAGATACCTCAACCCTTCTAACCCTTCTTTTAAAGAAGAAAACAAAAAGTTCGATATATGTTGTGTATATATTCTCTGGAGCATTGGCAAACTCGCAGTGACCAACTCATTAAGGAAAACTGAGTCCTTCCCCACGCACACTACTGCCAGAAGCCATCATTTGTGAGGAGCTACACTTCAGCATCCTTTACCACAGTTTTGCAAGGGTTCTTAATGGCTTCCTGTCTAAGCTGTTACTTTTGATGGGGAGGAGCTTTTTGAGGGTTATTTACACAATTTTAGATACATATGACTTACAGTGCTTTATTTTGGAAGAGAAAGGTGAAGAATAGAAAGCTTAGCTAATTGTATCCAACAATTCTATTATTTTTCCTTACATATGTTACAGTGACTCTAGGTCCTCTGTAATCCCTTATACAGTTAGATTGCTCAGAAGAATGTTAACAAACACTTTAATTACTGTTATATTCATAGCTATAAGCTTACATGGTGATAACTGTGGTTCTGGTTCTGCTTCTTCCCTTGGGGTGTTCACACTAGATGCAAAATGATGGAGCAGAATCCAGATCAGTCTGGTTGGCAGAATCCTGGTATGGCGGTGAGTGCCGGTGGGAAGAGGGCGTTCTCTGAAGATTTAAGTGTTACAGCTCTCTTAGATGATCTTAAGTGAAACACTGGTGTGAATATAGTTTATTCGGGGTGAACAAGGCAACCTGTGATCCTCAGAGAGAGGGAAGGTGGTTCAGGGTGACTATAAATTAGTGGCCAGAACTTAATGTACTGGGAATGCCTCATTTGCATGGAGAGGCATTCCAGGAGTCCCAGGAGCTTGCTGAGCTGGTTCTTATCTGGAGAGAGGAAGTTGAATATGTAATTTTGCTAAGGATTATGTGACATTCCTTGGGTAGGGGTTTAGGGTTTGGCTTCCAAGATCAGGCAGGAAAAATGAAGCCCTGCTAAGAAAAGGGAGTCCAGTCCGCCATTTTGAGTGGAGCCCAGGAAAGCTGTTTGAACATGATAGACTACAACCTTATTAGCAGAATCCAGCAGTTGCCTCTTGTATTAAATAAAATATAAAATGTCCTCACCTATTGGAAACCTAATCTTCTGGTGCCTGGTGCCCTGTAGTTCTTTGTAAAAGATAATCAAAGCCTGGCTTTGAACTTTTAGTACCATCTTACGATTTTGAGACAGAAACTTTTTTCTCTCTGGAATTATTGACACGTACTTTCTTTTCCTCAGTCACTGTTCCTGTTTCCAAAGACGTGACATTTCAATTATGTACCTTCAATCCTCATAAAATCCACATGTGTTTCAGCGTCAAAACCACATGTTGAATGCCACCTGTGATATCTCAAAAGAACTGAAATTCTGTTACAGCAAACCATCCACCATTCGCTTTCTCCAAACAGCTAGACTTCATTAGTCTCCGAGTTTACAATGCTTATTCAATTATACCCTCTTTTAATGTAAATGAAGTATATACCACCATTCAATCAATCCCAGTTTACTCTGCAAAGCAATCATTCTAATTAATAATAAAACGTGTGGCGATTGTGCTGCATATTTGACTTAATTTCAGGTAATTTTCAATGGCTCTTTAAAAATTACAAGCTAATAAAAATTATTTTAAATGCTATAAATTCGATCTACCTCCTTTTAGGGTATTCAGTCAGGAGTCATGTGACTCAGTCTTTTCTTATATATAATGTGTGCCCTACATTTTGATGTTCTTTCTATATATCTTATAAAATAAAATGTGAGGGTTGAGTTTACTTGTTTATTTTTGTTTGCATGGTTAAAGTATCGATTAAGACCAGATTTACCTTAATATCATCGCTCTATGCTCTTTTTGTGTAAATTGATTTAAGCAAGATTTTACCAAATTACGCATTTAAAGGACTTTCAAAAGTCTATTTTTGGTCAAAGTAGAGATAATTTTGGTAAAACAACTTCCTGGCTCTCTGACTGGTAAACATTTAACTTATTGATTTTGACACTTTCTATCCAAATGAGGTGTGGGCCCCTTGTTCTTGAGGGTGTCCCATGACGATCTCCCGACTGGGGACAGAGTGAGAGCAGGGAGGGCTCCCTACTGCTCTCCACTGTCTGTAGGTCTCCGGCCAGGCCTGATGTGGGAGGTCAAGGCCAAAAGACACAGAGTGAGAGCAGGAGGGGAGATTGCCTGCTCCCACTGATGCCTCTGGCACCCTGTCGCTGATCGGTCTCTCCCAGGTGTTGCTCCTGTCTGTCTCTCCATGCTGAGCCTGTCCAGGCCTGGGCTGGGCCCATAAGGAGCTGGCTAGCTGGCAAGGAGGCAGCTTGGTGTCCCAGGCAGGTTCCTGGAGAGCGGAGTTCTTCCAAAGTGTTACAGCTCTTGTGACAAAAACTCTCGGACACAAGGATGATTCTTGAGCACGCCCCTTTTACTTCCCCTAAATAGAGCCCTTATATACAGTTTTGAGGTGGGTTAGGGTCTGACAGCAGACAATGTCTATTGGCTTGATCTGAGAGCTTAGAGATACCTCATCTGCATTCCGGAGACCCTGAGGGGCTGTTCCTCCTGACTGATGGTCATCAGCCTCTCTGTGGGAGGGGTTGTTGGAGGACTGAAGCTAAGTGAAAAGAACCAGGGGCCGGGAGCAGAGCTGAACTCCTGACATCCCGATAAAGGTTCGGGGTTCGAAACTCATGCTCAACCAAACACCCAGCTGCTTCTCACAGCCCACTGCCCTACAATGAGGTAACTGGAAGATTCCTTGAATGTTCTGATAGCAAGGTGACAGAAACATCTCCAGGTGTAGCCCCTACAATCTAATTATAAATGACACAAATATAACATCCAGGGTACCAAACTACAAAAGTAAATAATGGTTTTCTATCATTCAAGCAAGTAGTACATTTCAAATATTTTCATTCTAATTTCTAACCAGCATCACAGATTACTGAAAGAGAACTGAATGCAGTAGGGTGTTTTGAATAACATCTGGCAGTGTGGTCATTGTGTAAGTGTACATCTGGCAATATCAGTTGAAGTCTATTTCCATATATTTTGAGGAGAAATGCTACTTTTCTTACTTTAAGAATATCATTGGAATTTTCATCTAGACCAAGGAGTGGGTTATCTTCTGTGAAAACCAATATTTGAAATTTCCACATATAGATGTTTCTAGTTCCTTATTCAAAACAGATTTTCTGAACTCCCGAGGCTCCAAATGACCAGTAATGGTTTGTTTCCTTTTCTTTTTGTTTTTTCTTATACACATTGTTTTCATTCTTAGTGATGTAACTTGTTCATTGACATCTTGTAGTAGTTTTCATACACACATACACACACACACACACACTCACACACACAAACACACAAATTCTTAAAGGGTATCATTTATTAGTTTTTGTAAACAAATGGCATTCTTTCATATTTCATCAGCAGAAATATATGAACTAAGCAACAAAGCAGCAGGCTCAACTGATGTTATTATTACATTTGGCAGATAGAAACGATACACTTGGCAGAGGGAGAGAAAGAGAACAGACGCTTTAGAACTCATAGGGTTTTGTGTGTTTGTTTGTTTGTTTGTTTGTTGGGGGCTTTTGTCTGTTTGTTTTTTGGGTTTTTTGTTTGTTTGTTTGTTTTTGCTGGCAATGTAGCTATATACACATGCATGGTACCTTGTGTGAATATGAACAGGTTGGCAGGCCATTGTCCAGGAGGCATAAGGACAAGCTACCCAATGTAATGCCAAAAGTTTTGTTTTTCTATTTCATCCTCAAGACATAAGTCTACATGAAAAGCAGCAGTTGTTATCATTGTCACTGTTGATGTTGTTGTTGCTCTTTTCTGGATGGACTGTGACTTCTGCAGAGCCTCTACAAAGCTTCATAGTACCCATCTCCTAGAAATGACGTTAATTTGAATTTTCACTGTCATTACTTAACTCTTTGCCTACATAATTCACATTGCTGAAATTCATTTTCCAGTTAAATAAAAAAAAAAGTAAAAAATTACTTTAAATAACCAGAGAGAGAAAAGCTAGCATATTAAAAATAAGCCAGAAAGGATGTGTCTTCTAACATTTCTTCTGTTTCCTTTTTTTTTAATAATTTTATTTTTATCTTTGTTTTTTCATTTATTTGACTGCTTGTTTAGCTTCTAAAGACTAAGAAAAAGTAAGGGTAAAGGAAAGAAAACAAAGCTATAAAATACTTTAACGCTTGTGTTTCTGAAGATAGGTTTCTGTAAAAATTCACATCTCCGTCCATTTTAATCAACTATTCCATTTGCTTGGAGAATTTGCATTTCTGTCAGTGTAGATGTTTGGCCAACAAAAAGACTTCTTTCTAAAGTACATGAGAAGATCTGGGTGTGTTGGAGCATCCTTTATCCCAGCACTCAGGAGGCAGAAGTGAGTTCATGGCAGCCTGGCCTACATACATACAGAGACCCCATGTCTAAAAATTCAAAACAAAACAACAACAAAAGTAAAAATATTAGTAATAAAATACATAAAGAACAGGAAAGTATCTGTAATTGAGAAGTAAATTTACGTCTTTAATCAAAGCTAAATATAAATATATTTATAGAAACATATTTAAAGATTCAATTTGTATACATATTTTTTTTGTTGTTCAATAATGTATTGCAGCAACAATGTAACTAAAATTTTCTCACACAGCCTTACCAGAACACAGTGATACATCGAAAGACTTACTCTGGAGAGGAATACAGGCAAATACAGAACATTGATAAGGTTATTGATTTAAAGAATAGTGTTGACAAAAGGATCTGAAATATGTGTTGTGCCACTGACGAAGTCTTGAGCAAGGATAAGGGAAGAGAGGCCTAAAAGCAAGGCTTTGTAATGTTAGATTCATGTGAGGCCATTGCTGCATCTTCTTGAATTTTATTTGCTTTAATTTTTGGCTTTGGTTGTCAAGTTATCCTTTGCCTTTCAGTCCCAACCAGATAGTCATGAAATGGCATAAGATAGTCTGAATAAAACAGATTAAACACACTCCCAAACTACAATAATTATATATAAAGACATATAAATTACAACATAGATATAGATGTAGATATAAATATAAGGGATATATCTATATAGGTATATAGATATATATATAGAGAGAGATTGAGAGAAATAGTATATATAAGAGTATATATCTATATAAAGACTATATTTATACATCTGTTCATATACTTATATCTATATATTTATATATGAATATATCTACTCTCTCTCTCTCTCTCTCTCTCTCGCTGTGTGTGTGTGTGTATGTGTGTGTGTGCCTAGATAGAAATAGATATATAGTTACCATATGTATAGATATATCTTTATATAAAGTCATCACATATATCACAAATTATATATGATAGTTTTCATTATTGATTTATTAAAGGGTTTATATTGAACATAGTTTGGCAATGAACAGTTGTCTCTTCTCCCTAAAAGCATTCATAAGATAACATTACTTCATAGTTCATGATTGAAAAAATGTCTTAAATGTTTTACAATTTTGTGCTTATACAAACTCATAATTATCTTGGAAAAAAAAATGAATGTCTGTATTTTAAATCCACAACAGGCAAAACTGATATTGTTCATCTAATTTGGACTCGGCTACCAAAATGAAATTAAATAGATATATTGTAGTATAAAGTTAGTCTTCCTAATATACATCAAAATAGTTACAGAAAATGGACAAATGCATATAACCCCCACCAAGTATTTCAGAGCAAATAAAATAAATACATGTGAATATATACTCAGTAGTGCAGGATTGTTGTTTTTATAGTTAATATATTTGTTTTAGATTTTATCGTTTTTATTAAGTTATTTTATTTATTTACGTTACAAATCTTGTCCCCCTTCCTGGTCTCCCTCCAGGAGCTGCATATTCTTTCCTGTAAGTTCAGTACCCCAGCTTATGGGATTGTGCTGCCTACAGTCAAGGTAGATCTACCACACCCATTTAACCTTATCGAGATAATCCTGCAGAGTCATTCCACAAGGCTAATGGAACCTAAATAACTACTCATCGGATGTCAAGAAGGCTGTCTACTGGGTGATCCTGTATCCTGTTAGGAGAAGAACCAAAATTATCTATTATACATAATTCATAGATCATTGAAAGTCTTAAAAGTAAACCTATGCACATAGGCTTATTTGACTTTTAGCGAAAAGACAAATATTTCAGTGAACAAACATAATATTCTTAGCAAGTGATGCTGAAATAGTCGTAACTATGAATCTCTTTGTGTAGTACCATACATCATATATAAAAATCAAATTATATATATTTACTTCTCATTATTTTATTTACTAAAATGATTCAGAGTTAGGGCTTAATTTAACTTTATATTTATCATTTTTGTTTTTCTTTTATTTGAATTCACGGTCTATTTGTTTATTTTCAGTTACTTTACGAACAACAACAAAAAGCCTCAGATCTTCTTCTATGTCTTCTGGGCTTTGTCATTAACCAATCACAGAGTGAGCTTCCTAAAAATTATAGAAGATTTAAATAAAAGGAAATGATTTTACTACAAAACACCTCACGACTTCAGTTAAAACTCCTATCATACCAAGAATCAGAAAAACATACAAATGCATAAAAAGAGGTAAAAATTGCTAAGGATTTTAATAACTCCAACTATAGAATTGCTTCAATGAATAAATATAAACCTGCATCAAACAATTAAAAATATAGAAACTCAGCAAAGACCTGGGGAATACACCAAAGAAAGAAGTGTGAATTTTAAACCTGAAAAAACAAAATCAGCAATCCAAATAAAAGCTCAGTCATTGAGTTTAAAAACAAAAGAAGAGACCACTTCGTAACTAGGACTTACAGCAATAAAATATCCCCCAATTCAAAACCAACGGTAAAAAAAAAAAAAAAAGAATAGTATAAAATCAATGTAAAAAAAAAAAGCAAAGCAAAAATATCAGAACAGATCCTCACTGTAGTCTGGGACTATAATTAAAGTCAGAAGTCACTTGTTTCCAGTTTTATGAAGGAAGTCACAAATTATCAGGGTTTGAATCTAAAATGTTCCACAGGCTCATGTGTCCCCCATATCTGGTACTGGTCTGGAAAGCTGGGATTTAGGAAGATGGAGACTCCAGGAGGATGGAGATCAATGAGGAGCTTGGCTTGGGAAACTACATTGTACCCCAGGGCTCCTCTCTCTTTGTGTGCTTCCTCTTCTGCAGTGATATACATAGCTATTGTCTGCAGTTCAGTCCTCAACATGACGCACTGATAGTTCAGAAACAGTAGAGGGATATAAAACTTTTTTCTTGGCTTTATCACTGTGATGTAAAAGTAACTAATGCAGAAATTGTGGTGTGCTTGGTACCTTTTAATGTCACCTTGTCACAACATAGAATCTCTTTCTTAGTGAAGAACAAGATTCAAGTTAGATGTATGGTGGTATTGGCCTATTATTAGTCTACTCAGCTCACTGTGTGCTCCCTGGGTTGGACCAGACAGTGCTATTGTACAGCAATGGCAGAAAGCTCTGAAGTGCTCAATTAATATGGTTAAGACACTAAATATAATATGTGTATATGTTTTTGCCACAATAAAACATACCTTCCTACCTCATAAGAAATGATTCCAAGACTTATTTACTTCAAATTAAACTACATTAAAATTACTTCACTCTGAAATGACCACAAAAATTAGCAGATTTATAATACTTATATATGGTTTTCATCTTGTGCTTGGCATCTGCTTTTGGTCTGCATTTGTGATCACAATGTGATTTCCAGTGGTAAGAGCTCATATGAGACTCATTGTCCGGTTTATGAGATTTCTAGTAATTTTTCTTAGTGGTTACATTAGGTCAGCTTCATAAATAGTGACCGTGTTCTTCACTGACAGTGAAATGAATGCTCTTAGAGAGGATAGTGTTTTTGCATATGGATGAAAAAAACCTGTATCTTTCTTTCTTAATATTTAATATTTTTTAGAGTATAGTCATTTTATATAAAATATGACTATATTTTATAGTCATATAGTCTCTTTCTGCCCTCCTACATTTGCTCATCCCATTCCTCCTCCCATATCTCTAAGAGGATGTCCCACATTCCCATGTCCCCCACACTTTGCCAGGCTTCCCCATTCCCTGGAGACTCAAGTCTCTCAAGGGTTAGATGCATTTTCTTTCACTGAGGACAGACCAGGCAGTCCTCTGCTGTATATAAAAACACTATATCTTAATGGAAATACTAAAAGTAGCACAATAAAATCATGAAGAATGTAGCATAGGCTCCATTATAAAGATTTTAGATTCGAGTACAATCTCCAATCATTTTCTTCAATCTGTGAACACATAACTAATTCCCCTAATGCATCGTTGTTTCCATTTAGAAAACAGCCAAAACAAACAAACAAACAGTAGAATTGAATATTTTTGAATGTTTTTTTCCCTTTAATTTTGAAACAGCATTGACACATAGTTAAGGGCAGTATTTGACTTTGAAGAAGATAATTAGTGTTTCAAGTACATGTGACCTCTACCATAAAAATGGGTTCTATAACTTGAGGATCTGGTGAGGATCTGGTATGGTATTAGTCATACAGATAGCACACAGGTCACCAAGCTATAAAGTCCATGCAACATTTCCCCTAAGGATGGGTTCTATTGACTAAGAAACAAAGCTAAAGATAAAGGTTTATGGGGGAAGAGTCTGATATAAGCATAATAGTCTGAAGAATTCAGATATAGCCTGGCCTTACACAGAACACAGATCACCTGGCTTTTAATTACACCCCTCCCAGCCTTCTGCATGAAATACAGGTATACATTCCTATTGTTGAAAAGACAAGCCTGTGTGTTAACATTCCTGGTTTCGCTGGTGCTTATCTGTGAGCACAAGGACCTCATAGCCTCTCCACTAAGTGCTCAGGTCTATGAGAGGAGTACTTGTGCTTTTCAGAATATATGGTTGAGGATCTCAAATGATGTTAGTAATGCTACCTGATTGGCCATGCTTTCTTTCCCAGAGTTCTTTGCTTAATGAAGGTGGCGTCCATCTAACCCAAGAAGCTATGGACTTCAGATTCATTTTCATGGGATCCCATGTTCAGTATGCCATGAGATGTTAATAACTACATCACATTCTATGTCCACAGCTACTAAATGGTCTGATTGATTATACCACTAAGAAGTGTGACTGTGTAGAATGTAGATCTATTTACAGAAGACAGGTGCCTGACTAAAGGACACTAGAGGACTATAAAAACGATGAAATTATAACACAAATACACACATGGGTAAAAAGGAAGCATATAGTGTGATTTATAGGGTAGGGAAAAAACAAGTGGAGAGTTCTCAGACATGAAGGAAACATTCAGAAGTTCCACTGTAAGGTCATCAATCAAAAAGTTTGTGTGGAATTGGTTATATCATTTTTAAAATTTGTTTTTGTTTTAGATTTTATTTATTTTTTTATGTATGTGAGTACACTGTCACTGTCCTCAGTTACAAAGTAGGGAATCTTGAAATACCATCCCTGCTCCAGATACTAGGGAAACATGAGTCAGTTTTCTTCAGGGATATAAGCCTAACTAACATGTTATTGATGCTCCAGTAGGTGGCCCCATATCCATGTACAGGCACCCAATACTTAATAAGGAGAGAGAAAGGTAGAGGAGAGAGAAAGGTAGAGAGGAGAGAAGGGGAGAAAGAGAGAGAGAGAGAGAGAGAGAGAGAGAGAGAGAGAGAGAGAGAGA
>JANHMN010000019.1:37646634-37707561 GCA_030674055.1 Rhabdomys pumilio
AGAGAGAGAGAGAGAGAGAGAGAGAGAGAGAGAGAGAGAGAGAGAGAAAAGAGTGAGAGGGATGAAGTTGGGAGTGAAAAAAAGTGATATTGAGGATAAGGAAGTAATAGGAGAGAATGGGAAAGGGTTGGAGTTAATAAAAACATTATATAGATGTATTAATATTAAGAAAATGTTTAATAATATTAAATTTAAATACAATTAAATAAATGTAAATAAACACTAAATTAATTAGTTAAATTATTATTAAATAAATATGAATATTAAATAAATAATATTAACAAATACTCCACAAATTCTTGTGTATGGTAAAGTAACTGTCAATAAACTATAAAACCAGCACAATTATTAATGTGATAGAAAATGTTTATTGTTCTTTGTTTTTAAAATAAGAGAAATTAACAAAATATCAATTCTGTAAAACTCAATGCTTAGTACTTTCTGATTTTAGTCACTAGGAAAGAATTACTGTACACCATTGTAGAAAAACCACTGTTTAGTCAAATAGTTGGAGTGGCCTTAAAAGTGAATAAATGTAACATACCACATAAATAGTCTAAAATAATTAGTAAAACACAATCTCCATTGGATATGGAAGTATAGCAGCATGCTATTTTAAGTTTAATATTTCAGTAAACAAGGATTAGTTCTAACTTTAAATAGTAATCTATAATATTTCTGAAGCTATAGATAAATACAGCAATAGCATAGTATAAATTTTCCAGAAACAGTCCTATTTAGTACATCTGTGATACTCTTGAAGAAGATGACAAAGAGCTGTGGGTAAAAATTGTATGCATATATAAAACATATGGACATAGACCTCAAACACTTAATGCATTACTAAATTCGGGGCATAAAATTTAAATTGTTCAAAGAGATAAGACACACCAACTCAGACAAGACTTAAGAATGAGGTATCAATAGAATATAATTCATAAAGTGTTAAGACATGTTCCAGTGGTGTTGCTAAGAAACGCATAAAGGATCCAAGGAAAATCTAAGCGTCTGTCCATTGTTTATAATTGAAGAACAATTGGAGAAAGAGGCAGCATGTCAAAGAGATGGCAAGTAGGCATGCATATTAGGAAGATATTTCAACCAAATTTGTAAAATGATATGAATTAATGATATAACATACATATATGTATATATATATATATATATATATATATATATATATATATATAATTTGGATTTGCATTCATCGTGTTTAAAAATGCTAATGTTCAATAATATAGTTAACAAAAGAATAAAACAATTTGTATTCATGAATGAGTCATAGTATGAAATTTTGTTTATTGTGCTTATTGTCAGTATCTAAAGTGCTAGACAGAGTGTAGAGTCAAATAACTTCAGTAAACCACTCTAAGAAGTTTCTCTTCTCTCCTCTTCTCTTCTCTTCTCTTCTCTTCTCTTCTCTTCTCTTCTCTTCTCTTCTCTTCTCTTCTCTTCCCTTCCCTTCCCTTCCCTTCCCTTCCCTTCCCTTCCCTTCCCTTCCCTTCCCTTCCCTTCTCTTCTCTTCTTTCTCTTCTTCCTTCCTTCCTTCCTTCCTTTCTTTTTTATTATTTTATTTATTTACATTTCTAAATGTCTCTCTTCCTTGTCTCCCCTCAGCAAATCTCCCTCCCATCCCCCCTCCCTTTTGCCTCTAAGACACCCTCCCTTCTCCTACCTTGGACCCTTTCTTTATATTCCTCCAGTGACTATTTTCTTCCCCCTTCTAAATGGCATGGAAGCATCCACACTTTGGCCTTACTTCTTGTTCAGCTTCATATGGTCTGTGAGTTGTATCATGGGTATTCTGAGCTTTTGGGCTAATATCCACTTATCAGTGAGTATATACCATGCCTGTCTTTTGGGATCTGGGTTACCTCACTCGGGATGCTTCTTTCTAGTTCCATCCATTTGCGTGCAAAATTTTTAATAGCTGAGTAGTACTCTATTGTGTAAATGTACCACATTTTTTATATCCATTCTTCTGTTGAGGGATATCTGGGTTGTTTCCAACTTCAGACTATTATAAAGAAGGCTGCTATAAACATAGTGGAACATATGTCCTTGTTATATGTTGTAGCTTCTTTTGGAAATATGCCCAGTAGTGGTATACCTGCGTCTTCAGGTAGACCTATTTACAATTTTCTGAGGAACTATAAGATTGATTTCCAGAGTGGTTACTACCTTGCAATCCCACCAGCAATGGAGGGGTGTTCCTTTTTCTCCACATCTTTACCAACATGTGTTGTCACCTGAGGTTTTAATCTTATCTATTCTGACTGGAGTGAGGTGGAATCTCAGGGTTGTCTTGATTTGCATTTCCCTGATGGCTAAGGATGTTGAGCATTCCTTTAGGTGCTTCTTGGCCATTGGATATTCCTCAGTTGAGAATTCTCTGTTTAGCTCTGTACCCCATTTTTAATTGGGTTGCCTGTGTTTATAAAGGTTAGCTTCTTGAGTTCTTTATTTATTTTGGATATTAGCCCTCTATCAGATATGGGGTTGGTGAAGATTTTTTCCAATCTGTAGGTTGCTGATTTGTCCTATTGACTGTGTCTTTTGCCTTACAGAAGCTTTTCAGTTTCATGAGGTCAGTTTTCCTGATCTCAAACTGTAGTACAGAGCAATAATGATTAAAAAAAAACCCACAGTATTGGTACAGGGATAGACAGGTTGATCAATGGAATAGAACTGAAGACCCAGAAATAAGCCCACATACCTATGAACACTTTATCTTCGACAAAGAAGCCAAAAACATACAATGGAAAAAAAAAGCATCTTCAATATATGGTGCTGGTCTAACTGGTGGTCTGTATGTAGAAAAATGAAAATATATCCATATTTATCACCTTACACAAATCTCACATCCAAGTGGATCAAGAACCTCGACATAAAACCAGATACACTGAATCTAATAGAAGGAAAAGTAGGAAAGAGCGTCTGACTCATTGGCAGAGGGGGAAATTTCCTAAACAGAACTCCAGTGGCTGAGGCTCTAAGATCAAGATTGATAAATGGGACCTAATGAAACTGAAAAGCTTCTATAGGGCAAGAAGTTTCTTATAAAGTTAAAATCATACACAGCACACATTAGAGCACTTATGCAGCTTGGTATTTCTCCAAGAACAATTTATAAAGTTTTCAAATCAAATTACTTACAATTATCCCCGCCTAGAAGTAATATAAATATTCAGAAGTTGGAATACAGACAAAACACCCATTGTGAATTTTCATTAAACAAAACATATTACATTTGTAGATGAAACATGACTGAATTGGCATCCATGTATATTATTCATTTTGTGAAATTTCAGAATATGAAGATTGAGTGATGAAGAAGGTTAGCCATAAGTTTTAGAAGCTATGCTTAGTGCTTCCCATAACTTCAGTTAACTCAGTCATTCTGGATTTCTGACGGGGTTGAAGACCTATAGTCTCATAGCCAATCCTGGCTATTTACTTTGAGAGAAAAGATCTGAGTGGATGGTTTTCAGCTGACATTCATTCTAAAGCTAAGAAAAAAAGCCAGGTTCAAAACTAAGTGTTTTAGTCAAGAGAGACGACAGAGGTTCTGGTTAGTCAACAAAATGATGGACTGGGTATTAAGACTATCTTGTACCTCACTGGTACAAATAGGAATAATTATGCTCTAATTGTATTTTGAGAGAAAAGTTTTATTTTACCAGGAAGGGTGGTATATAGGAGGAGCTAAGGGGGAAGGAGCACCGAGAGGAAGAGATGGAATAAGGGGAGGAGAAGATGAAGTAGAGTAGAAGCTAGGTGATGAGAGAGAGAAAGAGAGAGAAAGAGAGAGGGGGCATGGAGGCAGATGTTCATGTGTCTCCACCAGTCAAAGATAGTTTATATATCTAGGTTGGGTATTGGGTTACACTTCTGATTGAGCATTACCAAACTTATAAAGCCTTTGATTAACATTTAAAAAAATTGTATAAAAGCAAAATGGAAAGGGGGGCACGGGTTAAGGGTTTTCTAGGGAGGGGAAATGGGGAAAGGGGATGGCATCTGAAATGTAAAAAAAAATATCCAATAAAAAAATAAAATAAAAAAAAGAAGAAGAAGGTTAGCCATATTTGGCAATTATGGCGTGGATAGAAACTTCTGGGAACAATAAGGTCATTCAAGTATTTCACATCTGGAAGTTGGGTTATGCAAGTGCATATATTGCTGAGATCCATGAAAACAAATTTTGCATTAAAACTTACATTATAATTTAAATTTTCTAAATGTCAACTCAGAAATATTAATTTCCTTGTTGTCCATAAGTTTTTTAAAAACTACTGTGACTTTCTACGCTATGTTGATAGATACAGAATACATTCATCCTAAAGTGTTATCATTCTCTTAGCTACAGCTTCCCAGAGACTCCAGGATATGTTTGGAAAAGCTTTTGTGAGCACATCTCTTGTGGATATTCTTCCCATAACCAATAGTATTTGCTGTGTTTTGCATACTTTTATTTGAGATTAAGATGGAAAGATACAGCAGTCTTTACTATTCTTTTTCTAAGGAACTTTCAGTATTACTTAGAATATAGAAATTTATCCAATACCAACAGAGTGAATTTGCACAGATACTGGCCATTTCTTGCAGTTTTAAATTATATATATGCTCAAGGATGTGGGCAACATCTATGTACCAGATATTAACAGGTCATTCATTTCTTGTGAGTTTTATTTAAATAGTACATAATAATATTATATTAAAAATGATTTATTCAGAAATGGTTGGAAATTCTATAAAGATATTAATGGGCCAGGAAGGTAGGTCATTGGATAAAGATGTTTGGCATCAAGCATGTTAAACTAAAATTAATCCTGAGAATCCGCATAGTGGAAAATAAGAACCAAGGGCTACAAGTTGAAGTCTATTGAAGACTCAATAAGGAAATACCTTAATTCTCTCTCTCTCTCTCTGTCTCTCTCTCTCTCTCTCTCTCTCTCTCTCTCTCTCTCTGTCTCTCTCTCTGTCTCCCTCCATCCCTCTCTCCTTCCCTCCCTCTCTGTCTTCCCATGTGTGTGTATGTATGTATGCATATTACAAATAACATACACAGCATATACATATATATACTTTCACACACGCAAATATACACACAAACACATACATATATGCTTTATTGTTTGAGGAACCATGTTGAATATATGGAAATTAAATATATAAAAACACAGTACAAAGTGGAGAATATGTGGTACATTCCTCAAAATCTTAATGTTAAAATGCATTTTTGAAAGTAATGAAAGTAACATAGAAAAAAGTTAACGATCTTCATGAGTCTTAGAGTAAGAATAAAATGCTTAAAACAGCATATTAAAAGGATCAGGCAAAAATCTAAATACCCAACCAAGATAAGAACTCTTTAATTATATAATTATTATAGTACATTTGAAACATGAACACACAGTAAGACTGAGAGAAAATACTTAATCTAGCATATACACAGTAGATGTTAGAATGCTGTAAAAATGTATGACCAAAGCCCAAAGAAAGCTATGGAGATGGTTGTCTAAATAAAATGTTTGCTCTTGATTAGGAAGGACCTAGACTTGACCCAGCACTCAAATGAAAAGCTGGATGTGGCACACATGCTTGTAATCTCCATTCCATGGAAGCAGAAACAGGTGGGTCCCTAGGTTCACACTCTAAATTCCACGATCAGAAAGAAAACAAGAGAATGCTCAAAATGTTTGGTTAATGAAATAAAAACAGTAGACAGACAAGCATGGAATTTTTGCAAAATAGCTTAAAGGATACTTTGGAGAACACAGATCTGAATATCTGTGTTATGTAAATGAGAACTCCTAGAAAGAATTTGTCTGCAGACACTGGTCCCAACAAGTTAATCTACCAACGTGGTAGATTATAACTTCAGTACAGTGGAGAAGTTGGGAAAGAATATTGCAGCTTCAGCTGCCAATTCCCTCACCTTGGACTAGTTCCAGCTTTCTGTTTCAAGCATTCTTTGCCCACCCATGTGTTGGGACCGACATCCTGTGACTAATAGGTCAAAATCTTTGGGTTCTATTAATTGAACATACCCACTACTTTCTATCAACCCAAAAGCTAGGAATGTCATCAGACAATACCCTGGGCCTCTAGAAAAGATTTTTCTATCTTGCTGTACCTGCCTCTCTGATGTACCCACCTCTGTATTTTAAGTTTGTCCTAAGTTATGACTTTCTTAGATTTGTAAAACTATAAAAATGTAATGAAACTGCTTCCATGAAGGAACATGGAATTTGGGGTAACCTACGCTTGTATTTCTGGAGCCATGATTACTCAAAATGGCTTCACAGTAACCTCTCTATCTTTTCTTCAAGGGGAGAGCTGTAGACTTTTGTGCAGGCAGTTAGAAAACAAGAAAGTAATAAAACAAGATATACAGTATCCCTTTAAGAATCTAGGGAATAGAGTGTTCTTGCGTTGAAATAGATTAATGTAAAATAAATTTTTGCATCTTATTTTTGTAGAAATCGACAACCTTTTATGCAATTTATGTCCTCAGAAAATACTTTGAAAAATCTAAAATAACTTCGTAAAGAACGAAATTGTAGTGTAGCACTTACCCTATCTGATTCCAAACTTGGAGTGGGCGTTGGAACAAGAAGGGATAAATTGATAGTTGGAACAGAACAGAAAGGCCAGAAATAGCATGAAGTCATCAACGCAATTCACTGCAGCAAGGAGAGTCTTCACAAAAAAGAACTGGAAAGTTGGAAATTCACATGGAGAAAAATTAAACTCATTTTTATCCCTCATTATGTACAAAACGTAGTTAGAGATGTACAGGGTCCCAAATATAACACTGAAAAGCACGGGAATGTTAGAATTAAGCAAAAGGAGATATATTTGTCCTGTGGAGTGGGCAAAGAGATTTCAAAACCCCAAATCAGTGATGGACAAATCGGGTGCAGAACAGATTAGTACATGTGTATCATTAGATTTGCATATGAAATGTCCCCTCAGAGGTGCCTCTGTTGATCAAGCTACTTCCTGTAGTGCTGTTTGGGGAGGCAATGGAAGCATCAGGAGGTGGGGCCTCTGTGGAGAGGTGTGTAACAGGAGAAGGTAGCTGGTATGTCTGCTATTCCTTTCTGGTTTGTCTCTTTTGCAGTAAGGGGCCATTTGCTCTGGGTACCTGGATGTTCTCTTTCAGGAGGGGTCCTGAATGACATTTCTAAAACTACTGAGACTAAAGAAAATGTCACAAGGAACCATATGTCTGGCTCATATTGAGATACTACCCATACCAAATAAAATTTTTTTACATATCATATGGAAAAAAATGCTGTCCCCATAGTGGATATAATATTGACATTTAAAACAGTGGCACCTAATCTGGCTTGTTCTTATGGGGCCACCATGTACCCGACTAGATAAGACCTGAGGCCAAGAGCCGCATGTGCTCTCACCGATGCTTGGCTCTGACCAGACAGAAGCACTGGCCCTAGCATCCACAAGATGCCAGCATGGTGGCCTGATCTGCCAATCCACCATGCTGTCTCCACTATGGTGTCTGAGCCCAGATAATACCCGACATCCCGTGGTACCCGGTAGAATGAAGACTTTTAAGACTTAATGGCTATTCAATTGGTACATATATTTGGTAATGCTAAATTAACAAAATACCCAGACAATTAGCGTTGTTACCCAATACTTAACCTAGATATTATAACTATCTTAGACTGCTAGACACATGCACACCCTTAGCCATCTTCTCCTCCTCCCTGGTTCCTCTCTTCCTTCTCTTCCTACCTCCTACTCTTCCTTCTTCTCTTCCTCTCCTCGCTCCTCCCACATTAGCTCCTCCCACATTAGCTCCTCCCCAATCACCGCGCTTATTGCAAATAATGTAGCAGCAGCAGGAAACCATCCTGCTACACTGTAGAGTAAATAAAGAGTTAGAAAATTTAAAACAAAAATTATTTAACCATCAGGTTAAATTGAACTATAGCTGAAACTTAAGTCTGGCATTATGCAAGAAAGGGTGAGTGTCAAACTTCTTCATGTATTGCTGGTGGGCATGTAAATGATTGACACACTGTGGAGTACAGTTTTCCAGTGTTGTATAAAATGCGCATATAGAAGCTGTGTGTGCATGTGAGTATGTATGTGTGTGAGTGTGTGTATGTGCATATGTGCCTGTATGCATGCTTGCATGTATGTGTGTCCATGTATTGTGCCTGCCTGTTTATCTTTAGTGTGTGTGTGTGTGTGTTTATCCAGGCATGTGTGCCTTCACATGTGGGTACCCATATGTATGAATGTGTATTATGTGTTTCCTTATGTGTGTCTGTATGTGGATGTTCCTGCTTGTATAGATCTCTCTATATTGTGCCTCTGTGTGCATTTGTGCATGCATGTGTGTATATTTGTGTTTATGTGCATCTGTGTGAGTATATGTGTCTGTGTCTGTGTATGTATTGTGTGCATGTGTGTTTGTGTATGTCGGTAAATGAATGTGTGCATATGCTTCTATATATGTGTGTGCATATATATGTGTGTAGGTGTGTATGTTTTTGTGTTTGTGTTTTTATGTGTGTGAATGTATGTATGTATATGTGTGCATGTGTGCTTATGTTTGCATATGTGTATATTTGAACAAGTTATCATATATGTGTGAATATATATATCTTTGTTGTTGTGAACATATGCTTGTGTGTATATATTTTTGCATATGAGTGCATGTGTTTGTGTGTGCATGTGCATGTGTGTGTGTGTGTTTAGCCAAACTCATTACACATTCTATTTAAAATGTGTAGTTGACAGTTGGTAAATAATGTTCTAACTTTTTTTTTATTGGATATTTTATTTACATTTCAGATGCCAATCCCTTTCCCCATTGCCCCTCCCTAGAAAACCCTTAACCCATGCCCCCTTTTCCATTTGGCTTTTATACAATTTTTTTTAAAATGTTAATCAAGGGCTTTATAAGTATGGTAATGCTCAATCAGAAGTGTAACCTAATACCCAATCTAGCTATGTAAACTATCTTTGACTAGTGGAGACATGTGAACTTCTGCCTCCATGCCCCCTCTCTCTTTTGAAAATTTAGTTAAAAGTTTAATAGTATTGAATATAAGTTATATTTCATATATCTACATCTGCCCTTAAAATTATTTGGTACTGAAACTTAGGAACACTACTGAAGACAGTTTAATAATACAATAATGTAATAGTCCCTTTCAGCACTAATTTTATTTCAATGCATTTTCCTAGTGATTAAAAAGTCCCTGAATATGAGAGTGGTTACTTATAATCAGTGCAGTCCTCTGAACCTGTGAAATTTGCAATGGTTGATGTTCAAAGATATTTGAATTACTTTGGAACACCTCTGGCCTGTAAGGAATGACATCCCGTGATCAGAATGATTCCTGTCTCATAATCCATCACTTAGGAGTATATATTCTGCGATGGAAAGCCGATTAACTGACATAACAATTTCAGTGCCCTTACCATCAACTAATTGAACTTTCTAGATAAATAGCATGAAAAATATTGAACCGTACAGCAAGATTAATCTCATGACACAATTGTTTCTAAAAGTATAAACTAAAATATTCCTTTCTAAATCATTCCAGCTATGTTCTTCCTGCAAACCATCATATCAATTTCTTTGTAAATTTTCACTGTCTGATGCTTTTCTTATCTTTTGTCTTTCTTTGCTATGCATTCATGGTATAAACACATCAAGGTAGTAGTTAGAAGCACAGGCTTTGGAACAGAAAAACCAAACTTCTTATGCAATATGTATGATATTAATGAACTTACATTTCTGAACCTAGTTTCCATAACGTTTAAGAGGCAGGAAAGTAGTACTATACCACAGGGTTATTGTTAGTGTTTGCTTTTAAGTATATAATAAATATTAACACTAATTACTTTCCACAGCTTCTGTTTGATTTTAGGTCTGTGCAAGTTTCAACTGAAAACTAAGAACAGCCATTAGAACAGACTCCACACTGTGAATGTTAGGGTTACATCAGGTCCTTCATGTGAGGAGTAGATTATATAATGTAGGCTTGAGAGATAAAAGCTTAAATAAAATTAAATGAAATAAACAGTTGATGTTCATTGCCTGATGGTTATCACTTTTGGTAATCTGATTAATGATTTCAAACCATGCTCATAAATACTAGCCACATCTCTGTATGCATGTACACATATGTATGTATGTATGTATGTATGTATGTATGTATGTATGTATGTGTTAAAGAAGTCATTTTGAATATGTAAATATTTAGGAGAAAGCTTAATACTTTTTTGTCTAGAAAACAGAGCACTGAAGAACTATATGTGTGTGTATGTGTAGAGGTGTAAAAAAGACATGTGAACGTAGTTGCAAACATTTAATTTAATTTTCTGGGATTGAGTTTGATACTCATGTTAAAATCGAGGGTCCTAGAACATTAGTAATTTGACAGAGCTTGGGGAGCTAGGTTTTCCCCCTACTTTTTAAAGTTACCATATTTTACTGCAAAATTTCTCAAGTATTTCTCAAAATTTCTCAAGAAATCATCGCAAATGGGAAACGTGACGAAGTGCATCTTAAAGGAGAAGAGTAATTCTGAAACTTTCAAAAACTACACCCTCGAACAAAACCTGTTTGTCAAACTAAACCATTACACAATGCACCAAAGTCATGGACCCAAAAGAAGTCCAAATTCTTGTAACCTTTTCTCCTTATGATTAAAATAGAGATATGGAGAATTATTGAGGGCACATTTTAAAGAAGTATCTTAATGGATCACATTTATTGTAAAAGAGCCATTCTGATAGTCTTGCATCCCTAAATATATTTCTATAAACATCTTTGGTTCCTTTTAGTGAGGAATATAGTTCAGATACCTGTGTTTAAGAACAATGCTGTGAATCATGTGGTCAGGTTGTCCACTCTGCTCAGACTATGATATGTCTAACCGGTAGCCGGAAGTCAGTGTTGACTCTGCAATTAAGACTCAAATCTCACTGCAGGGACATCTCTCTCTAGAGTTAGGACTAAATATCACACACCAGATCAGCCTCATGGAGGAAAGTCAGAGTGAAAAAAAAATACCTTAACAATTTTAAAATCCTAACTACTATCAGACATTTGGACAAAGTATTACAGTTTTAAAATTCCACTTAAACGCTGACAATCAAAGACTCATCTGAGGAAAAATAGCAAATGACTAAGCTAAATTTTAATGATTCTATTATTCGCTGAAAATTTCATATGTGTATCGAATGGATTTAGATCAGATACATCCACCTACACGTCTTCAACTCCTGTACTTCCAAAGATATGTCCCCTTTATTCTTTATTTTTCTTTAGTAACCCAATAAATCCAAGTAGCCCTGCCCATATAAGCATGTGTAGAGATCCAGTCACCCACCGAAGCATGAGCAACCCACCACCGTCCACATCCCTGGAAAAAGTGGACTCTCTATCTCTCCAGCATGCATCAAAACACCTATAGTTCTTCAGCTAGTGCCTGAGTGTCCTGAGCCCTTTCCAGCAGTGATTGGATGTATACTGGCTTGATCATACACACGTCTCCTATAGCTAGCCAGAGCTGCTTCGGGTACATAGTTACAACTGTCCTTCATGCGCAGAAGGCACTGTCTTAGGTAATCTTCCTAGATATCTTCTTGCTCTTACAATCTCTCCACCTTTTGTTCTTTGAGGTTCTTTGAACCTAGAAGGGAGCCTCTCGAACTTGGATGTGTGTGAGTCATATGACTCAACTATACTGTTTTTGCAAACATGCCCAGAATATCTCTAAATGATTTCCTTGTAAACGTATCACCAAATACTTCTCAGGAAATATTACAGTTGAAATGGTAATTTAGGGGTAGAGGGATGGCTTTTTGGTTAATGGAGCTTGTTGTGCATGCATGAAAAGGACAAGAGTTTGGGGCCCATAACTCACAACTGCTTTAGAATAAATGCCAAGGACTTGGATACCCTCTTCTGATCTCTGAGGATAGAGACACATAAATGTACATGATCACATACAGACAGACACTTATAAAAATAAAAATAAAATATTTTTAAATATATAATGTAATTTATTGGAAATTAAAGTTGAATTGAGAAGCTATGCCTTAAAGTTGATGTTTTTCAGTTCTGGGGAGCACACAGAGAGCCCTTTGCATGATCGACAAGTTCTCTACCACAGAACCACATCTCCAGCCCCGTTTTCAGTTTCAGTTTTTGATCGCAGCTGCTGTTTAGCTCATCTGCAGAAATAAGCAATAGCATGTAAGGGAATCCTACATAGACATGCTATAAAATTATGCAGAAAAGAAAGGATGGTTTTTGAATGGATGTATGAAGTGATTACTTCGTCATGTGTCGTAGTTTTCACATGACGAAGTAATCACTTCATACATCTTATTTTAAAGTCTTACCTGTGATCATTGGTAAATCAAATATATAATCAAAAATGCAAAAATAAGGGTATACTATCTATCGTGTGAAATGCTAAAATTCACCAAGTGTAAACTGTACAGTAACTAATCCTAGATTTTTAATTACTATGCAATGATTAATCAAATATTCATATAATCAAAAGCTTTCACTTACTGATCCCTTTAGCACATTTATTTCTGTCATTAAACAAGTATTTTCAGTGATAGGAGGTATATTTATGATAGATACTGCATATAATTCTTAAGAAGAATTTCTGTTAGACTTCCCACAAGAGACACAAAGGTAGCAATATTAGAAAGCTCTTGGAAAAATAAATACAAAGCTATTTATTTATACATATAATTATATTTTATACTAAATATATAAACTATGCAAACATTTATATAATATAAATATGTGAATTATATATAATATATATTCCAAAAATAGAAACAAATGCATATTTTCTTTAAGGATATTTTAATGGATGAGATCATGTTTTATTCAGTCATTTCAGTGCCTTGAAACATATTTCTCTGGGCACATATAAGTTATTATACAAACTTAATTATAATCATTTTTAAATTTTTCTCTTTTTCTGTCATTAATTAGGCTTCTGTTTTCTTATTAAATATAAGGGTTTCTAAAATATGTGTATTTTCTTGAATGTTGTTTTCATTACATTTAGATCCTCATTTGTTTATTAACCAAGAGGAAACTATCAGTGACTTGGGTGAGATCAAGTTTGCAGTTTAAATAACAACAAAATAAATTCAATCATTTTATTTCAGCAAATCATTTTAGAAATTGTTCCCGTTATTTCTTGATAGGCTCATAAACTCAATTTTGTCCAAAGACAACCATGATTGTTTTACTGCAGTGTCTACATACATGTTAGGTTGCTTTAGTGCAGTGTCCACATATATGTTAGGTCTTTGCTAGATTCATTTTAGACCTTGTGATAATTCTGTCTCCCAAAACTCTCTGAGTGGCTGATGCTTTTAAACCTACAGTAACTGTATTCTAGATGAAAAACATATAAGACAAACTATTGCTCATGTCATTTGGACATGTATTCTGTATGACTTTACCCAGGAAATACCTTCATAAAACATGCATGCATGCATGCATGCAAAACTCTGAGTTTTTCTATGTAAATGTGAAATCATTTTTTCACACTATGAATTGTAAAAACATGTATGATAAAATTAATAATAACTTCTGACATTAGATTGTCCTATAGTAAGCCTTTGAAATTTTATGGCACATTCATGTGACATTAAATGTTATATAAATGGGATATTTTATATAAGAATTATAATTTTTATATGTAAAAATGTGTCTAGTACTACAGAGAACATGATCTCTTACAAGTTAAATTCTACCTTTTGTACAAGAAACTCTACAGCAAACAAAATAATAAATTATTAATATGCATATAACTAATATATAGCATAATATCTACATAATGTAAAATAGTCACAGGAGCACACGCATATACATTTCTTGACTATAAAACAGTAGTAGATGAGGCACTAGTTTATATCTTCCATGATGCTAAGTCTGTGTGTGTGTGTGTGTGTGTGTGTGCTAATGATATGTAAAATTCAATGATAGGCTTGGGAAATATTTTGATCAATGTGTTACAACTTCTGATTAATGTAATAATTTTAACCTAATGTATAATTTTTCCTTTAAATGCAGTCAAGACTTATACCTGAAATGATATGTTAAATACCCTCAGGGAGATACAAGTTGGGCAATTACTAGGATGAGCTGTTCTTTCTATAACTCTTCCTTTATTTAAATAACACTATATCAAGTTATAGATAGAAAATGTGCAATTACAGATTTTTCTTCCATGATGGAAAGTCAAATTTACTAGAAGTTAAAAGCATTATCTTTCTCTGTTTAATGAGGAGATATAATATATTAAATCTGCTTGTACATAACATAGCACTTTATGAGTGAACATCATACCACTTTGGTTGAGTGTTTGATGTTCTGTCTCTGACAGACGCAAATCCTTTCAGACTGTACTTCACTTGGAGATAACCCAGTGATGTGGAGTTTGTATTACATACCTAGAAGCCAGCCTGTGTACTGAAAATGACTGATTGAATACCCTTGAACTCAGTTCTTATGGTAAGTTTAGTCCGAAAATTTCATACTTACTATTTATGTTTTTATTTCAGCAGTCATAATCTCTGAACAACTGCAATTTGGAAAAAAAAATATTTTTCCAAGCACATATTAAGACCCCTGGGGACAGAATATCAACTTGTCAATTATGTATAGTCAGAAACTTCACTGATACTGAGAATATGTGACTTGGCCATGTCTCTATTTCAGCATCAGATGGAAGACTTGGAGGGGTGAAAGGAAGGAAAGAAGGAAGGAAGGAAGGAAGAAAAAAATGAAATTTTCCACATTGACGGTTTTAATATGAAAATTTCCCCATAGGCTCATTCACTTTAACATGTATCTTCCAGTTAGTAGCACTGTTTTGGAAGGTCGTAGAACCTTCAAGTCGTAGAATTTCAATGGAGTAGGTAGGTCACTGGAGACTGGTCTTGAGGATTTATAGCCAGCCCTAATTTCTATTCTCTCTACTTTCCCAACAACCAATGTAACCCAACAGACTTTTGCTCCTGAGGCTCCTGAATTTTTTTTGCTCCTAACTTTTGTTCCATGAGGAAGTGTACCCTATGGAACTGTGAGCCAAAATATACATTACTAAAATTGCTTAATGCCAGGCATTTGGATATAGCAACAAGAAAAGTAAGTACTAAATACATAATTCACCAGCTAGCATAAAATAAGCCATGTCACTGACTGGTCTCATCTCTTAGTAACATGCAGGCCTTTGTGATCTCCAGTCTCACAAAAATCTGTCAGTCAGGCCACCACATGTCTAGCCATGTGCTATCAATGGGATTTTCTTGCCACTACCTAAAGAAAGTCAACTACAGTCTTTAGAAACCAGCACCCAGTTTATAAATTAGCTGAGGTTGGCTTATTTTTAAAAATCACCAGTTCAAGTTTGCTGCAGACGTAAACAAGTCACTGTTTTCAGTAGCTTCTAATTTACTGAACTACAGGAATACTTTCATACACTGATTCATTTAATATGGTCATCAGATTAGCAAATAATAATTGAACTACCATTCAAAGTTACTCTTCCCCAAATGAAGATACACCCCCGTTAGAAAGAAAGAAAAGTGACTTCCTGATTCATCAAGCTACAGTCAGATGTTTTATGTGTTAAAGCAAACAATGGTTCTTTGACTCAGGAACTAGTCGTATGCTTATGAAAGAAAGTATTTAGTTGGAGCTTGCTTACAGTTTCAGAGATTTAGTTCATTAGCACCATGCCAGGGAGTATGGTGAAAGGTAATTATAGTGATATAGCAATACATGAGAGCTGCATGCTGATCTGTAGACTGAAAGCATGACTCTGAGCTTGGCTTAGGCTTTGGAAACCTCAAAGCCCACCCTCCAGTGAAACACTTCCTCCAACAAGGCCACACCTCCTAATTCTTCTATTCTTTGAAATAGCGCCAACCCTGGTGACTAAGCATCTAAACATATGAGACTTTGGAGCCATTCTTATTCAAACCATGACAATATCTAAAACACTATTGCTAGTTATTTTCAGAAGTTGATCTTTGGACACATATCTATCTTCAAATGCTCTTCTCCTCACTCTTTAGAAACAGACCTTTGTGATAAGAAAGAAAATTCTATCCTAAATGTTTGATGATTCCGATGTTACTTGTATGAATACTATGTGGGTCACCAAAATATCATGATAGGGTAATTGATGTTTAATTGAAATTAGCTCGTGCCAGTTGTTAATGATACCGTATTATACTAGTGAGCAAATAAAGAAAAGAGAATATGTTTCTCCTTTGCCTTTAGTCACTTAGCATGTTCTAAGAATGTCTCACAGAAAAGGAACTTGGTTGTAAAACTTAACTATTACAGATGACTCCAAAAGAACATCTGAAAGTATTAAATCTGGGCAACACTTGAAAAATCCATAAAGACATATTGTACATTTTATGTTTTCTGATAGAAAACCTTTACAAATCTGTAAGCTTTCAAAGCCAGCTAAATTCACTAATAACTGTACTCTTTCATCGTTTAACACTGAGGCCTTTATGTGCATAGAAGAAAAAGACAGTTCCAGGAGGCCCCAGGTTGACTTTAAATTTGTGATTTAGCCAAGGCTGACTTTAAACTCTGTCTCCACTTCCAGAGTGTGAGGATTACAGACATTTGTTACCATGTCTAGCCTTTGGTTGTTTGTTTGCTTGCTTCCCCTTCTCTTTCTCTATCAGTACCTTCTCTTCCTTCTCCTCTTCTTTAACTCCCTTTCTCATCCATACCTATTTTTCCTTCCTTCTTCCTTCCTCTTTGAAAGCTCACCCCAAAGAATGGTGTATGTGTATACCTGTGTGTCAGCCTGTGTGTATGTAGTGTGTGTGTGTGTGAGTATGCATGCATGTGTGTGCTCTTGTGTGTACACATGTGTGAGTGTGCGTATAAGAGCATGTATGTGTATGTGTGTTTGTGTGTGTGTGTGTGTGTGTGTGTGTGTGTGTGTGTGTGTGTGTGTACCTCTGCCTCGCCTGGAATATATTATATAGATAAGGTTTTGATAGCTACCATTGCTGCTTCTGACTCTAGAATACTGTGGTCATGTTCATGCATTACCATTTCAGACACTAATCCTTCCTTATTCAGTCCTTCCAGAGTCATCTTATATGCTACAAACACAGTTTACATATACACCCAAGAAATTCTTTCATAACATAGCCCTACCCTCAATTGAGAAGTGCCAAAGCACGACTGGTTAGATTCATGGAATTATTTAAAATAAATACAATCAACCAAGATCTCTCAATTTTGGGCTAGATAAGTCTTAGTGGAGAGGACAAAGATATCCTATTAATAAGATGTTTTGTGCCCTCTACCCAGATAGTGCTATTAATGCAATCCACTCAGTATATTGCCAAGAAGAAAACTCTAAATTTGTTGAATGTTCTTGAGGATGGAAGACAGGTCAGAAAAGAAATTCCATCTTTCTACCAGTCCTACACTTCTCTACAGGGATGCCTACCTATCAGGCCTTGCAGTTTACTGTGCCTTCTCATTTGATGTTATATCTTTCCGATGCAGCTTCTCATTGAGCTGTGAGCAGCCCAAACAAATGTTGACTGGCATACTGAATAAAACTCCCTGAGAAGCCAAAACAATGAATTCTAGAATCTGAGAGACCTAGGCTGCAGTGCTCTACTATTTTAAGATATCAAATAAATAATGCCTCTCTGATTTCATATTTATTACTATCAAATAAGAGAAGAGACTAAATTTGGTCTCAGGTGATAGTTAGCTTGATGAAAATTAGGTAAATTAGGTAATACAGCACACAGGGCTCTGGACCACTCTCAGAATCAGAGTTGCATTTAAAATTGTATTACTTATTTGGCATGTGGTTTATGAAAAGTGCATATGATCTCCATACTTTGGAAACAAGAGGACTAGATCTTGGTCTATATGAACCACGGGCATTGACTGGAGTAATATTTTTAGTGGAATAATAATTCACGAATAAAATCCAGATGGCCCATCACAAATATTTCTTAGTGGCCTTGTTTGTTGCACTTGTATTTCACCTAAAGGATTAGAGAGTCCTCATACACCATCTTGTTTTAAGATAGATGCAGTTTTCCATAGTAATGTGAACAGTCTAGCATCCACGGGTAGCTGCCATGTAGCATAGATTTTAACTGACCACAGTCTATACACACAGCTCCTTTTCATTTGCATGGACTCATTAAACAGTGATGTTTATGTCTGATGCAAGTATTATTATTATAATGATACTTTTCTTCCACAAGGACAGAATGCCTGAGATAATAACTTAAAAGGAGCAAAGCATTCTTGTGTATTCTATTTTGAAAGTCTCATTCTATGATCAGCTCAGTTACTCTTAGGTATGTGGATGAGCAGTTATCATGGGAGTGTGTACCAGACAGTGATGCCCACCTCATAGTGTCCAGGAAGCAACCAACAAAGGAGGAAAGAACCAGTGTCTCAATACACATTTTAAAAGCACACCCAGTGACACTAGCCTTTTTTTGCCTTGGCTTCACATTGCAAGTATGCTTCCTTTCATCAAGTCTGTCACCTGGGGACCAGTCTTCCAAATTTGAGTTTTGGAAGGACATCTTGAATACATACCCTAACTGTCTGGCTTTTAAATATAAACACAATTGTGCATGTGTGTGTGTGTGTGTGTGTGTGTGTGTATGTGTATGTGTGTATGTGTGGTGTGTTGACAGTTAAAACAATGCCTTTTCCCCTTCTTGAATTTAAGATAAGGTTTGCAATGAAGAGCATTACATAACAGTACAGACAGCTAGCAAATAACCATCTAACTAGAAGACAACAGATAGCCAAATATTTCAATAGATGCCTCAGATAAACAGTTATTATATTTTGCAAAAACTGAGCATGCTGATATACTTGCATCTTAATTAATTCACTAAGTAATAAGATCTAATCTTGAGTCTAATTATTATTCAATTACCCAGCAATATTTCAAGATACCGGCAGTAGCTGTGATAGGATTTGGAAATATCTATAATTTTGTCTATTGAAAATTATCAGATGCTGATAAATGCTAAGGAGGCTGGTAGCCAGCATTCATAATTAAATACAAGTGGCTCAGGGAGGGGGTGTGTGAAGAAATAAGTGTTTCTAATATACCCAAACTGTGGTTTTACTGATGTTTTCCATTGTCTTCTTGCTTTTCTCTTTCTTTCTTACTTCCTGAACAGCATAACTCTGAAGTATTCTTTAATAGCCCTTACCCCAAACTTTAAGCATCGTCTGGAATTCTTAAGAAATATAAGCAAATACTTGTTGAATTAAATGGTTGGTTTATACTTTGATTGCATATTCTTTAGAAACTAGAGAGGGTGCTACTTATTACTATTTGAAATTTTAAGAATGAACGCTTTATATTAATTCTGCAATATTTTGGTGCTTCTTTAGAAAGGCTTGACTTAATAAGAAATATAAAATACCACTGGGTCATAAGGACGTGTTTAAACATGATGGAAAAATAATTTGAATTGTGGGATTTCCCCCCCCCCCCTTCTCTGTACAATATGGATATCAGGTTCATCAATTAGTATAGAGTTTGTTTGTTTTAGAATTGACTACAGTTCTATAAACACTCACTGAGACGTTTCTTCAACACAAAGCCAATCTGCGTTAGTCGTTATTTCAAGGTTTATAATTCAAATTTCATGTGTATTTTCAAGGACATCAATTTTACTTGGAGAAAGAGCAGAGGGAGCACACAGACACTGAATCCAAGATAAAAGGATAATTTATCGCTGTGGTTCTACTCTCTGTAGACTTTCTGTTCCCCTGATTGACAGTGGGAGTACTTAATTCAGAACAGATTCCTTGATCGATAAGGACCATCTTTAAGAGTGTCAGTCTTGGCAGCTGGAGCAGGGCTGTCCAGTATAATCTCAGGAGTATCCTGCAGGACCACCAGCTAGTTTTCCCTCTGACACTTGCCTCCAAATTTCTTTAGGTTGAAAACACCCAGGCATTGTCTTGCATATATTACTAACTCACACATTTGCTGGAGATAGTTCTCTGATAAATAAAGTTATGCTTTGTTGAGATACATTGTAAGAAAGTGAATCTTTGGTTTGTCCTTTTATAAACTTTCCCACAATCGATATAATAAACATTTCATACTGCATCTAGTTTTAAATCGTGTCTTAAAATGAAATGTTTCAACACATCTCTTTATGTGTGTATTACTTTTATTCCATCTACAGTATTTATCATGCCTAGGAATTTTCTGATTCTTTATGTTTTCCAAAATAGCTGCTGGCTGTTGACTCACTCCTCGATAACAGATTTTAAAATCTGCAATACTGCCTCATAGTGTGTTTTACTATTAAAGAGTTCAGACTATCATTGGGATTGTCCATAGGTCATTTTGGACCCTTTAGCTTATGCAGTTGTACGAATAGAACTTTTTTTTTATACCAAGCACAGGCTCCTCACTATGTATTGTTGCTGTGATTATCTGAAAATAACTTATCAAATGAACTTTCATTTCAACTGGTTTACCTATCCAGATTATTGTCTAACAATGAACATTCTCCACTTTCTAGTATTTTAATCCTTTTATCGGTAAAGATGCTGATAAATTGGCAGTTTCAAATAAATCTTTAAAGTTTAGAAACTCAAATATACTCTGGTTACTAAATATAATAAGCGTATATCATATTGATATATTCATGATAACATAGTTTGGTTTTGTGAATAGACCACTGTATATCATATGTAAGTCATTATAAAGAGGAAATCAGAGATTGAATTCAGAGTTTTAAGCACCAGAGAATTTTTCTCTATTATCAATACAATTTTTATTTCAGAATTGGTTTCTTTGTGTATAGTAAAAATATTCAACAAATTTAGTGATTAGCCCTCATATGAAATACATATAGATTTAACAAAAACATCCTCATGAAGGCCAAACCAATATAATAAGGACTTACATATCAGTTGATTTATATGAATAATTACATGTCTATGCATGTATGCAATGCCTACAGTTATTATAAACTACTTGAAAGGTTTCACATGCATTCACCATCTATACAAATTTAAATGGTTTCTATTTTATATTTATTTAGTTTTATTATTAACTCAATAATTAGTAAATTATTAATTTATTTTTCAGCCAAATAAATTAATTTTGTGAGTCATTATAGTTGACTGGAAAAGATATGAAGCTTATCTGGTATAACTTTTCTGGCAAAGATAGCTTTCAGAATCGTGAAGTATATAGAATATAATATTTGCAGACAGATTGGTAAAGACTAAATTAGTGAAAACAGACATGGAAGAAAAACTGGGAGAAATATATGAATATTAATAATAAAACATTTCTTCAGTTTTAAATATTTTCTAAAGTACACGCACCTTTGCAAAAGTATAAACATTTTTTTGATATTTTATTTACATTTCAGATGCCAATCCCTTTCCCCATTTCCCCTCCCTAGAAAACCCCTATCTCATGCCCCCTTTTTCATTTGGCTTTTATACAATTTTTTTAAAATGTTAATCAAAGGCTTTATAAGTATGGTAATGCTCAATCAGAAGTGTAACCTAATACCAAACCTAGCTATGTAAACTATCTTTGACTGGTGGAGACACGTGAACATCTGCCTCCATGCCCCCTCTCTCTTTCTGTCTCTTTTATTCTCTCATTACCTAGCTTCTCATCTACTTCATCTTCTCCTCTCCTTACTCCATCTTTTCCTCTCTGTGCTCCTTCCCTCTTAGCTCCTCCTACATATTACCCTTCCTGTTAAAATAAAGCTTTTCTCTCAAAATACAATTAGTGCATAATTATTCCTATTTGTACCAGTGAGGTACAAGATAGTCTTAATACCCAGTCCATCCTTTTGTTGACTAACCAGAACCTCTGTCATCTCTCTTGCCTAAAACACTTAGTTTTGAACCTGGCTTTTTCTTGGTTTTAGAATGAATGTCAGCTGAAAACCATCCACTCAGATCTTTTCTCTCAAGGTAAATAGCCAGGATTGGCTAGGAGTCTATAGGTCTTCAATGCCGTCAGAAATCCAGGATGACTAAATTAAGAACTGATATAGAGAAACATTTTAAATGCTTAGAAACATGAAAGAAACTTTCCTAAGAAAAGAAACCTGGGTCTTACATGATAAAATATCAATACATATTTTATCCAAATACTTAAATTCTTTATTTAAATATATTAGTTATTCTCTTCCTGGCTTTATTCAGTAAGTGGATGGAAGGAACTAATATCTAGATAGTTTAGTAAGCAGCCAAACATTAAACTGAAATTTTATAATCTGTAAAGATAAATTCCAGAGTGAATTAACAGAAGTTCAATAAGAGTTTTTCATCATAGACTTTGAATAGAATAGAATGAAGAATTCTCTGAATTATCCATAGAGTCACAAGCTATCCCAGAAGAGATCACTGGCCTTGGAACAAACATATTCTAGAGGGTAAAATAGCGAAACCATAATCACTGTTTTGTATCCATAGAATTTCAGATGTAATGTACACACATTCCAACTATTTTAGCCACTTCTCTTCAAAGAGGAAATACTCAGTAGAGAACAAAATAAGTACTCCTGATATTGGCCTGGCAAGTAAACACACAGAATGAATATTTACATATGACATTTTTTTAAGTATTATATAGATTGAAAGAATCTCACAAAGCAACCAGAACCTGATTTAATTGTCCTTCATTCCTGCTTTGCCATATTAATCATATGTGTCATTGTCTATCACTTATAAAAATATTTAAATTTACTTTTATTTTGTTGTGTGTATTTGAGTGTGTCTGTGTATATGTGTGTGTATGTGTACATTTTATGGATATGTGCACATGTATGCAGATGCATATGGAGGCCAGCAGATGTCATTTAATTCTTGGTACTGTGGTTATAGCTGTTCACTCTCTTTGTTCTCAGGCCCTTGTAAACTCGATGAGACCACCACAGCGGGGAGAGTGATAAAATGTTGAGCCATTGCTCAGATTCATTCAGAGGAGTACTTAATGAAATAATAGGGTGCTCCTTGTTCTAGTCAATTTAATGTGTAATGTCATCTATGGCAACTTATCATGACTTCAGACACCCTCTGCCTTGCCTGGCAGAAATCACAGGTGAAGGATATAGAGAACAAACTCCTTTGTGCTACCAGTGACAACAGCCATTTGTAGTTTACTACTAAGACTCTGACTTTAGAATTCAACAGCAATCCTTTATCCCATCACTCATGAGAGGCAGGCAGCTACAGGTGATACTTTCAATAAAACACCTGTCTGCCCCTCAAGGCAGATTTTAAATGGATTCAGTTCCTCTTCTAGATTCTCTTACTGATAGATCTTTTGTGTTTTGCATTTCCTTAGTTTGCATAGCAAGTTTCAGGGACAGAAAAGTTCCTGGGTAGTTTACCGTCTTCAAGAAAAACTAGAGTTTTCAGTGTATTTCAGTGGTCATTTGACCTGTGAGATTCATTCTTCTCATAAACAGCCGTTGACACCCCTATTCCTTAATGGCATACCATGTCATATATGTATATATTTACATATTATGTGTTATGTATATATTTAAATATGTTTATGTTTATATAAACTCATTTCACAACAAAACTCTGTACAATTCAATAAGATTCTCAATGGGGGGGGTCGTTATAAAACTTATTATTTTCTGATAATGAAACTAAACCACATTAACAGTATTATAGATTTATAAACTATTTGATTTTGATTACATTCACAAAGTCCTAGATGATATATAACACTCTCATCTTGAAGAATATTAATAGACTTATTGTATGACTTAAAATCATTAAAATGTCATTGTAGAAATTAATTATTGTTACATTTATTTCTAATAACGTCTTGGGCCACCAAATCTACCCCACATAAAGGACCCAGTAGAAAGTAACAGCCATAGAGTGCTACATTTCCAAGACTACCATATCAATAACATTAGTCTATCTGCCTTGGGAGGCCTCTATACACTATAGTGAATCGTAAGGCTATGTATTTTGTTTCTAACACTACTTGGGTATTAAGACCATCTCAGCTGTGTTTGATTATATATTTAAATATATAAATGTATTTAACATTACATTTGTCAAAACAAATGTATTGGCTGGATCTCCCCTCCTACCCCCCCCCCCCCCCCCCGCCAAAAAAAAAAACCCACAGGGATTTGAAAGATAATGAGATGCAGCAAAGGTCTGCATCTGATTGTAGTATGCTTACTAGAAATCCAAGGATAATACTTTGATGATCGACAACAAGATTGAAAGGCCCTTCTCTGGTGAGTTTTGTAGATTTACTTGATGCTCAGAGTCCAACAAACTAACTTTGAAAATATGACAACATTTTCTTTCTCCCACTGTAATTTCTGGTGTATTCCATCTTCTCCTGCCTGGTGCATTCATGCAAGTTGCTAATCTTAATTTTTCTAGCAACGAGTCATGCTGAAATGGAGGAATGTGGATTTTTTTTCTGGAATAATTCTAGATTGTTTTGTATCCAAAAACGTGGTATTTGTCCCTCCAAAAGATATAACAGACTAACATGAAAGGCCATGAAACTAAGCATTCCTTTCTGGCATGCTCTACATCCTGGTGTGATGAATCAGCCGGTTTGTATACGGAAATGAGTGTTCCTCACCACACTCTCATAGTAAAAGACATTTATCTACCAGACTACATCCTGGTGTGGTGAATCAGGTGGTTTCTATACTAAAATGAATGTTCCTCACCACACTCTCATAGTAAGTGTGAAAGACATTTACCTGTGGGAGGTAGTAAGTCGTCCATGCAGTAAACTGAAACAACAGATGTGGGGCTCCATGCTTTACATTCCTTCTGCCCTCCAGCCATTAAACGGAGGACTGTGTGGATGCTCAGCCTCACCGCTGATGTGCCATTTCCCACCAAAACAGGGAACTTCAAGACAGAATTTCCCAATGCTTAGACAGCACTGAGGTTCTCAGCACAGAGGTGACCCTGTGCCTTTGACAGAATGGCAGTCAATGTCACATTCAGTGATATGTGGAGCACTGGACTTTAGCTTATAGATTTTAGACCAAGCTACTGTATTCAATCATGTACATTTCTTAAATTAAAAAAAAAATCTGAGTTGTGCTTGATATTAGATTCTAAAATGTCTGGATCACAACTACTGATAACTACGAACCACATACCCGATACAGAATTAACTGCTGCATGTCATTGTATGCCCTTGTCTTTACTGATAGGCCTGCACAGAAAAGGAAACTAAAGGACCTTGAAGATTTGACAATGACATAATCAGAGTTTATAATTTATTAAGTGTAGGTTTTACAAGTTGCTTGCTTTGGATCAATATCAGGTCTGAAATTAAAGAATGAATTGAGAAGGTTTTTCATCTGAGACCTCAGTTTCCTACTTAGTCAAGAGACAGAGGAATGACAATGCATATTTTAATGGTTGGCATTAAGTGGATTCCTAAGTCTAGATAGCATATCTAAGTGGCAGATGTTTTAAGCATGCAAGACATATGAAATGTTATTATTTGTAGCCTAAGACTATGAAACAGGAGAGTACAACTTCAGTCCGACTGATGAAAAATAACCCCCCAGGGAAATCTGTGGCAAAAAACAACTTACCTTCCATCACTCATAATACATCAAAAACCACATATGACAAAGTTTTATAATTATAAAACTCAGTTGACTACAATATGATTAAGATAAATAAGCGTCAAAGAGCTTTTAAATTATATATTACTGCTTAATTATTTATGATTATTTTTAATCTCCTCTCCACTGATTTCATGGATTCATATCAAAAATTAAGTGACATCTACTTTGATGGGAACAGTTCCTCTGAGTTTTGTATGCTTGCCTTGTAGTGATTTTTTTTTTTTTTTCGCATTGCTGTTTGGGAAGTCCTTTCTCTTCCAAAAAACTTGATTCTTGATCTTTTAGCATTCAGAATAATGAGTTTTTATTAGAGAAGGCAAATGACTGACTATACAAGTGTCACGACCCAATATCCCTAAAACATACACAGTATTCATAAAAGGATCCAAGATGGAGATCTTCAGACCTAATTGATAGATTGAGTCACATCACTAAGCATTGGTTGAAAAGTGAATGCAGTGGTATAGTCAGCTTTCACTTATAGTCAGACACACTAAAGGCTGTATCCCTCTATATTCTCTCATCAGCCCATGAAATAGTGCACTTTTACTTGTTTGTACAGACTTTCTGTGGTCTTGCACGTGGTCAAATTCTGTCAGTATTAAACCAGTGTGTGACATCATGCGCATACAGACATTTTAAAACACACAGCTCTGTTTTTTGACATAAACAATTTCTGTTGGAATGGTGAATGAGTATCTTAATCACCTATTCTTTCATGAGCTCCATGAAGATTCTTTTTCTATTTTTAAAAGACTAGTGATTTCACGGGAGCAATCCTTGGTTCTGGTTACGTAGGAATGCTTTATGTCAGTTCCTATAAGGCTATCAATACATAACTTCAACCAAGACTCATCACTATCCTACTGAAAGAACCAGGGCGTTAGATCCTGTCGCTTGTCCCAACATTTCGTTCTCTGGGATTGATTATTTCAGTGTTTCTCTTTCCACTTTAAATATGAATCTTATTGAGTTTTGTATTGTCTGTCGTTTCACCTTCTATGTTTGAATTGTTATCTAACGGGATTAATAAAATGATATTTATTGCTTGCCCTCCCATCTGAAATTATGATTTAAATTATTTCCAGTGGTTTTGCAACTACTGCCTACCGGTGTCTGTTTTTTTGTTTGTTTGTTTGTTTGTTTGTTTTTTTAGTTTGAAAATGTGTTTACTCCATGTGTTCTCTGTAGATGCATTCCGTTCATCTGCAGTTCTTTTAAATTTTCTCTATGTAATTTGGTACAACCTTTTGTTACTTAGCTTTAATTTTCTTGGAATATTAGGAGCATGCTCTGTTTAACCTTTTATTTTTCTAACTCCATAAAGTTTAAAAGCTCAAGATCACCTTTAGATTGTTTTCTATTTTGCTTGAAAGCATTGTAAGCATGTGAGCATATTCTGCTTTAACACACACACAGACACATTTCAAAATATAATACAGATGTTAATTTTCTCAATTTATCTATTCCACTAACTGTGCATATACATACATACTTTCAAACATGATATTGTACATAACAAATAAGTCCAGTGGTAACAATTTCAATAAATAAGATTGAAATAGAGAATATCTGCTCAGATATTTAAACCACATCACAATTGCTTTGCTCTTATAGGGCCATGTTGTTCCAGAATATTGAATACTTCTTTCAAGTATGAATACTTTAGGTGAGGTGATATCTTTGTTCTTACGGAAAGTTTTTGCTCATTTGATTTTTCTTTGTTCGTCTTTGTCTTATTTTTTTTTTTTTAATCACAGGTACCCCTCCTGAATCTGAAAATAATTTTCTGCCTTCAATTATTTTAGGTTATTTACTTTGAACCTTATTTTTCTTTTTCAAAAATGTTATTTTGATTTGTGTGTTCATATGTGTACATGTGCATATCTGCATGAGTCCTATGGGGCTAAAGAGGCTGTCTGTTGAACAGAGCTGGAGCTGGAAGCCACCTAATGTGGGTGCTGGGAACTGGACTCTGGTCCACTGCAATGCAGCAAATAACCTTAACTGATCTATCTTTCCCATTCCAGAGCCATCTCTCCAGCCTTTATACTACAAAAGTAATATTTACATTTTAGTATATGGAACAGTTTGATAATTATATTAAACATATTTACTTTTCAGTTATTAATCAAATTGACAATTTTATGCATTTGTCAGCTGAATCAAGACCTTCAGAAAATCTCAAATTTCATTCAACTTTTTTCTCCTTTTCACGGCATGTATTAACAATATTTTAATAGAGTAGTTTTCATGGACTCTCATGTCAGGTTGTGAAGTATAACAGATAATAAATTTAGTCATAATGGTAGAAAGATTGCAGATGAATCCCTGAAATGAGACTATTCACTTGTAGGTGGCATTGTCTAATACTAAGTCTTGATGGCCGTGCATATTTCTGTGGGGGAATGATCATGATCTGTGTGCTTCTGGTGCCATTTCTCAGGCTTAATGCTGGAAAATAAGATGAAGACCATTGGAGAATGATCTACTAATGTGCCCTTGAGATGCTTGGCAAAAGCAAGAGCCATCCTTTTTAAAGTAGTTCTATTACTTTATGAGCTCATTGTATTGTCTCTGTTTGTCAGTGATTGCCTATAGTCGAACATCACAAACCGAGGCTTCTTGAAGCCAAGGAGAGTCATGCTCAGGGTGGAGAGACTTCTGCTCCTGTTTATAGAGTAGACAGGTGACATAGCATTTCTAAAATGTTCTATCATCCTCTTAGTGGATGATCTCATTAAAGAATAGATATGGATTCAAAATCTAATCAAACCCTGTTTTCTATGGGAAGATGTTTCCATTTTTTTTACTATAGAAGTAAAATTCAACTCTGTGTATATATTACATACCCAATACATTATATCTTACAATGGGGATCAAACAGTCAGAATTCTACAATTCAATCTACGAAGATAATTTTCTTTTCTTTTCCAATCACTGATGATCCCTTGAAATGGAGATGGAAAATTCATGAAATGTTATTGGCTTGACACAGATCAGACTCCCAGACAAAGATCTGCCCCTTATCTGGAAGCCAGTTTACCTGCAACATCAGTTAACATGTCCACAAACAAAAATGTCCATTTATCAGGCTGTACAAAAGAGAACCAGATTCATGTTGACTCCCCTGCTATTTAAGTTATAAAAATTCAGAAAGCATCAGCAGAGATTTCTAATGCTTGTTGCCACAGCAAACTCAATTTTAGTTTAAGTAAACAAATAGAAAGCTTAAAGCACGCCCACAGAGTTGTCTAAAAACACTTGAAGTAAAAGAAACACTTCTTGAAAGTACTTTCTATAAAGAAAGATTCAGATATCAGCTCTGCCATGTTCCTGAATGGAAAGGAAAAAGAAAGATTGATAATGCCTATATTGTCATTTAATTCCTGTTTCTCATCTTTCCAGACTGCTTTTCCTCAGTGATGCAAGAATAATAATAGTTATAAACAATCAAGGAATTGTTTATAAAGCCTTATATTTAGAGAACTTGTTTTAAAGCATAACTTAATGTATTCATGCCAAGCAACACTTTAATGTCAAATTTATCTTCAGATTACAGTTTGTGTTTGTCTCTTCTAAAATAATTGTTTGTGTGTTATTAAGCAAGAACAATTTTATCTGCTACTTCTCAGGAGTCTCCAGAATAAGAGTAATTCAAGTAAAGTATTCTGTTTAATGAACAGAAGTCTTTTTGAATACCGTAGGGAAAATTGGAACTTAAAAATAAACCTTTATTGGGTGTTAGGTTAAATTTTATTTTTCTTCCTCTTCCATTCCTAAGTAATATTGTATGTATATTAAGGGTGAAATGAATAAATGCCAGAATAAGAATGAATTTTAAATAACTTGTATTATGTTCTGTGTATAGCTGAGTAATATCTGAAAGGTTTATTCATTTTTAAAATAGCTTTACACTCAACTAATGTTTTCACCTTTAATAGACCATCCATGTATTTTAGGTATGCATCTGCACATCCATCCTTCTGCATGCTCCTATGTGAACAGTCTGTGTGTGCACATCCATTTTTCTGAATGCTATTATATGTATTTACATCCATTTTCTGCATGCTGTTATATGTATGTATAGGTATGTACATCTATTCTTCTGCATGTTTTTATATGTATGTTTTGTGTATGTACCTCCATTCTTCTGTGTGCTGTTATGAGGAGAGTAGAGACTGTCTATAGATCTTGGGAGCTTAAGATAATTCAGGTTCACATGTATCGACTGGAGATAAATAGAGACATCGCTGTGTTTTAGGATATTGTGCCTTAAACATTTGGAGCTCAGCAGTGAAGAAGCTCTTTGAGTTGTTTTTGTTTTTTAAATGAATCAATGAAGTTGTGAAAACATTCTTAGGTATCAATAATTATTTGCAAATAAATTGGCTTCATTTATATTCATAAAACAAGCTTAATAATATCTCATACAACCAAGTTTATCAATGGTATGTCATGGTCTCCTGTTAGCAGCCATGATATGCAAATACTTTAAAGCCATAATGATTCTAGACTTCAACTTTGTCTACATGTTGGCAAACAAGTGTCTCTATGGCTAGCTGGGAAATTCTATAATATTATAAGATATTTAAAGTTTCACTACAATGGGAGGTTGCAATTACATGTTGGTTCATTCAGTTTTTTCCAGTCTTCAATCTGTGCTTATACTTACTATTGTTGTACGAAGTTATGCAGACATTCTTATGTCTAATTATGCCGCATTTCCAAAAGCGATGCTCATCGGCTGATTAGACAGCATAAAGGTAAGACGTCCTCATTGCAAAAGTGAAAATTACAGTTTAGAGATCACCATGGCCTCTCTAAAGAAACAAATCAGAAATAGAAAATGATGATTGAAGTCATTAGGGATAATCTATTGGGGTAATGCCAGGCAGATCAGATAGTAAAGTGATTTGAAATAGGTTTTCCAAAATGGATAAATTATTGTGATTGGATAAGCACGTGGTACGGAGATGGTTTAGTATAGGTGGATACAACTATTAAATAAGTTAGGCTTTCAGGTAAAAATTCCTTCTGGGCTGCCATTGTACTATGAATGCAAATTGCCATATGTAATAAATCCAGCTTGAGATTTCCTAAAGCAAAAGCACAGTTATTGATTGCTTAGACTTTTATCTTTCTCAGGAGAGACTTGCTGGATACAATTATATCATGTAAACATATGGTAATGAATGATCTACCTTAAATCCTATTGAAGTTAGCACAAATTTCAGTGGATGTCATGTAAAACCTCCCTCAATACTGTGACTAAGGACTCAGATACAGCTCACCATTAGACAAGAGTCCCACAGTTGAACCTATCATTGTTTAATCCTGAAAAGAAAACTTAAAGACTTGACTAGTGCATGATTCATTCTAATTACATTATAAAAATATTAAGATTCAAATATTCAGATAGCTAGGACAAATCTAATACATTGTTGTGCAAAACCATCATATGCGTCTCCCAACATACCTTGATATTTAAGGGAGAAATAAATATCTTGAAAAATGGTTTATTTTAGAAAATGGAATGCTATTAAGAAGCATGAATTTCTGCACTCACAAATTAGGGTAATCGACTTAGCACATGTTAATGTAAGAGACCTGTAAAACAAAATATAAGCAAACACGAGATATGCTAGTCTGAGGCAAACATGTCAAGGCAAGGGAAAGATGGGCTTAGCAGAGACATATATACTTGGATTTTTCTGAAAATACACTGCTCAACAGATAACGTTATCTTTGATTGAAGAATATGGTAAGATTTTCCCGTTCCTACAGCAAAAGATAGAGAGAAATGGACCCACAACCTCTCTTTCCTAACTCTGTCTCCCTTTTCTTTCCTTGTATTATACCTTGACTTGGAAGGTGAGGATGCCCACCTATCAAAGATATTGGGGAAAAGACATAGCTGGACAAAACATGAATGTGGCTTTTAAGGAACACATAGAAGACGGGTAGGACAAAGGATATGAATGAAATAACAGAACTGGGAAAACGTTGCATACAATTTTGTAACATATTCTGATACCTCTTTGTGTGCTGTAGAAAAAAAATACATATATAACTTCAACCAAGTATGAAACAAAAATTAATCCCCATCCCACTCAAAACTCCAAACAGTAGAAGTAAATAATCACATGAAGAAAGTATATAAAAAAAGGACTCACGTGTCAGAAAAAATGAGACAAGGAAAGCATCAAGAGACAGAAGAATTAAACAAATTCAATAGAATAGCCTGTGGCTAAAAAATTAATTTCATAAGATAAAATACACTGAAATGGAAAATAATTCAAACAAGAAATAAATGTTTATAACTCCTATATTACATATTAAAATGCATAATCATCTAATATAATAGTGTTACAAATTTATAATTCAAGAGAGTAAATAATGATTCAATAATACAGAACACTACCTTAAGTATTTGAGTTCAAAGGAGGAAAACAGTTCTGTATGTGCGCACGCATGTGTGTGTGTGTGTGTGTGTGTGTGTGTGTGTGTGTGTGTGTGTCTCAGGGGTGGGAATGATAGACCCGAGGCTGGAATCCTCAACCCTGATGCTTCAGATTCCTTAGTGCAGAAACGAGAGGTGAGAATACTTTTTTCCACAGCTATTTCTTTTTGTTATTAAAAAATGCTTAGTAAAAATAAAATTAGTAATTTATGAAGATATAGAATCCAAAACTTCAATTAAATAAAAAGTATTAGGTATGTATAGAAGATTATGTGTAATTGGGATTCATCAGTTCTTAAGGGCACAGAGTACTTTTGCAAAGGATCTGAGTTTAGCTCCCAGCAGCCCTTTCTCTTTCTTTTCTTTGCTTTTCTTTTTTTCCTTTTTATTCTTTTTCTTTTCTTTTTTCTTCTCTTTCGTTTCTTTTAAATTTATTTTTTTTTCGACTCATAACCACCTATAACTCCAATTTCCAGGAATCTGAAGCCCATTCTGGCCTATGTGATCACACACAGAAATAAAATTGTATTTTAATATAAAATATTCACGTTTATGTTAACTTCATAGACTAAAATTCCTTGAGGTATAGAATACATAGAGATTTAAAATAACATAATTATGGATGACAAGAAATCTCTGTTTAGAACCCTTTGAAGTTTAGTTAGTGCTGAATTTTCTATTCAGAAAAAGTCACATTCATAAAAATACTCCATATTATTTCATACATTCAGGATTTCTTGAAATGTCATGAAATCTGGGGAGTAAGAAAATTGTCATAAAGTTGGGGATGGTTTATGTATCAGATATTTTTCTGTTTCTGTGACAAGACACACTGACCAAAAACAAGTTTGGAAAGAAAGGACTGATTTCAGCTTTCTGTTCCAGAGTGCTAGAATCAGTCATGGTGGCAAGAGTGAGCCAGGCCTGCCAGTCAGAAAACACAGAGATCACATTTCATCCACTTTCAGGAAGAAGAGAGGGAATTAGAGAGTGAGGGAGTGGAAGGGGCGGGGCAAACTGGAGATGTGGGTGGGTTAATGGGAGATGGGGGAGGGTTAAGGGGAGATGGGGAGAGTTAAGGGGAGATGGGGGAGGGGTAAAGGGAGATACTGGAGGGTGAAGGGGACATAGGGGAGGGGAAGAAGAGATGGGAGGAGGAAGAAGAAATGGGAGAGGAGGAAGAGAAGGGGAGAGAGGAGGAAGGGGAGAGGAGAGAGAACTAGAAGTGGAACCTGGCTATAAAAATCTCAAAGCCATCTTCTAGTGGGAGACTTACTTCCTACAGCAAGGCTCCACCTCCTAAGGGTTCTGGAATCTCTCCAAACAGTACCATATACAGGGTACCAGTTGTCCAAACACAAGAGCCCGTGAGAGACATTTCTCATTCAAACCACAACAAAATAATAATTACTAAAATTTGTGAGTATAAGAAGTATGCCATCTAACATGATTATCACATGTTCATATCAAAAGCTTCTAGTAGTGAGAAGACTGAATCTGTCAGTCAGTCAGTCAGTCAGTCAGTCAGTCAGTCAGTCAATCACTCAGTCGGTCAGTCAGAGCCAGGCTGACTCCATGACAGACTGCAAACTGGCAGTATGGGAGACTAGGCCTAAGTTTCTGGTTTCCAGAACTGGGTAAGTCCAAAACAAGTCAATTCCAGGAAAACCACCCCTCACTAGCAGCTAAACAGAAAGCTGCCCTACCACCTAACCTGAACTAATCTCATGGAGGCCAATCAGAATTTGGCCAATCTCACAGTAGGCCAAACAGAAGCTGCCCTACTATGTAGCTTGAGCCAAGTATAGTTAATGAGCAAATGTCCCCCAAATCCCCCAGAGCCTTAACCAATCATAAAAGCACCTATACTCCTGGAATTAGAACCAACCAATCAAGGGAAGGAAAGGTAAATGTCCCTCACTCCTACCCTCACAGACTATAAATGACCCTGCTAAGTACACACCTCTGTCTTCCATCCTGATGTATGGTGGATCCCTGCATGCAGGTTCTCTGCAGAATAAACGCTTTGCTGGTGCATGCTATGTGAGTCTGGGGTATCATTCTTCACAAATCACAGACCCTTACAGTAGTAAGATACTAAAGAAATAACAAGCTTACAATAATTAGAATGGCAAACTCGTCCTGTTTTAAAGCATCATATTTATCCAGTTCCAACAGAAACTTGGGTGCTGAAACTAATAAATGGTTAGAAATAATATATTTGGTTAATAACTGAATAGTAACTGAAATATGTAAAAATAATTTGTTTGTTTCTCAGAAAATAAGACAGAATAAATAATTGGGAGACATATTCTATTCACAGTCTTAATGAAAAATATATTTAAAAAAATCAGGATATCTGACAGCAATGTACAGAAGCTCCATAAATAAAATACTTCTGAAAGTGAATTTCTAATAAATGAAATAGCATAGTATGCTCTGGTAAACAAAAAATTTGTACAAAGGTAATAATTCTTCAAAGTCTAGTTACAGCTTAATAGAATTTTAATTAAAATTCTGATAACATCTAGTTGAAAAACTTCAAATGTGTTTCTTAAATTAAAATGAGATTAGAGCAAATTGGAAGAATCCCAGGCAAATTAAAAATAGAAGATTAATGGTGATAGACACATTGAAAGATAATATAATATTTTACAAACCTGGAGCAACTAATAGGATGTGCAAAATATTGAAAATCAAGGCTCTAAGATGTCATTGGAACCTAGTAATCAGCTTTGCAGGGAAAAACATCCTAGTTGAGCATAACCTGATATATTCTTTAATACTTCATTAAGAAGGTTGATTTTTGTCTTGCTTTCTGGAAGGACAAGGATCCCAGTGATCTCCAAAGGAGATCCGTTAGAAAGGCTGATCTCTGTGAGTTCCAGGCCAGTGGTGGCTACACAGGTAGACCCCTTCTCAAACCGTAAAACAAACAAAGAAAAACAAAACAGAATCACAAGGACCACCAACAAAACCACCGGTTCATTTATTTCTGTTTTGGTTTGCAATTCGTTAACAATAGTTTAAAAACTGAGTAGATTTATTTTGTGAAAACACTGAGAGAGCATTCTTACATGATGACATGGTAACATTTCTCCAGTAGTGACACAGCAGTTGCCCCTTTCATTGCTGACCACTCTGACAACCTCCAAGAGACCTGCACAAGAAGGGACCCCTAATGGGTTGATCAGGGAAATGGAAGAACCCACACCTCCTTCAAGATGTGTAAATAGTTATGGTTGCAAGGAGGTAAAGAGCGAGGGGAAAAGGAGGGAGGAAAGGAGAGAGGGGGAGAGGGAGGGAAGGAGAGAGGGAGGGAGAGGAAGAGGAGATTGATTTACTTTTTTTTACATTTTTTTAAATTATTTTTTTTCATGGATATTTTATTTACATTTGAGATGTGATCTCCTTTCCTCATTTCTCCACCACTACCCAGAAAACCCCTATCCCATCCCCCTTGCTCCTGCTTCTATGAGGATGTGGCCCCACCCACACACTCCTACCTCCCCATCCTCAAATTCCTGGACACTGGGGCATCCAGCCTTTACTGGACCAAGGACTTCCTCTTTCACCTATGCCCTACAAGGCCATCCTCCCCTACACATACAGACGGAGCCATGGGTCCCTTCCTATGTGCTTTCAGACTGGTGGTTTAGACCTTGGGAGCTCTGATTGGTTGGTATTGTTGCTTTTCCCACAAGGCCACGAACACCTTCCACTCTTTTGGTCTTCTCTCTCACTCCTCCATTGAGAACCCCATGATCAGCTCAATGGTTAGCTGTGAGCATTCACCTCTGTATATGTCAGACTCTGGCACACCATTTTTTTTAGGTGCTTCTCAGTCATTCAAGTTTCCTCAGTTGAGAATTCTTTGTTTAGTTCTGTACCCCATTTTTAATAGGGTTATTTGGTTGTCTGGAGTCCTATTTTCTTGAGTTCTTTGTATATATTGAATATTAGCTCTCTATCAGATGTAGGATTGGTAAAGATATTTTCCCAATCTATGATCATGGGAGATCTTTCCATCTTCTGAGATCTTAAGTTTCTTTCTTTAGAGACTTTAAGTTCTTGTCATACAGATTTTTCACTTGCTTGGTTAGATTCACACAAAGGTATTTTATATTATTTGTGACTATTGTGAAAGGTGTCATTTCCCTAATTTCTTTCTCAGCCTGTTTATCCTTTTTGTAGAGGAAGGCTACTGATTTGTTTGAATTAATTTTATATCCAGGCACTTTGCTGAAGTTGTTTATCAGGTTCAGGAGTTCTCCAGTGAAAGTTTTGAGGTCACTTAAGTATACTATCGTATCATCTGCAAATAGTGGTATTTTGATTTCTTCTTTTCCTATTTGTATCTCTTGGACCTCCTTTCGTTGTCTAATTGCTTTGGCAAGGACTTCGAGTACTTTATCGAATAGGTGGGGAGAGAGTGAGCAGCCTTGTCTAGTCCCTGATTTTAGTGGGATTGTTTCAAATTTCCCTCCATTTAATTGATGTTGCTGTATATTGCTTTTACTGTGTTTAGGTATGGGCCTTGAATTCCTGACCTTTCCAGGAGTTGTACAATGAAGTGATGTTGAATTTTGTCAAATGCTTTCTCAGAATTTAGTGAGATGATCATGTGGGTTTTTTTTTTTCTTTGAGTTTGTTTATATAGTGGATGATGTTGATGGATTTCTGAATATTGAACCATCCCTGCATTCCTGGGATAAAGCCTACTTGCTCATGATGGATGATTGTTTTGATGTGTTCTTGGATTAGGTTTTTTGAGAAGTTTATTGAGTATTTTTGCATCGGTATTCATAAGGGAGATTGGTCTGAAGTTTTCTTTCTTTGTCGTGTCTTTGTGTGGTTTAGGTATGAGTTTAATTGTGGCTTTATAGAACGAATTGGGTAGTGTTCCTTCTATTTCTATTCTGTGGAATAGTTTGAAGAGAATTGGTATTAGGTCTTCCTTGAAGGTCTGACAGAATTCTGCACTAAAACCATCTGGTCCTGGGCTTTTTTGGTGGGGAGACTTTCAATGATTGCTGCTATTTCTTTAGGGGTTATGGGACTGTTTAGATGATTTATCTGCTCCTTATTTAACTTTGGTAACTGGTACCTGTCTTTAAAATTGTCCATTTTATCCAGATTTTCCAATTTTGTTGAGTATAGGCTTTTGTAGTAGAATCTGATGATTTTTTTTTTAATTTCCTCAGTTTCTGTTGTTATGTCTCCATTTTTAGTTCTGATTTTATTAATTTGGATACTGTCTCTGTGCCGTCTGGTTAATCTGACTAAGGATTTATCTATCTTGTTGATTTTCTTAAAGAACCAGGTCCTGATTTTGTTGATACTATATATAGTTCTTTTAGTTTCTACTTGGTTGATTTCAGCTCTAAGTTTAATTATTTTCTGCCATCTACTCCTCTTGAGTATATTTGCTTCTTTTTATTCTAGAGCTTTCAGGTGTGCTGTCAACTTGTTAATGTGTGTTCCCTCCAGTTTCTTTTTGTAGGCACTTAGAGCTATGAGTTTTCCTCTTAGCACTGCTTTCATTGTGTCCTATATGTTTTTGTATAACGAGTCTTCATTTTCATTAAATTCTAAAAAGTCTTTAATTTCTTTATTTCCTCCTTGACCTAGTTATCATTGAGTAGATCTTTGTTTAGTTTCCACATGTATGTGGGCTTTCCATTATTTTTGTTATTATTGAAAACCAACCTTAGTCTGTAGAGATCAGATAGGATGCAAGGGATTTTTTCAATTCTTTTGTATTTGTTGAGGCCTGTTTTGTGACCAATTGTATCGTCTATTTTGGAAAAGGTACCATGAGGTGCTGAGAAAAAGGTATATTCTTTTGTTTTAGTATGAAATGTTCTATACATGTCTGTTAAATCTATTTGGTTCATAACTTTTGTTAGTTTTATTGTGTCTCTGTTTAGTTTTTGTTTCCATGATCTGTCCATTACTGAGAGTGAGGTGTTGAAGTTGCCCACTATTATTGTATGAGGTGCAATGTATGCTTTGAGCTTTAGTAAAGTTTCTTTTATGAATGTGGGTGCCTTTTCATTTGGAGAATATATATATTCAGAATTGAGAGTTCATCTTCATAGATTTTTTCTTTGACGAGTATTAAGTGTTCTTCCTTAACTTTTTTGATAACTTTTGGTTGAAAGTTGATTTTATTCAATATTAGAATGGCTACTCCAGCTTGTTTCCTGGAACCATTTGCTTGGAAAATTGTTTTCTAGCCTTTTACTCTGAGGTAGTGTCTGTCTTTGTCACTGAGGTGCATTTCTTGTATGCAGCAAAATGCTGGGTCCTATTTACATATCTAGTCTGTTGGTCTCTGTCTTTTTTATTGGGGAATTGAGTCCATTGATGTTAAGAGATATTAAGGAAAAATGATTGTTGCTTCCTGTTATTTTTGTTATTAGAGGTGGAATTATGTTTGTATAGCTGTCTTCTTTTGGGTATGTTTGAAGATTACTTTCTTGCTTTTTGTAGGTTGTATTTTCCCTCCTTGTGTTGGAGTTTTCCGTTTATTATCCTTTGTATGACTGGATTTGTGGAAAGATATTGTGTAAATTTAGTTATGTCATGGAATATCTTGGTTTCTCCATCTATAATGATTGAGAGTTTTGCTGGGTATAATAGTCTGAGCTGGCATTTGTTTTCACTTAGAGTCTGTATGATATCAGTTCAGGATCCTCTGGCTTTTATAGCCTCTGGTTAGAAGTCTGGTGTAAATCGTATAGGTCTGCTTTTATATGTTACTTGACCTTTTTCCCTTATTGCTTTTAATATTTTTTTTTTGTTCATTTGATGTTTTGATTATTATGTGACCAGATAAATTTCTTTTCTCATCTAGTCTATTTGGAGTTCTGTAGAGTTCTTGCATGTTCATGGGCATTTCTTTCTTTAGGTTAGGAAAGTTTTCTTCTATAAGAAGCTATTTGTTGAAGCTATTTACTGGCCCTTTAAGTTGGGAATCTTCATTCTCATATATACTTATTATCCTTAGGTTTGGTCTTCCCATTGTGTCCTGGATCTCCTGGATGTTTTGGGTTAGGAGATTTTTGCATTTTGAATTTTCTTTGACAGTTGTGTCAATGTTTTCCATGGTGTCTTCTGCACATGAGATTCTCTCTTCTATCTCTTGTATTCTGTTTGTGATGCTTGCATCTATGACTCGTGATCTGTTTCCTAGGTTTTCTATCTCCAGTGTAGTCTCCCTTTAGGGTTTCTTTATTGTTTCTACTTCTATTTTTAGATACTGGATGGTTTTGTTTAATTACTTCACATGTTTGGTTGTAGGGTTTTTTTTTTTTTTTTCGTAATTCTTTAAGGGACTTTTTGTGTTTCCTTTTTAAGGGCTTCTACCTGTTTACCTGTGTTCTCCTGTATTTCTTTAAGGGAGTTATCTATGTCCTTCTTAATGTCCTCTATCATCATCATAAGAAGTGATTTTTAATTCTGAATCCTGCTTTTCCAGTGTGATAGGGTGTCCAAGACTCGTTATGGTGGAGAACTGGGTTCTGATGATGCCAGGTAAGCTTGGTTTCTGTTGCTTATGTTGTTGGGCTTGCCTTTTGTCATCTGGTTAAATCTAGTGCTAACTGCACTCACTGTCTCTGACTGGAGCCTGTATCTCCTGTTATCTTGCTTGTGTTAGAACTCCTCATTGTCCAGCTGTCTCTGTGATTCTGTGATCCTGAGCTCCTGGATGGAAGAGCTCCTGGGACTCAGGCTGTCTCTGTGATCCTGAAATTGTATGATTCTGGGCATGTTAGAGTTCCTGGGAGTCCAGCTTCCTCAACTGCTCTGAGTACAATGGTTCCTCTACGATGGGTCAGGATATGGTGTCTTCACAGGAGCAGAACAGCTAGGGCTTGGTCTCAGCAATAAAGACCAAGCAGGGGGGCAGAAGGGGAATCATATTCGGGAGGGCTGGGTTTTGGTGGTTGATATGTCCTGAGTGAGCCTAGCTCCCAGCTGTAGCTCTGGGGCTTCTAGTCTGGGGGAGGGTTCTTAACCAATGCTCTGAGTGCAGTGATTCCTCTAGGATGTGTCAGGATATGGTGTCTTCATGGGAGCAGACTAGCTAGGAGTCTGCCCCAGCAAAAAGAACCAAGCGAGGTTGATTTTCTTTAGTATAGTAGTATCCTAGAAGTGTCCCATCCTCCCGAGAATCACTCTACTTAAACTGAGCCTTACCAAGTTATTTTCCTTTGTCAATGATCCGTCAGTGTGTCATTGGGGTGTCACCTTAGCTAGGGTGAGTACATGCTTTCTCATTTCTCCCAGGACACAGTCACACCATTCCATAATCATAAAGTGAACTTTATTCTTGGTGAACCAGTGATTAAAAATCTTTTTCAAGAAGGAATGCCCAGGAAAGGAAGCTCATTGGCTGAATGCTCAGGGTTTACCTAGATACCTCATTAGCATGGAGAAGAACTCCAGGTTTATGCTACATGACCCAGTGCTGTGATCCTCAGTGGGGTGTCATGGTATTCCAGTAAATCTCCAATCCCAATATGCAACTTAGTTACAATATTTATAAGCTGCACACCTAGATTGGGCCAATATACCACTACACTACTCTATTCCCCAGCTATGAGATTCCTTGCTACTTGTAGCTTCTTTGAGCCATGTGGTTCTGCTCCATCTTCCTACCACCTCCTCTTCCTGTCTTCTTTCTCTTCCTTCCTCTCTTCCCCCCACTCTCTAAGGCCTCCAGCCCTGTCATCTTTCCCCTCTACTGCCCAATCACAGGCTCTAGCCTTTATTCAACCAATTAAAATGCAGAGAAGATTCACCTGAAATCACCTGAGTGCGCCACTCCTCCTAAGGGCAGCGCCCCTTGAAGCAGAATTAACATCATAATACAAACAGCACAAGGCAACCTACAACAGGTGGTTACACTTTCCAGAGCAGATAGAGCAGAGAATGGCTCTGCTCCTGATGTTCTAAATTTGGAGATTCCCAAGGTTTAAGCTCATTCAACTTCACCATTCGTATGCCTGTCTGGCAACAAGGTCCCACATGTCCTATACCTAGCTAATGAAAAATGGCTCAATAAATGAATGAAATGCCAACATTTGCCTTTTAATACTTTATTTACACAGAGAATCTGGTTTGTTTTGCTTTTCTGAGTTGTTTATATAAAGCAATTTCCCAAGAAATTTTATTATTATTATTTTTAAACTCTATTGAGCAAGGTATGGGAATCCATCTCAGGATTTGTAAGGTTGAGGAAGGAGAATCCAGAGTTCAAGGCTAGCCTCAGGTAAATAGTGTATAAGAACTGTTTGGGCTACAGGAGACCCTATCAAAAATATACAGATTGAGACCAATTAAAAGATGGGGAACAGATATAATTGGAGAATTTCCAATATAGTAAAGTCAAATGGCTGAGAAACACTTAAAGAAAATTTCAACATCCTTAACCTTCAGGGAAACATAAATCAAAACTACTTTGAGATGCCGTCTTACACCTGTCAGAATGCCTAAGATAAATAACACATGCGAGAGAGAATCTAAATAGGAATGTCTTCATCAAATCCCCCTTCTCAGAGCTCAGGGAACCCAGCAGAAGAGGAGGCAGGCGTGTAGGAGCCAGAGAGCACTGAGGACAGCCGAAAACAAGGCTCTCTGAAACAACTAAGCAAGGCTCATGTGAACTCCCAGAGACTGGAGCAGCAAGTACAGGGACTAAGCAGGTCTGTACCAGCTCCTCAGTGTATATATTACAGCTTTTAGCTGAGTATTTTTATGGGTCTCCTGAGTGTGTGAAAACTTGGGTCTCTGATTATTGTGCTTGGTCCTTGAACTTTTTCCTTTTGTTAGGATGCACTGTCCAGACTCAGTGTGATGGGTTTTGCTTTATATTATTGTTGTGTTGGAATGTTGGCTCATCAGACAGAATCACACCAGGCCAACACAGTTGCATGGGAGAGGTTTACTGGGGGTGAGGAGAGGACAAAGGGGAGTGATGAGAAAGAAAGAGAGAGCGAAGGTCAGGGGGCTCTGCCTTTTATTTGGGCCGTGATGTAACCACACGCATCACTGTGCACAGGTAAGGGCAAGCAGGTGGACTCTTGGGACGGTATGGCGGTTGCCATGGCAAGAGACTGCATGTGGTTTACTTCCTGGCCGCATAGGGATGACATCATCACTGGATTCAGAGGTGACCAATAAAGCAGGTTCCTGACTGTAAGGCTATTTCCTGATGCCAATGATTATATTTTACTCATGTTTGGCATTATCTCTTAGAAGCCTGTTCCTTGCTAATGAGAGATAGAAAGGGATTCGGTCTGGAGGGGAGGAGACATGTGGAGAAGTTGGGAGGAGAGAGAGACTGGGGTAAGTATAATGAGGATGTATAGTATGGGGAAAAGCAGGAAAAAAAATAACAACAACAACAAACTAGAAATAAATAAATCCCTACTGGGAGAGGTGTTAGAGCTCAAACACCTCTAATTTTGTGTAATTTCTAAAGGACAATAAGCTATGGTACAGGACAGTGTGGCTGTGGGCTCCTAGAGCTATTTCACATTTCTCTAACTTCTCTGTTCCTGGTGATGTCTTACAGTATAGCACTACTTTAACATAGTCGCCCCATAAATATGAGATGGAAGTTTGGCAGTGTTAGGCAATGGATTTGTTACCAACTTCATGTGTGTGTGTGTGTGTGTGTGTGTGTGTGTCTGTGTGTGATATACACAAACACATATACATGTACAGTATACATACACTACAAATGCACATACATACCTACATATAACATATGTATATATGCAAATGCAATATATACATATATTGGTATATATGTATATATTGATATAAATATATGTATGTATATGCATCTGTATATATATTGTTTATGTCTATATATACATATATGTGTTTATATATGTGTTTATATATATATTTGTATTTATGTATATTTATATATACTTATATTTATGTATACTTATATATATGTAAATAATTTCTTTTGTTTCTTAGGAGCTCTAGTACAAAAATGTTTTTCAAAGTATTAATAAAATATATGAGTAATTTAACATATCCTTTAGTATCCTGTGGTATCCCTGTCCACTTCTTTCTCTTCTATCAAGAGTACTCAAGTCATTGTGAAAGGACAGGCCCCTCATTGATTCTTGCATCTAGCTTCTTGGAGAGGGAGGATAACTTTACCTATGCTCTCCTCTGGGAAAACTCCCTGTTTCTACAGTTGTTTGGCTGCTGATTTGTGTTGAAAAATATCACTACTCCAGCGAATCTGTGATGATTAATGCAAGTAGAAGTAAGAATGCATGAAACATGAGATGGTTTTATATTCAAAGTCATTAGTGGCCATTTAGGGAGTTCTGAAAAGCCCCATTCAGATAGATTATCATAACAAGGCAAATTAATGACTTCTTCAGAGTTTAGAAAATAAACTTGATTAGTTAGATGAGAAATTCATTACCCCAAATCGTTTATCACATCTCCATAACAAATTATAGGCTATGCACAGCTAATTTAGACTCACTTTGTGGTGACGTGTCCGACCTGCCTTTGTTTAAGGGAGAAATACAGCAGCTATGTGTGTTTATATAATAACTAATTAATGTTTGGCAGTGAATCAATCTGATCTATGAACTCAGTGGCAACGAAAGCAACCACAAACTCCTCAATTACATGTGATGCCTTAAGGTAGTAGAGATTCTTCTGGAAAGTAGTTTTAAGTGATTTTTAGTGTGATATGATTTTTGAAAATAGTGCACCTTAATCTCAAAATTAAATCTATCAGATCAAAGGTCTTATGGAGTATAGGGGTGTTGGAGTGAATCTGGTGGAAGAAAAAGTGCTATGGAGAGCTAAGTGCCGCCCATCTCCTACAGCTGCTGGGGGAATCTTGATCCAGCTGAACACAGTCTGAGATCTAAAGTGGCTCCTGGCAAACAAACAAAGACAAAGAGTCTGAGCCCAGGGAGATGACCACTTACTCTGTCTCAATGGAAACCCCCTGAGCAATGACCCCTCTCTCTCCTACAGAGTCAAGGGCATGCAAATTAGATTTATCAGGACAGAGCTTGTACATTAGCCTGGTTTGACCCTGGATTATATAACCACACCCTTATTGGCTGAAAAGTTGTATATAAGTTATTGTACTGAACAGGGAAATGTAAATCTGCATTCTGATGCTGTTCTCTGGAAACCAATTTCCATACCATCTTTGTGGGCTCTTGCTCCTCGTCCCCAACCCCGTTTTTCTGATTCCAGCTTGAACAATGTAGAAATCTTTTGTTTAAAGTAAACTGAATACCAAGTGAATCCTTGCTTATCTCTACTTAAAAGTTATACTCATTAAATTTCAAATGACACTATAAAATTAAGGTGTTTTAGTATGAAAACTTTTAGGAAGCAAGCATCATTAATAAAAGAAATATTGTTTTTATAATAGAAAATGATGAACATAAGTGAGATTTATGTATACTCACAGATTTTTATTCAAAACAAGAATATTAGAATTACCTTTAAAGATACTTACATAAATTATGGCTAATGAGTGGGCATTTCTCTGTTTTCTCCCTTTCTAGATCCTTTGATATTTCAGTCCTGAATGATAAATAAGAATAAGGCGACAAGCCAGGCAGTGGTGGCGCATGCCTCTAATCCCAGCACTTGGGAGGCAGAGGCAGGTGGATTTTAGGTGGAGTTCAAGGCCAGCCTGGTCTACAGAGTGAGTTCCAGGACAGCCAGGGCCATACAGAGAAACCCTGTCTTGACCACCCCCACCTCCTCCCAAAAGAATAAAGCAATAAATAACAAGCAGAATATATGGGCTGTGATGAGCAGCAGATGACACCTGTTATAACTTTTAAAGTGAGCCCGTGGGGAAGAATGAGTGTACTATGATATTGCCCAGGAGATGCACAGATGATGTGGAGATGCTTTGGCACACAAGGTGCAATAAAACAGCTATAAGGACAAGAGAGATCAGTCAACCATAGAGCCTTTGCACATTCTGAAACTCCTATACTGTTTTAAACACAACAGCAAATGTATGCTTTTTCGAACTTGAATCAAAACCTAAGTGGAGCCTAGGATTAGCTTGGTGATAATATATATGCTTAGCCTATGTAAACCCATGCAAGGGTTCAATGTTCTACAAAGATTCAGTGACCTCTTTGGATTGTATTGGAGTCAGTACCTTCAGGCTTTCGTCTCCTGACTCTGGGCAAAACCACACAGACTAACAAGGGCAATGTGAATCCATCAGTTCACTTTTGACTGGAACACTCAACCAAGGCACAGGGGTGGCTGGACAGGAAAGAGTGGAAACCAAAGCGTTTGAAAATGACAATGCTGCTGGGTGGTGGTGGTGCACGCCTTTAATCCCAGCACTTGGGAGGCAGAGGCAGACTGATTTCTGAGTTTGAGGCCAGCCTGGTCTACAGAGTGAGTTCTGGGACAGCCAGGACTACACAGAGAAACCCTGTCTCGGGGAAAAAAAAAAAAATAAAACAAAAAACAAAAAACAAAAAACAAATAAACAAAAAAAAAACCCAAACAAACAAAAAAGAAAATGACAATGCTGAACTCATTGTTAAGAGGAAATATTAAAATAGAGAACCAAAACTACCTATAAAGTCATAAACAGAACTAGATCTTAATAAGAGAAAATAACAATATTTCTAGAAGTGATGCATACAGAACAAACGAGCAAAATACCATGAGATTCAGGACACAGTGAGCTCACGACAGACGGGGATAAAATCAGAGTGCCAGAATCGGGCTGCAGGCTTACAATGAAAACAACTGCCAGAAGAGCAAATTATTCAAAAGTCTAGGAGGCTGAAGAATAGAGAAGCACAGGATCAGGACATATCACACTATGAGGAGGCTTTGTCACTCTTACACGTCATCAGTAATGGGGGCGAGGGGGGTGATGACAAGCCTATGGGAACAAAGTCTATGCGAGAATATCACATTGTCTATTTACAATGTAAGCATTAAATATGGTTAGAATTTCTCTGAATAACCAGCGAAAGAAAACTGTTTGCTTTAATGCTACAAACTGGTGAGCTGGTGCAGGATTTGTGACGTGAACTGTAAAGGGAAAGCTGAACCTTCTAGAGGGCTCTTCACTTTAAGAATGGGGCTGGACCTAGGCCTCGGTGCGCATTTGTGACAGATGTACAGCTTGGCCTTCATGTGGGTCCTGAATAACTAGAGCAGGGGCTATCCCAAAAGCTGTTGCCTGTTCATAGGATAGGTTCTTCTAGTTGGGTTGCTTTGTCTGGCCTCAGTGGGAGAGGATATGGCTAGCCCCACAGAGACTTGATATATCAGGGAGGGGGATAACCAAGGGGGGGGGGGCCCATCTGCTCAGAGGAGAAGGGGAGAGGGTATGGGGAAAGGGTTGTGGTAGGGGGTGACTCGGAGGACAGCAGCAAGCAGCATATGACATGAATATGTAATAATAATACGGATAATAAATATACATATGGAATGTGGAGAGATAGCTCAGCCAATAAGAGTGTTTATTGTTTGTACCGAATAGTTTCACATCATCTTGACACAAGCTCAAGTCTTGAGAGCAGGGAACCTCCAGTAAGAAAATGGCTTTATAAGATCAGCCTGTAGACAAGCCTATAGAACATTTTCATAACAGATTGAGGAAGGTCCAGTCCATTGTGGGCGGTGCCATCCCTGGGCTGGTGGTCGTGGCTTCATAAGAAACCAGGCTGAGCAAGCCATGGGGAACAAGTCAGTAAGCAGCACCCCTTTGTGGCTTCTGTATCAGCATCTATCTCCAGGTTTCTGCCCTGTGTGAGTTCCTGTCCTGACTTCCTTCAAAGATATGGAAGCATAAGACAACTTGCTTTTTTGGTCATTGTGTTATATTGCAGCAATAGAAACTAATTAAGATACTATTTCTCCAGAGAACCAAACCTGAGTTCTCAAAAAAACCCATTTCAGGTGGCTCACAGTGGCCAGTAACCTCAGCTCTGAGGGACACAGCACCTCTATCTTTAAACAGCTGCACATACCCTCCCCCAATACACATAATTAAAATTCAAAAATTAAATAATTTTTTAAAGATTGTATGTGTGCAGTTTCCTAAATACCATATAGGCACACTAGGAAACTTTTGTAACATCACAGAATGGAGAGCAATCTTAGTATTAAAGACACTGGCACCAATTGTCAGGAAGATAGATAGTCAGAGATGAGGGTGGAAAAGAGGGTGACAGTCTAAATTTGTTCTCTTGGACAGTAGAACATTTATTGGAAGTGTCTAGCAAAATTATGGCAGGGAAGAGGGATTTATCAACTATTTTATATTGGTGGCTTCTAAGAGCAAGATAAAATAATATACTATAAAATGTCCACAACAAGGAACAACACTGTTCGCTTGAGAGGGCTCCACCTAGGTATTCACTCAGATGCTGAAAGAACATTAAGGCATAATGAATGGAGCTGCTGCGAGTTTCCATATGCAGGTTTTGTGTAGACAGAAACAGGTTTAACTTAACTTGCAGTTTTCCATTGATGAGTGCTATTGTGCTGTATGTCCTTGGTGAGGTGTATAGTACTGGCCATTTTTAAATCAGGTTGCTTTTGGTGTTATTTATGTATTTATGATTCTAATCTTTACTGGATGTATTTTCTTAGTATTTTTCTCCTGCTTTGTTTACAGTCTTCTCCTTTTCCTGAACATGTCCTTCAGAGAGAGGTTTTCAATTTTATGGAAGCACACTTATTTCTTTGTGGCTTGTGTGTTCGATATTTCATCTATGATGGTATCCCAATGCCAAATGCTTTTGACGTGCTCTGCTATGTCATCGTCTAGAGTTTTGCAGTTTACATTTGCTTGCCTAGAGTGCTTTGATTTACCATTTATGGAAGGTGTGATGTGTCCAGATTCTTTGCTTACCTGAGGATATCTAAGCTGTTTAAGGTTATTCATTAGAAAGACTGTCATAGCTTTGTTATTTGAGACCAGGTACCTGAGGTTGTGTGGACCTTCTATGTGACCCTTTGAAAAATCTCTTATGTCAAGTATAATACAGTAACATCATTGTCTCCCTTTAGAGGTATCCAAAGCATAGTAGCAGAGAACAGTAAGAAGTTACACAAAGGATGGTTCTAAAACCTTCACAGTCTCATTTATTGAAATAGATTGAAGTGTGAAATTTCCATGCATATTAAATAGAGAGCCAAAATTTACATTATACAAATTTTCTTTTTTAATTTCTTCTCTTCTTCAGACAAGGGCTCTTTCTGTAGCTCATGCTAGTCTGGAGCTCAGACTGACTTCACACTACCAAAGTCACCCTGTTTCTGCCTTCTTGGTGCTGGAAATTCCAGTATGCTACCCTGTTGTAGTAATTATTTTAAAAAGCTCTCGCTAATCAGGCAGACTATCTAAGCTGCGGCATCTCTGTCTAGCTCAGCCGTCATGTTGAATGGCCAGAGGCCAAGTGCGTGCCACAGCTAGAAATGGCCAGCCAGACACACCAGCCCTGCCACCCACGAGACACCAGCTTGGGAATTGGCTCTGCCAATCTTCCACATTGTCTCTGCAAGGCTGGGCATTGCCCAGATCATCCCACCAACCACATGGACCCAGTAAGAAAATGAGACATTAATACTTACATTGTCCAAAGGCTTATGTATTTACTAGTGATCAATAACAAGATGCCCTTACAATCAGAGGTGTAACCCAATACCCAACCTAGATATACCAACTACCTTTGACTGCTACAGATAAGCAAACATCAACCTCCATGTCCCTACTCTCTCTCATCCATCTCTCTCCTAGCTCCTCCTCTTCCGCTCCTTCCTCTTCCTCTCTTTACTCCTCCCACCTTAGCTCATCCTACACTACCCTACCCTGATTCATGCTCTTTAACAGGAAATGATTCTCTGGATTCAATCTGTGTTAGAACTGTGGCTGCAGATACTTATCTCTGTGTAAATTATGTATTATGAAACACATGCCCTGTCCTATATTCTCTATGTCCTTATGCTCAGTGCTGATCCAACATACTGTTTCTATAAGTTATAATCTTAGATTTCCTAATTCTGTTTTGAAGAAAGTGAAGATCCACAGCTGATGGAGTTCTGTTGAGTGATTTTTATTTTGATTTTTCAAATGAGAAAGAGAAGGGATCTAAGTACTCTTCACAATTTTAAGTAATATCTAGTTTTCTTTTGATTAAGTAAATTAACACAACACATTGCATCTAAAGTGATGTATTTGTGTATCCATATGGTAAGACAATTGTTGTGACCCTGATTAGAGGTGGTTCAGTTTCAAAAAGGTTAAAATGGCATTTTCTATGTTTACTAGAATCTATTAAATATTTTATGATGTATATTTAAGGATCTAAAATATCTGTTTTGTATGTTGATAACTTTTCTCACCTTTTAGTGGGATAAAAATATCTTTAACTCCACAAACCTTCTCAGCAGGTGAAGAGAACATTAAGGTCCTGACAATGAATCTCTTCTCTTTGTCTGATTTCCATCCTTATAAAACTCCTACCATGGTTCAACTTGTCTAGCTGTGCATTTTAGAAGGAAGAGAACCCTTTTGGATCTCCTCTACGGACTCCCATGTCTAGGTCAGTCACTGCTGTGGAGTCTTGAGGCTCTCTGTATCTAATCTGAAATGGTTCACTTGCATCTTGCTGCTCAGGACAAGATTGATGGGGGAATCTTGCTCAGGGTTTTCAGGATCCTATCCAAGTATGACCATCTCTGCAACCTCTGCTGACACTCTTCCTCCTCAACTAAGTAATATCACCTCCCCCATTTCGCCTTTGTGATCTCTCTTTATCATTAACAATTTCCTATGTCAGTTATAAATCACACTATTGCTCATGATTCTTTTCAAAGCTCTCCTCCCTTGATAACCTGTTACCTACCCAAGGATAATAACTTAATCATCTTTTTAAAATCTCCAGTGACTGCCATAATATCTGCTACCTCACAGATATCCAGTGATTGTTTAAAAACGAATATATTAGCATATAGATAAGATGTTCCTGTATCACCCCTGCAAATTTACATTATCAGATGTAAATGCTGAGATTAAAATTTGAGAACGTGTTTCTCTTTCTCCCACAAATTGATAGCTGTTATGGCATCCCACAGTACAAGAATATCTGGATACTATAGATGATGTAATTTAGTAAATATCAATAATGAGAGATTGTCTGTAAACTTCGTTGTCAGTCTATCATGACACATTCAAATATGCTGAACTCTGTCTTAACATCTTTGATCTGTTATTGCACAGAATAATTTACATAGTCATGAGGACAATTTATCTTGGACTATGATTTGTATCATAGCAAACCATTGGAGGGGATCTGATAATGAAGAAAAATTACTACAAATATACAGATTTTGAAATGATTTCACCTGAATCAGAACAGTTTCAATATGAGTCGGCATTCTTGTTAATTATTAGTCAGGATTAGTGGTGGAAGTTAATGAACCAAAATCCTTTAATTAAATTATGAACCCCTTTCATAAGCAGTTCTGATAAATCAGTAGAAGCACATGAACCTGTTGGAGGGCAGTGATTTTATGCTCTTGTTTTCATACCCACTTTATCCTCCCTCCTGTAGTGTGATTCCATCTCACAATTAGCTTGTATAACGAAAAAGCATAATAATGATGCTTCAAATACCAAACAAATCGGCAATGCTATATTAAAACAGGCAGCTGAGAGCTAACTGAAAATTGAGAAAAATTCTAAGAAAGGTACAGATTTTAGAGTAATTTGACTAGGTTTATTTTTTTTTTTTTTAAAGAAATAAATGTGTCACAAGCCTTTCATTCCTGCACTTGGGAGACAGACAGGTAGATTTCTTTGAGTTTGGAGCCAGGCTGATCTATGAAGGACCTTCCAGGATGTCCATGGTTAAAAGTAATTAGAGGAATCAGGGGATTTTTTTTTCATCTCTTGCTTTAATGACTTTTATTCTGGTTTGATCCCTTCAGAAGAATTTCAATTATTTATTGTCCTTCTATCTTATAAGCAGAACACCAAAATGAACAATTTGCATATAATTGGGGCAGGGCCCGAGGCTCTTTCAGAGCCAAAAAAGCAGGAAGTGAGGACAGTCTATGACTCTGTTAACTGAGAACTGCAATACAAAGGCGTAAGTCATTGAGCTTCCAGGTACTCTGAAAAGGTAGATGTGTCTCTAGTAGGAAGAACATGGCCTATTTAAACACTTAAGTCACTTAAGCTTCAGCTTCCAGGCCTTCACCGTGATATCAGGGAATCCAGAAAGATGTATATACCATACCCATTGGACAACATAATATAAACTGGTTAGTTTCTTAGGCTTGGAAGAAATTTAAGTAAATATTAGTGATAATAATGAGAAATGAAAAGATTGGATTTCAAGGAAGTATCAAACAATGGCTTTAAAAGGTAAAATAAAGAAGGCCCAACAGACATTTTTGAAATTTCCTATTTATTTTATTAAAAATGACTATCCAAATGTTCATTTACCTTAGAAAAGTACTGTGAACCCACATCCTTAATGTGAATGAAGAAAAGGCAGGCTGGGTAGATGTCTCAACTGGTAAAGTGCTTGCCTTCCTGGCATAGGGTGAGAGGGTGGAGTTTGATCTCCAGAAATGATGTGAAAATCTGGAAAATCTTTTAGTTCTCCATGCAGCACGCTCCCAGAGGCAAAGGGGAAGGGGGATGGGGGAGTGAAGAACTCTTGGAGGAGGCAACCAGAAGGGGTGGCAACATTTACAATTTAAATAAATGAAACAAAAAGAAGAAGGAGGAGAAGGGGAAGAAGGAGGAGAAGGAGAAAAAGAAAAAGGAGGAGGAGGAAGAAAAGGAGGAGGAGGAAGAGGAGGAGGAGGAAAGAAAAAGGAAGAGGAAGAAGAAGAAGAAGAAGAGGAAGAGGAAGAGGAAGAAGAGGAAGAAGAGGAAGAAGAGGAAGAAGAGGAAGAAGAGAAAGAAGAGGAAGAAGAAGAGGAAGAAGAAGAGGAAGAAGAAGAGGAAGAAGAAGAGGAAGAAGAAGAGGAAGAAGAAGAAGAGGAAGAAGAGGAAGAGGAAGAGGAAGAGGAAGAAGAAGAGGAAGAAGAAGAGGAAGAGGAAGAGGAAGAGGAAGAGGAAGAGGAAGAGGAAGAGGAAGAAGAAGAGGAAGAAGAAGAGGAAGAAGAAGAGGAAGAAGAAGAGGAAGAAGAAGAAGAAGAAGAAGAAGAAGAAGAGGAAGAGGAAGAGGAAGAAGAAGAAGAAGAAGAAGAAGAAGAAGAAGAAGAAGAAGAAGAAGAAGAAGAAGAAGAAGAAGAAAGAAGAAAGAAGAAGAAGAAGAAAGAAGGAGGAGGAGAAGAAAGGAAACCTCTAGTGTTTGATATGCCTCAGAAAGTAAAAGGCAGTTAAAGATGCAGATGAAGAGAGAAGAGGAGTAATGTAGACAGCTAGTGGAGGACAGTCTTCCCCTACTAATCCTCAAGGTGGCATTTAGTTACAGCACATGCCTTTGTAAAAGATGCTACTCTGCTTCTCTGTACTCCCAAGCACCTGTGTATTCATATGTCCATTTCCCTTGACCACATAGGTATTGGCACTCAGTTTTTAAAATGGCTTTACATAGCACCTGACAATGAGTGTCACCATTGGTGGCTTTAATTTTTTCTTTGAAAATGTCATACATGAATATCATGTGTCCATGACTCATTCTTGCCCCCAGCTCTTCCAAGAACTCCCCACAACATCTATCTCTTAAACCAGGTTCTTCTTTCATAATTACTATTTATTTATTTATGTATTTGTTTATTTATTTATTTTAACCCACTGTCAAATTCATGTACACATGGTTGTAGGTCATCCCTAAGGCCATGGAGATGCAGTCAGACCTTTTGATTTATATGTTATTAGCTTCAAGTAGCATTAAAAATAATATTAATAGATACTTAACAAGGTGGGTTGCATATAGTTTTTAAGACTTTTCTTATAAAATTTAGAATTTCATATTGCATTTTAGAGCTGGTTTTCTGTAAGTTACTTTTCAGTTATAGATTTTTTTTTTTTTTTTTTTGTGGATGGTTTTGTGAAATCATCCTCTATGTTTTTAACCCAAAAATTCGCAAGGAAATGATATCTGGTCTCTAGTTCTAATATATATATTTATCATGATTGTGAATCAATCAGAGCTTTGCAGTTTTGTCTAAGTGTGTGTCTTTCACATTAATGTATCTCTCAACCACAATTCTTGACTTTTAATGTCATTGGATATCTGAGATGTACTGCATGCAGAAATAGCTATCACTCTTGAGTTTAAATTTTCTTCTTCATGCATTCAGAAAGTTAGAAATTATACCCAGTAATATTTTTCTCAGCCATAGCACATAGCACATAGCTAACAAATTCATATAATAGCACAATTATCTCTCACTAACAATATAAGTTCATGCATGTAGAGAGACTGGATATTTCATTTCAACCATATAATCACCTGAAATTAATTGGCTACACACACAAAATATTTAAAATACTTCACAAATAATTATACCATCTTTTTGAAACCAATTTGATTTTCTCCATGGCCTACTGATTAGACTTGTAAATTATGACCTAAGGGCACCAATTTTTTTCTAGAAATTCTTGTTTCTGCCTTATCAGAGAGAGCTCAGGTGCTGAGTGCTCAAATTCTGCTTCACCTGCATCAAATATGTTGGCATCCATAAAGTTGTGTTCCATGAAAAATTAGTTTGACTCATAACTCCAGTGTGTAAATGAAATGGAACCACGAGGGAAGAAATTTTTTAATAAGTACACAAGGACTATCAAGAATGTGAGTCTGATTTGAAAGCGCCAAAATGGAGCAGGTATTTTTTCTTTTTTGGCTTGTGTTTTGGTTTTGTCCAGCAAGGACAGTTTAAAGCCCAAAAGAGCAGACTCTGAACAAATGTTTTTGTTCTTTGTCTTCTGGCCTTTGTAAGAGTATATATTGACATTGAAGTAAGAAAAAAAAAAGGCAACTTATATTCAGTTTCAATGTTTGTCCATCTCAAAGCATGGGTCATTTCTCACCTTTATGTTCGTGTATCTTTTGATAACTGTTGCTAGAAAATTTGCTGCCAAATTAACACAATCCCTCATTTTTTAAACTAGAATGCCAGATGCCTATTGCCTGCAACAAGCATATAAACAATGAAAACAGGTAGATTTAGAGCAAAAGGAAATGCTTATATGGTCTTGAAGGAAATACAGTCAGCACAGTTATTATGATAACTCGGAAAATAAAAATAGCATTATTATATGATATAATTTAAAGTCATAGAATTAGAGGAATTCTCTTATAGTCGAGAGAGTTTTAATTTTAAAATATTCTTTCATCTGTATTTCTATTGATCTGTTTAACACACACACACACACACACATTTCTGCTATGTAGTTTAGAATTTATGTGATTCACTTCATTGTTTATGTTATGAATTTTATAAGATGACAAATGTGCATGCTATTGTTATAAAGAATAGTGACTTCAATTTCTCAAGAAACACACGAGAAATTAGAATGTATAATGATGAATTAATGAGGCCCCCAGTCTAATGAAGTTGATACATTTAAACATGTTTAGCAATACATTTCAAGACTAAAGTAGGATCTCAGAAGATGAGAAGGTTTAATCCCAGCGTGTCACTAGGACATCTGTGTGTGAAGTTTGCCATCCAACAGATACAAAAAAGGAACAGGAAGAAACAGATAATAACAACAGTCAGGCCATGGTGGGAATAGAGTGAGCTGTGGCAGTTTGGGGAGCAGTGATTGTTCGACAGAAATAGCAGGAAATATTGAAGCTATAGGATTCTATAAAGAATTTCTAGAATATTTCTTTTAAACAATGAAGATAGGAATGGTTTTAAACGTCTGAATGCATCCTGCTGCATATGTAAGAGGGCAATGGTGACGTTTTGCCGTATGTCACAGTTGACAGATGTAGGTTGAGAAATGTGTGGAAAGATGAAATCTTTTCACTGCCTCTAAGTTAATTGTCCTAAGTAGGCAGTCACGACTCTGTAAATACCTAAACCAAGGAACATATCTAGAGTCAACCGAGGAGTTATGTAATGTCATCAGCCTGAATTGTGTCACGGTATTTCAGAATCTAAAATAATTTTTTTTTTTTTTAAAAAAGTACTTGCTAATATTTTCTAAGTAGTGATTTTTATATGACAAGTTAAATCATGAATTCTTTTATTCACTCTTGTTTTCAATCACTGATGAAACAGAGACCCTCAGATTTTTACCAGGTGTCCCCTTTTCTGATTCTACCTATGTGCAATCTCAATTCCATGGCTCAGAACCAATGCCAGGGAGAGGCTGCAAATTCCAGATGTTTAGCTAAATCCTTTCTAGGTAGTTTTTGCATTTTATGGAGACTTTTCTATTAGTATTGGCAACCCTTCACACTCCCTAATCCCCTTTGTTTTGATATTACCCACTGTTTTGTTTATCCTCGTACTCTGATCTTCCTAAACATAATCTTTTAGTTATTCTGATGGTGTCCTGTTAGCAGCCACCAGTCAGCAGGTTTGTCTCCTCTAAATTATATATGTAAATATACAAGAGTAAAATACACATTGTTTCTTCAACCAAAAATTTATAGCATGTCAAGCATGTACCCTCTTATTTCATTTCTGAGGTATAATTATAGTTTATGATACTAATTTTTGTTGTGAGTAGAGTAGTTTATGCATTTTTTTAACTGATTGAGGCACTTTAGGGAACTAGAAAAGCGCTGGAGAGAGAATTCAGTTCCTAAGATGTTTGTCTCCTAAATGTGAGAACAGGAACTTAAATCTGAGAACTAATGTTTAAGAAAAAAATACCAGGCATAGTGTTAAGAAAGTGTACTACCAGCTTTGTTGCTGGGATAGGGTTGCAGGGAGGGCTGGTAACACTGCAGGTTATTCAATAGCCAAGCTCTAGCCTGCTTAGAAATCTTCAGGCTACTGAGACCTCCATAGTGCTTTCTGAAACACAACAAACACAACAAACACACACACACATACACACACACACACACACACACACACACACAAGCACAAACACACACACACATATGCACACACACCTGCCCAAGTGCACATACACACATACATACCTACATACACACACATAGGCATATATCCACACACAGGAGGCAATACACATTTACATGCCCCAATACAAAAGAAACTAGAAAAACTCTAGGTGAGTCAAAGGAAAAGCAAAGTCTGCAATGATAAAGAACAGATGTCAAAATAATAATGAAAAAAAACAGAAAACATGAAAGATAAAAGAATAAACACACTAAACTATTAAAAAAAATAGACATAGTGCACTGGGAGAGTAGAGTCTAGAGACAGATCTCCCATAAAAGCATAGTTGCTTATTCATCAAAAATAGCTAAATCCATCAAGAAGAATGACTTTACTCACTGAAGAAGTGTCTTTCTACAATAGATGATAATTAACACAGAGACCTACAACGGTTAAATTTTCAAACTGTAAGAATCTTTGGGATATAGATTCCTAAATGGGACCTCTCCTTTGCACACCTTCCTCCCAAGACTCAGATTTTTGCAGAAGAGGCCACAGAAAGATTGCAAGAGCCCGAGGTAGTGTATGATGACTACACTTGTACAGTGTCTATTGGATACAACAGGTTAATTGTGCTGGTTTAAATTACATGCATAAGACCTATGTAGGCTTAAGTCTGACAAAATCCCAACATAGAGAGGGGACACGGGCACAAACTCACATCCTGAGCTGAGGACCTATTGACAATTGTTAGCTGCTTGGAAAGAGAGAGCCAGTGTCCTTTAAAGATGTGACCCTTAGGATCCTTAGGTCTGTCATGGTACAGTGAATAGCCAAGAGGGCATGGGAAATACAAACTGGATTTGAGGTCACAGTGTTGGGTGGGTAAGAAACCAGGTAGATGCTGGAAGTGTTGAGTGAGAGGGGTAAATATGAAAAAAAAAATTGTATAAAATTCTGAAAGACTAAATAAAAATAATAGTAATCTTAACATTGTACTGGCACAGTTAAACATAAAATATGACTATGATAAAGATCACTCATCTCACAAGTGACACACAAATGAACTCAAAATTTATCATGCATGTAAGTGAATGATGAAAAAATTATACAACTTGCGGAATCTAATGCAAGAAAAAGTATCTGTGCCATTGTTTGCGTGACAACTTGCTTGCATCTGTGGAAAACAACAAATTGGACTTTTAAAAAATTTAAAAGCTTCTGATATATGGCAGGTATGATAAATGTAATGAGAAGATGGAACCAATGGAGAAAATTAATTATATGTTGCCTTCAGGCAGTGAATCAAAGATACATAAACTACTCTCAGCACTCCACATGTGAGGTTAAAGAGATGGCTTAGTGGTTAAAAAGTACAGGGTGCTTTTCCAGGGTATCTAGGTTCAATTCTCAGCATCCACATGGCAGTTCACAACTATCTGTAACTCCAGTTCTAGGAGAGAAGGCAACCCCTCACACAGAAGCATATGGAGGCAAAACACTAATGCATGTGCAAATGTATATGTATATGTGTATGTGTATGTGTATGTGTATGTGTATGTGTATGTGTATGTGTATGTGTATATGTACATATACATATATGTTGTTGGTGGTGCCATATATATATATATATATATATATATATATATATATATATATATATATGGCACAAAATTAAGAAGAACTCAATTAAAATCTCCAAAAAAAGTCTCAATAGATGAAATATGCAGATGGTAAATAATAAACATGGAGAAATATACTGGATATCCTTCAACAGCCACAGGAAATCACGACTCATCAACAGTTGATCCCACTGTAAATTAGCAGAATAGTGCTTCAGTGGTCCAGCAGTCAATTTGAGAACCAGTCTTAACTGTTTTTATACAAATCCCCCTTTCAGCTTAGCACACATTACTGGAGATAATATTGCCCTTCAAAGATGGAGAGAGTTATACTTCAGGCAGTAGAATATTTCATGTGTCAATATTTCATGTGGAGATATTAAGGAAAGTACAGCTAATTAGTTCTCATCATAAAAATATTGCTCTTCCATATGAGGTATCTGAGTTATTTAAACTCAAACACCACCAACATGATAGTTTATTTGTGTCCTCACTAAAATTGCTACTGCTGACAACCACAATAGAAACATTTCATAAACAGCGAGGGAGACAACATGTATTAATTAGAGGATCTATATTGACACATCACGAAAACAGAACCAGATTTTTATTTTTAAAACGGAGCTATGAAAAAAAAAAGCATCGTTTTAAATTATGCTCTAAAGTAGCTATTAAACCTTACACTCTATCCCATGCAAATAAATCAGCATAGAACCCCTAACGAGAAAACGTCTAACAGAGCAGATTTGAACTTCAGAGAAATGAGTTCACACTTATCTTCAGCTATATAGTAATTTTGGGGTTAGCCTGGACTCCGTGAAACCATGTCTCCAAAAAACCAAATCAAATCGCAACAACAACAACAACAAAAAAGAAAGTTAAAAGAACTGTGCTTACAACAATGTTAATTAAGTAGATTTTTAAAGAATGATGATTCTAAAATATACTTTACACTGTAACTTTCTTATTAATACGGGCAAGATTCAATTCCATTCATTATTAAATTTATCCAAACTGGGGTTAGGAATGTAACGCAATTAGGGGAATTTATTATGCACATTTATTATGCACAAATCCCTTATTCAACCTCAAGGCTATAGAATAAATAACAATAGTAAAACAATACAAAGTATATTTATGCAATTCATTATTAATTCCCGAGACAAAGATTTTCCTCATCTCACCTGTATAGAACAGGAGGTAATATTTGCTGACAGCAGTATACAAAATCGTGTGCTAGGTGCTTTCAACTTGTCAACTTGTTTAGTTCTTAAAGTAGTTCAAGACAGTGACTATCGGTTTCTTATTTAAGGGAGGTAATTACATAGAGGAAAAACCTTACAGATACATTTAAGACCAATCAAATATGCTTAGTTGCTAATGAAGCTACCTCCAGAATGAGTTCTCTTGATAGCCCAGGTAGAGTACCCCAAATTCTGACTGCTCACCAAACACGAATATACCCCAATTTCCCCACCCACAGACTGCTTTTTTGTAAACAATTAGCATTCTAGAGCTTACACAGTATATCTCAATGAATTGTTTCACTTTAGAAGTGATATGTCCCAGTTGCTGTGATGAAATCCTTTCATATACGCAACTTTGGGGAAGAAAGGAGTTTATATCAGTTCATAGTTCCAGGTTATAGTTAAACACCACAGAACAGCCACAGTAGCAGAAGCATAAAACAGTGAGTCATATTCAGAGTCAATAGCGAGAGGAATGAACACATATGTACATGCTTAGGGTTCAGCTTGATTTCTCATTTCAGGACCCAAATCCAGGTCATGCTACCATGAGCTTTTGTCTTTCCATATAAGTTAAGGCAATCAAGAGTATTCCCTCAGACTTGTACAAAAGCCAAACAGATTTAGCCAATTCCTCCTTAAGATTCTTCCCAGGGATTTTAGGTTTGGTCACATTAAAAGTTAATCTCATCACAGTAACTCATATATGGATCCAGAATAGATACTGCTAATTGTTGCACATAATGTAAAATGGTATTCATGGACTCATTTCTGACTGTAGCATATTTCACAGTACTGGGCCAATAAGTAAGTGACAAGGAGCATTTCCAGATATCTTGTTTAAGTTCTCAGACCCTCATCCTTTTAGCTGACCACTTTATTTATTCACACCAACCAATAAGGCATCAAATATTTTCCATTCAGGAAAGGAGAATCTGTGTTTGGGCTCCAGAGACAATTCTTGTCTTTGAATGATGTTTAAATATATCTACCGCTATTATACCAGTAAAGGCAAGGAATATAATCAGCCCCTGTGGGTGTTACCTAGACAATTTCTACAGCACTGGTGTAAAAGGGTTAGAGTGTCTAGATCATATGCTAATTTATCCACCTTCATGCATGTCTTTCAGAAAGGATCTAAATGTTAGAATGTTTTGAATTAAATATGTATAATGTTCTTATACTCAGAGTAGCAGAAAGCTTTCTTCGTCTATTCCCATAAAATATTGAGGCTGAAGGGTTATCGTCAATTTGTGTTCATGTGGTATGGTCCAAGAAAACCTTTCAGTTGGTGAGTCATAAAGCAGAATTTAATTCCTTTAAAAGTTTATACAAATGAACACCAACCTACTCTTCCAGATGAATGATAAATTCAGAAATAAGAACTGTGACCTGGAAATGGATTGCATGGAACTCAGTCCTGTTGTCACCACGTACACTGAGACAAAAAGATCCTGTGCCACATGAGGAAGTCAGTTCTTACATGTGAGAGAAGGAAAGTCGAGATGGGACTATACAATCAACAGAGCTGACAGTGAGGGAGATAATTCTTATGTATTCTTATAAGTTTTAATGTCTTTAAGCATGGCATCTGGTCTATAAAGAGAGGCAAACTAAAACAGTTAAAATAGACTATATTGATAAATTCTTTAGAACTAAACCACAAATCAGACTGGCGAGATGGCTCAGTGGAAAAAGGTAATAGTTATTGAGTCTGATTACCTGGATGGATTCAATTTCTGTGAGCTAAAACATAGAAGGACCCAAAACACACACACACACACACACACACACACACACACACACACACACACAC
>JANHMN010000019.1:37707571-37742571 GCA_030674055.1 Rhabdomys pumilio
CACACACACACACACACACACACACACACACACACACACACACACACTGATTCTTTTAAAAATGACCACAGAAAGAACTTAAAACAGAAAATTACCTTTAGTTTTATTACTGTAGGTCAAGCAGTCAAGCAAATTACCTCATGTCTTATGGTACCAAATTAAATACAGCAGCTGAAACTTAAATTGGTCCTAAGTGTGATACACATGTTAGATAAAAGAAACACCTTTTATCTAAGTCAACAAATGTAAAATATAAAACATTTCATAATGCCGTAAGTTTCATAAAGAATTGCATAGCATCATTCATAAATTAAAACTTCCATGTCTCCTATAGCTGTGTTTAGACTTACTAGCAGGCAATAATGGCCCATCTCCACATCCCCTTCTCTAGTCCCATATACAAGCTAATCGGAATGCTGTCCTCAGATTCACTAAAGGCAGGTTTGTCCTGAATTTTTTTCCTAGTCTCCATTTTGTTAAGAATATTTATTCTAGAAAACTTGATATAGCAATTTTTTGCACTGATCCTTTGACATATACCTGAAATCTAAGAGAAGGAAGCAAAAGAATATTCTTGGAGCTAGAGGGATGTCATGGTTAAGAGCATTGGATCAAGGTCACTTCTCAACATTTACAAGGTGGCACACAACTGTCTATAATTCTAGTTCCAGGACGTCTGATGTCCTCTTCTGGTTGCTTTAGGCACCAGACACTCAAATGATAAACAGCTAGATATGAAGTTAGAATATCACAGACATAGAATAATCAGAAAACTTAAACATTAAAACAAGTTTCTTGCTACATTTATATCCCAGAGTGACTTTCCTAAGAACCTGGAAACCATTCATTTACAATAATGAATGTAAAAGCATAGGAACATGGAACTTCAAGGAATTAATGTGAAAAAAAGAGTATAGAATATCCCAGGTGAGGCAGATGGCTCCACGAGAAAGAACACTTACTATACAAAGATGAAGACCTGAGTTCAGGTTTCCAGCTCCCCACTCCCATCCCTGCCATCACACATATAGGTACCTGTAATCTCACCATGAGATTGGTATCTGCTGTCAATTGATCTCACTTCAGGTTTAGGGAAAGATGGTCTCAGGTAAACAAGGAAGAGACTGATAGAAAAGGATGCCTCTGGCTTCTTCATGTCCATGAACAAATGTGCATACCTGTACACTTCTATATCACACATACATGTACAGACAAACAGATATTAAACTTGGATATTAAAATATTGATAAATATTTTAAATATATTGCATTGTATAGATGGTAGAAAAAGAGATAACTCTTGTAATTAGGGTTTTCAAAAACTGAGCCTGAGTTCAGCCAACAGACCGGGGCCAGACATCCACCCTGATACCCGTCAAATAGATATCTATTCTGAAAAACAGAAATGGCATTCAGTTTGGCCATATTGGCAAGAGAAATAGAGAGGCTCAGGGTCTTGGGGTTTCTACTGCTGTGTAGAGACGCCATTACCACTGCAACTCTTATAAAGGAAAACATTTAATTGCGGCTAGCCTAGAGTTTCAGAGGTTTAGTTCATTATCATCATGGCAGGATATGGTATAGTCCTGTGTACAATGTCAGTGTACAGACAGATATGATGCTGGATAATAAACTGAGAGATATGTATCTTGATCCACAAGCAATATCAAGAGACTCTGTACCACACTGGGCATAGCTTGAGCATATGAGACCTCAAAGGCACTCCCACCATGACATACTTCCTCTAGCAAGGCCACACCTACTCCAACATGGCCAAAGTTACACATTCTAATAGAACCACTCCCTATACTTATACTTATATATAAGAGTCTCCTGAGACTGCTTGTGGATCAAGATACATACCCCTCAATTCATTATCCAGCATCATATCTGTCTGTACACTGACATGGTACACAGGACTATACCATATCCTGCCATGATGATAATGGACTAAACCTCTGAAACTGTAGGGAAGCCTATGGACCTTTAGGAGCCAATTACATTCAAACTACAACACTTAGTGTGCCTTAAGTCGATTTTAGGAATATTGATATGAAGTTTACTTTTAGATAGATGAGTAGTATACATGGCCTGCAAAATAGGTCATGGTATGGTCTTGCCTATCATTGACCCATCATTTTCTCAGCCCTAGTTTGTCTCACAAGGTACTCTGTTAAGTCCTTGGCACTCTGAAACCTCTTTCTGGAAGATAAGATGCAACCTTTTCCTTCTACTAACCTAAGTCTTATACCTACCCCCATCTCAGGAGCAAATGATGATCAATACATGATGTGAAATGGAGTTGGTACTCTGTCAAAGTGTAATTCCTTGAAGGTCTAACAAGCTTTTGTGCATGACCACATACTCCAGAATATAGGAACAGCAAAAATTAGTCTCACTTTCACTGTTTTATGCCTTTTAAGAGGGACACAAAGCTGTTTTTTTTTTCATAAACTAGTCCTGCTTCAGTTGTCAATTCAAACCCTTCAACCTATCATCCACTTCATCTGGAACCTTGTATAATTAAGAAGCTGCCACACACTTACCATATATTCTGCCTCTACTGTTGACAGTTTTCAATCACAGCAGAGTAAAGACAGGACCTACATTCTAGGCAACAGTCCCTGAGATTGGACTTGAAAATCAGTATGCAAACAAAACCAGACTACTTTTGACAAGTTAAGGCTGATTCTCCTCACCAGCTCCTTCCAGTGCCTTCTCCTATAAATGAGGTCTAGCAAAAACTTTGCTCATCCATTCACTCACCTCCTGGAAATGGCTCTCTGAGAACTCTTCATTAAATTCACAATAGCAGAGAGAGCCAATCATCACTAAGCAGCAAACAGTAGGAGGCAGTAACTGTCAGCCTCTGCTTTGACACACCTGGTGAAAAATTCTATGATCGTGAAAGGTGGCTTTTGATTTCTTATTTTTAATATATGTACCTAGATAAAATTCTTGACATAAACTATATGGGAACACCTATCTTCTTTAATTAAAAGCACAGTCATTTACATAAAGGTTTTGCAGGAGAAAAACTAATAAGAGGATGATTAGAAAAAAAATTGAATTCAGTAGGTAAGCTCACGGGATATTTTTTCCCTTGTTGAATCTTGTTTTTTTTTTTCTATTTTATGAATAAATAAAAGAACAGCAGTGTGGATAGATATTTTGATGAATAGAAAAACTGAATATTTTGCCTGGCTTTCATTATGACTATGCTGGAAGCTGCTCGAAGTACAGGATGCTATGCAATAACAAAGCAGCAGAAGAATAAAAAAATGAGGGGAGGGGGCTTTCTGTTCTTGGGAGACAGGGAACCAAAGATGTTCAATGATAATTTTGTTTTTTTTTTATAATAAGAGTTTATAAACTTATAATGAATTAATTGAACTATGTTAATAGAAAGGTAAGTACCTATTTTCTATGCAGGTAGCCTTTGGGAGACGTTAGTGTACTCTTCTAAAGTGGACTTATATTACAGACAAGTACTATAGCTGTCCTTCTGTCCCCTCAACTTTTTATCATTTACAATGAAACCTCTCAGCCTAACAGCAGAATACAGGGTGGTAACTGCTCTCTTAATAAATGAAGATTAACTCGTGGACTCAGGATTCTGCTCCCTTATGAGATATGTAAGTGAGCCTGGCTTTCACTTCTAAGGGAGTCCATAAATAAGCACCAGGAGCTAACTGAGGGGCCAAAAGCAGAGGGCCAACACATGCAAACCTTCTCCCAGGGTGCAATGGAGCAAGTCTCCCCTTTAGCCTACTTGTTTTGCTTAACAGTGCCCAATAATGCAGTGTCCAGGTGTTTGCTAGATTTTAAGCTCCCAAGAAGAAAGTGAACAATGAGGGGAACTAAAAATCAAGGTCTCCCTTGTCAATCATTTCTATAACTTTCTTTCCTTATTCTATTAACATGTCTTTGAAAAGCATTAATCATATGGGGGAAGTCTTACGTTACATTATGGTATATCTTTAACTCTTCTCATTGCTTTGACAAAATACCTGAGGATAAGGAATTAGAGGAAGAACAGTTTTCCGTATCTAAAGTTTGAAAGGGAAGTCTGTGATGGTGAGGAAGGCACAGTGGAGTGAGTGATTGACAGTTGTGTTGCCAGGGGCATGAGGTAGCTGCAGAGTCACATCTCAGGACATGAGGCAGCTAAAGAGAATCTAGACACTGGATTTCTCTTTTCCCTTTTTATTAAGTAAGGGAGATTGTGTCATTTTAGATTCAGAGTAAGTTTTTTCTTTACGAATTATGCTGCGAATCATTGTATTTGATAAAGAGAGGGACATTAGCGTTGAATCACACACTAATGTTAAAAGTAAGATTTATGAATGCAATAATACAGTCTTATATCCTGTGCTCATAATTATCACAATCATCACCATGCATGGGGAAGAAAGTACTATTGAGGTATTTGAATTATTCTTTACATGACTGTTTCAGAAAATTGGTATTCATCATTATCTGATTTCCGGTATTACCTTTGAAATATAAATGCAAAATGTGTGTGTAGATTCTATTCATACGTCTACACAAATTTCTACATTTGGTTTGTGTTCCACTCTATCTAGGCTGCATGCAGAATACTATATAAATAGCATCTACTTTTGTTGCTGAGATGCTGCCGTATTTGGATATACTATGGCTTTCCATCTGTACACCAGTGTAAAACAAGGAGACTCCTTGTGTCTGCCTGGAATGAAAATCATTCAGTGACTAGCTTGGGCCAGAATAACTTTGCAAGTTTGCCAATACACCTTAAGGCAAACAGCAGTTTTTTTGTATTTTTACTATTGCTTATTTTTGTTGTTACTCCTAAAAATATTTTATGTTGTTGTAAATTTAGCAATGGACCCATCTTTTTTTCTTTATCTTTATCTTTTTCTTTTTCTTTTTCTTTTTTTCTTTTCTTTTTTTTTTCAGAATTGATGTCACATGAAATGAGTTTCTGCCTTCTTTGTTTACAAAAATTATTCATATACAAACACATACACACACACAAATTTATATAAACTTTAGACTTCTTACTCTGTTTAAAACAGCCATTCTACAGTGTAAAGAATAATCCTAACTTTACTGGTTTTCCTATGGCTGCTCGGTTGTCCCTAGGACACTTGTTACAACTCCGACTCATCCTTTCTCAATTTAGTTCTCAAAGCAGCTGGGTCTTTTGAAGTAGTGCCAGATTTTGTTGTTGTTGTTGTTGTTGTTTGTTTTGTTTTGTTTTGTTTTTCTGTATCTGTTGAGGAAGTTTGATTACAGAAATAAATTGCTACTCTTCCCACCCCTACCACTCACACTACTAACTGGTCCAGAGATTACTATGCTTCTCCTTATGCCTTGCTGGGCTTGTGTAGTCCATCAGGGAAAATCTAGAGACGTGAAAGAGAGGAAAAAGAGAATTGATACAACTGGTAACCAGTAGTGAACACGGAGTACCTCTAAAATACCTCTTTGTTCTCCCAAACCTAACATTTCAGTTAATTCTTTTAGGCTCCACCTTGATACTGAGCAATTAGCCAACCCCATGCTACACAGAAATTTAGGTACTCCTGCAAACTGGCTCCCTTTCTTTCCTGTCTCCTTTCTCTTTTCTTCATGCTCCCTGAAGTTTACATTCCTAGTAAATCTTAAACTGTAATAATTGCTTCAGATTCTAATCTCCTGGGAAAATAGGCTGAGAAATACCTGTCCATTTACCAGTCATTGTAAATATAATTATAATTCAAATATAAAACTCCCAACAAGACCTTTGGAGTCTTTGGTTTTATGATCTTGTGTTCTTTCTTAAAATGATTTCTACAAAGACTGGAGATACAGCCCAATGAATAGAATTCTTATCTAGCATGCATAAAACCCTGAATTCAGTTGCCAGCACCATGTCTAGACATTGTGACCCATGCCTTTAATCCAGGTGGTCAGTAGATGAAGACAGTAAAATCAGCAAAATTTCTGAATTCAAGATCATTCTTATTTGTACAGCAAAGTCAAGTAAGTGCAGGGTAGACAACAATTAATATTGAGACATGGGAATTCTGAGTGTTGTACTAAAAAGGCAAAATTTATTTCAGAACAGTGTAAAACACACACTCAAATGAAAGTAGACAACAGTCAGAGACCACTTACCAAAGCCATACTTTAAGCATGACATATAAAATTGTCTAAAGTGTCTCTGTCCTTTGTGATTAGTAAAATCAAACTAGCTACTTAGTAAATAGCCAATAAAAGTATTTTTTCTTATGAAGTACTGCCCAAGAAGACCTTAATGATCTCTGTTGATGCAGGTGATTGGCAGGTCTATTTAGATTCTTTATCAGAAAAACTCCTACTGTACTATATAATCTTGTAAGGTTTAAGGATCCTGAAGCCAAATATATATATATATATATATATATATATATATATATATATTTGTGTATATATATATACATACATACATATATATATATAATATACATATATGTATATATACATATAATCATATATATGCAAATATATATAGCAAATATATATATATATGTTTTATCTCTTTCCAGGACTATAACTATGACTCAAGTTCTGTTATTCTGAACAATAATTAAAAGACATATTGCTTTTTTCCTTTGTTCTTATCAATTGTGGACTGTGAAGAAGGGTCCAGTCTCAATATCCTGCATGATTAATAAAATCAAATTAGCTACTTAATAAATAACCAATAGAAGTATTTTTTTTATAATGTACTATCCAAGACTACCTTAATGATGTTTGATGATGCCTTGGGCCTTTTGTTGACTCTAGGCTCCTGATTTTTCCTTCCTTAGACCACTTAAAAATTGGTGATCAAAATTCTGTTTGTTCCTCTTTGAGACATAAATTTTGTAAAGCTTTTTGGAAGTTTCACAAGTCAGTAATGTTTTGCTCAGGGTCCTGAGAGCCAATACTTTGAAATGTAATCATAGGGGAACAGAGAAAACACTCCAAGTCTCTGTGGGATAGTGGGAAAGTCTCTCTGTGTTGCTAAGTCCATACTGTAAAAGCCTCCCTCCTGACAGGAAGATAGAATGAGATTTAATTTTCCTTTGAGTAAGGGCAATTAGTAACCACCTGGAGTTTATTATTCTTTGTACTCCTTCTCTTAGAACCTTGAGTCCTTTGGTTGTTTTTTTGTTCTTTTTTTTTGTTTGGTTTGGTTTTTTTTGTTTTTTTTTGTTTTGTTTTTTTGTTTTTGTTTTTTTTTTTTTGCTGAGAATAAACTGAGTCCTGGCTTTGAGTCCTGGCTTTGTTTTCCTATGGAAATATGCTTAAGTAATTTCTCCTTAGCCTACTTAACCTTTGTCTGATAAAATTTATCTTTAACAATGAATTAGGAGAACTCTAAATAATTTCCTTTTTAAAAAGTTTATCCTTTTATGGAATTTATGATCTATTGCATTATATGGAAAACACTCATTAAGAGGTCTCTAGATTTTTAAAGGTAGATTTAGTGAGTTCTTTAAAATTTGGAGAAATTTTTTGCTGTGTGTTTGTTTAAATAGTGGACTAGGTATTTTTATGTCAACTTGACATAGGCTAGAGTCATCTGAGAGGACAGAGTGTCAGTGAAGAAAATTCCTCCATCGAATCAAGCTGTAGACAGACTAGATGAATTTAGGTTCATCCTATTGTGGGTCGTAAAAACCCTGGGCTGGTGATCCTGGGTTTGGTATTTTATAACAAAGCAGGCCGAGCAAGTCATGGAAAGCAAGCCAGTGAGCAACACTCCTTCGTGGCCTTTACATCAGCTCCTGCCTTCAGATTCCAGCTGGGTTTTACTTCCTGTTTGGCTTCCCTCAATGAACTGTGACTTGGAATATGTAAGTCAAACACACCCTATCCTCCCCAAGTTGTTTCTGGCAATGTGTTTCATCAGAGCAGTAATAACACTAAGGCTGACCTGAAAACTACTGATTATCCCAGGTCGGCCTCAAAATCATGATCCCCTAGCCTCATCTTTCATGGCACTAGGACTACAGATTATTCTGCTAAAGCCAAGTAGAGTTAATTAATTAATTAATTAATTTTTTATGTTGAAATCTTCTCTCCCTAAACCATCCTCTTGCTGCATATATCCTGTTAAGATGTTATATAGATATTGTGCATGTTGTTTTTTCGATACAAATGATGAATTTCATTATTTTGTTTTATAAATAATGGATGCCAGATGACACTGGAGATTACAGCCATAATTAGGGTTGTTGGTCTCATTAATAAAATAATTTAAGAACAGATTCAAAGTGAATCTCCAGGATAATTTTATTAAGGTTTAACAGTAAAACATCCCTGTGCAGGAAAGCTATAAATATATACCAGTCACTTTCTGGAGGAAGAGAATAGGAAAAAAACAAAGCCCAACAACTTTGCTTTTTGAGATAGGCTGGAAGTGATCTTCATGATGAAGTAGCAGCCATAGGCTGGGGCTTTAAAGAATCAATAAGGAAGTTCAAAGCATCAGAGAAATGATATCTATGTCTATCAAGCCTGCAAAAGGATAAAGGAAAAGTTACAAAATTAAAAATGTGGGCAAACACAAAACCCTATGGCACCTTCATGTAGCTTATAGATTGTTGAAAGGGTAGAAATTTTCAGAAGGAAGAGCATGCTCTCTAATTAAAAGAATAATGTGACTACCTATCTGTTTAGCATGGCTTATGGGGATTCATAGGGGTTGTATCTTAGACAGGTTATTGATTCTGCCCTAGCAGACCAGAGATCTTATGATCTTGACCAGGAGTTTGTCAGTTTGTCTCCTCAAAGCATTCCTACTCCATCCCTATGTAACTAACGTGTGTGTGTGTGTGTGTGTGTGTGTGTGTGTGTGTGTGTATACAACGTGAGAGAGTCTGTTTTTTCCTTCTAACATGCATGCTGCAGGGTTTGAAATCAGGTCCTAAGGCTTTGTGGCAACCCCCTTTATTCTCTGAGCAGTATTACCAGCCCCTATACATAAGATTTTTTTAGGGCACTGAGGTATGACTTAGACCCATATCCACATGTTGAGTGTGCAAAGCTTTCCTAATGTTTTTTTATTTCTCTCTAAACACTTGAGCTTAAATCTGAAGTCCATACTGTTTTTCTCTACCTAGTAAATAAACTCCCTAGCCTTATTGCCTACTGACTCTTAAATTATTTTCTGTAGCTCTGAAGATAGAAATTTTGATGAGTAGAGGTCCCTGGCAGGGGATCATACCTAGTTACTGGAAGTTCTCTAGGAGTTGGAAGGCAAGACTCTCACTCTTGATTTCTTCTTCCAAATGGAAGTTATTTGTATTAATCAGAGGGGAAAGGGAGATATTATTAATGACGAGACTAATTAAACCCAAATAATAACATGGAACCTAACCTTAGAAACAGATCTCAAATTCAGTGCTTACTTTAACAATCATTATGCCCAACACAGCTGATAAACAGCTCATACAATATTTTATCCTCATTCAATGCAGGAGGACACCAAATTAAAGCAGATGACCTGAAACACTTATATCCATACATTCATTAGGAATTATTGAAAGTTATTCTTCTATTTGACTTCAAATCCCATTTTTTTTTCACCACAGTGTGTCAATTGGACTTTCATAGCTCTCTGGCTTAAATATTCAAACCCTCTGGTCATGATATAATGTAGAGTAAAAATGGACTGGGGAGATGGACCAGTGGACAAGGACACTTGCAGCAGACTGATGACCAGAGCTCCATCTTTGGAACTCACTTAATAGAAGAAGACAATCAAACCCTGAACATTGCCTCTGACCTCCACATTAATTCAATAGTACATATGTGTGAACCCCTTCCCCTGCGAACACACACACACAACTAAATGTATCTCAAGAGTTTTTTAAAAAAAACATAGGTATCTTGTGTACAAAAAATAATTTAAATCCAGAGAATGCTGAGGTTTAGAAAGTACAAATTTCATACCTACTGCCAAAAAAAAAAAAAAAAAAAAAAAAAACCCTGACTACAAATGAAACTGGAGAAGGTACGTTGTGCTTCTTAATAATATATGTTTGAGTCCCTTTGTTTGATTATAATAGCAGGGTTTCTAAATCAGAATCTTGTCACACTTAATCATAAGCCAAAGATGTTGAGGACCTTGCTTAAATTGACCACAATTAATCAAGTCATTGTATTAGTGAAGAAAATGGAGAAAAAAATCAGTTGTGAATGATTAAAAGCACAACTTGACATTCCTTAAGCAAAATAGCATGTTAATAGAGAACATATATGAATCATTTGATAAAAGCTCTGACTTCAGGTATGGTTTGAAACACCAAGAAGGACTCGTTTAGCACTGTACTGTTTCATCTCTGTCTCTCCAGTCATTTTTTTAACAGATGCTAAAATTCATCATTTATCAGCGTACTGTGGAGTAACAGAACTAATAGAAATTATATGTATAACAAAAAAGAACTCAACAAAGTTGCTTCTGTAACAGGGATTGGGTAGTCCTACAATGGCCTTCTACACATCGGAGAAGGTGAGAACACAAAGGTTGCTCAGTTCTTGGAGCAGGTACCTCCATAGTCCTAATTTGGCACTGAAGAACTGGAGGTTTTCTGTAGAGTCATTGTTTTACAGCATGTTGAAAGCCAAAGAAACTGCAATGTAAGGAGTTTAACAGAGGAGGATGCCAGGAAAAGCAGCAACAATGAGGATACTGTGGTGGTTACAATGAGAATGGCCCTCAATGACTCATATGACTGAATGTTTGGTCTCTAGTTTCTGGAATTGTTTGGAAGGGGTTAGGGGGTGTGGCCTTGTTAAAGAAGGTATGTCACGAGGTGTGGGCTCTGAGCTGTCAATACCTCACTGTCATCACTCACAGTTAACTCTTTCAATGTATCTAATATTTGTGGATCAGGAGGTAAGCTCTTACCTACTTTTCCAGCACCATGCCTATCAGTCTGCTGTCATGTTCTGTGCCATGATTGTTATGGACTAATCCTCTAAAAATATAAGTCCCAATTAACTCTTTCTTCTATATGTTGTCATGGTGCCTTCACAGCAATAAGAAAGTAAAGACAAACACACATACTCATCAGCAACAAGTATAGGCAGGCCAATAGGCAACAGCGTGGTTTTTTGGGGACTTCTTTATACCTAGGTCACCCATACAAAATTATTCTCCATCCTGGGGGAAAGTTATCGTTCTTCATTCTGGAAATGCCTTCATCGACCTACTCAGACGCATGTCTTTTATCCTATTCTAGACCATATTAAGTTGACCATTAGAATTAGCTATTAGAGTTTTAATGCATTTCTTCCATGAAAGAAGCAAAATATACATGTGCATCATAAACTCCATACTCTTGTAAGATGGCGATTTACAGGGCATAATTCGATTTTGCTCTAGTATCCAAAGAGGATATTTCTATACCTCATGGCATCTTGCTGCCTCCTCTTGTATACTTTGTCCATCCAGAATAATTCACAATGAAAAGAAAATCACAACAATTGAATTGACTCTGGTCAAGGTTTTGCTTAACAGAAGCAACCATAGTAAGGCTGAGCTAAGAGATAACTTTATATGCTTTTTGAAAATTACTAGAGGACAGTAAATACATTCTAAAGAAGAAAAAAAATAGATATGATTTACAATGTTTATTTTTACTATCTTGAACACTAAGTCACCCATAGTAGAGAAGTTACTATTACAAACATGCCAACTACCTAATGGCATACACAAGGGCTGAGAAACCAATAGCCATTCAATGTCTTTTATGGGCAGTGGCATATCTAATAATATATCTTAATAGACCTTAATCATAATGGACATAGTAGATGCTAAAGTATATTATCTTCATGATGAATCAAGGCTTAACATTTGCCTCAAGTCTTCATACCAACTATGCCGTAAGATCTGTCACTATTACTCTGCAAATATACTTGCACAGAGATTTAAATATATTGGACTACATTTAACTGTCTCTGTGTTGAATCCACAAAGATTTATTCCCCACACAAAAGGCTCATAAACTTGTGGAAGGAATAAATTTACAGATTGCTCATAATACTACAAAATATATTGTCTAACTCCTAAAGTGTGCATTAAATAGTTAATGGAGTGTAGAGGTATCTTAATCTAGCACCATGGCTGTTCTGGCAAGAGATCACATCCAAAGACCTTCTAGGTCTGTGTGATCCAGCTAGAATGTGGACATGCCTTTAGTATACACCTTTAATCCCAAACAATGAAGGAAAAGTTCGTTTGTAAACGGAAGCAGCAATGTTTGAGTGACATCTAAACAAGATTTATTTTTTTAAAAATTTATTTATTTTATGTATATAGGTATACTGTCATTATCTTCAGATACACCAGAAGAGGGCATCAGATCCCCGTTACAGATGGCTGTGAGCCACCATGTTGTTGCTGGGAATTGAACTCAAGACCCGTGGAAAAAGAATCAGTACTCTTAACCTCTGAGCCATCTTTCTAGCCCCTGAAATTGACCTCTTATTGAGGGACAAAGTGATGAATCAGAGAATGATTTGGCAGAGTGTTGGGAGCCGACTTTTAACAGAAAGCGGCTAGAAAGCAGCTATTCATGCCTGTAAAGCACACGTACTAGTCATGCCTCCAAGGCTTATGTCATATCCACACCCCCTACAAGGGGCATGGCAAGAGTGTATAAATACCCCAGATTTCCCTTCAATAAAAGACTTGAGACTGGATCAGAACCTCTGTCTTGTCTCCATTCCTAGTGTCTCTTCCCCTTATCCCCATTTCTCTCTCCTTCTAGACCCTGACTGGAAGACCAGAGCAAGCCGCAACATTTTAAGTCTTTTGTCTCAAGCCAGGTAGAGTGGAGCCGGTTGCAACAGCAGAGTAAGTCAGGACATCTAGGGGCAGTTCTTTTCAGTCATTTCAGTCGAGTTAGGAGTTGAGTTTGTTTGTGAATTCGTGAAGTTCAGTGCAGGTCAGCGGAGGCAGTTGAAGCCAAGGAATGAGAAGGAGCCCGAATATTAGGAAAGATTGCCAGAGTTACTTTGAGGCCAACCAAAGCAATTCAGTCAAAAGTTGAGAAAAGCTAGTTTGACTCAGTCAGCTTGGAGAAGAGTTTGTGCTAGAACAGCTAACCATAGCTCAGAAAGAGCTGGAAAGGGTGGACTTATTCACCAATAAGCCTCAGAGACAACAATTAAATTAGGTGAATAAAAATTACATTTATGGGGTCTGGAGAGATGGCTCAGTGCTTAAGAATACTGACTGCTTTCCCAGAGGTCCTGAGTTCAATTCCCAGCAACCACATGGTGACTCACAACCATCTGTAATGGAATCTGATGCCCTCTTCTATAATAAATAAATAAATATTTTTTAAAAAATTACATTTATATCTGTTGTATATTTACAATGGAGCAGAACAAACATAAATGAACATAAGAAATTCTAACATTAAAAAAAAAAAGACCCAAACCAGATATTGACATTTTGTAGATGGACACATTATCTGCCCTTTTCTTCCTTACAATAAAAAAAAAAATTGATGAGAGTAATAGCTCTGGTAGAAAGACATAGAAGGCAAGTGACCTTTATTCTAGGCACTTGCTACATCCTCCCCTACCTCAGCTAAGGAGCAATTATCATCATCATCTTCATCTCTCACATTAATCTGATCCATAAAATACATTATCAAATGAAGTTTATGAGCATAACTCAAACTGATAACACATATATTCCCACCAACCTCTTTGTAGTAAAATCTTGTCACTATTCCTTATTTTAAATTGTCTCTGAAATATGAGTGAAGGTATTTACCAGATCTGTCTCTCACTTTCAGAGACCTTCCTGGTTCCTCACCTATAGCAATAAAATGCCTTACATTTTAGTAGTTTTCATTGTTGTTTGTTACTGCTTTTTTTTAAAATAAAATGATATGTGTGTCTTTAGTGATGTATGCATGTTTTGTTGCAGCCATCACCAAAGCTAAGTAACAGATAACAAGCAGTGACTACGAAAATCTGGAGGTATCAACTGGTTTGTCATAATATGTCACTATTCTCCAATTCAGTCAATGGACTACCAAGGCAATATGGCTCACCTGGCCATCGTGCCTGCTACTAAACCTGAGGACCTGAGTTGAATCCCCAGAGCACACCAAGTACAAATGAAGAACTGATTCTCGGCAATTACCTCTGACCTTGTAGGTATGCCATAGAATCTATTCATCCACCCAACACACATACAAACAAACAAAACATTTATTTATTTATTTCCTTTCCTGAATATGAATGTTTTACTTGATTTATGTATGTGTACAATTTCTGATGCCCTCAGAGGCCATAAGTGTGCATTGGGTCCTCTGGAACTGGAATTATAGATGGTTGGAATTGAACCCAGGTCGTCTGCAGGAACAGCAAGCACTGTTTAGCATTAAGCTATCTCTTCAACCAAATTAAAATATGTTTAAACATCAGTAAGTGTTAGGTATCATTACTTTTTCAAGTTTCAGATAAATAAGAATCAAAAGGACTTCTTTACAACTGACCAGCCAATAAATGATATAAAAATATAAAATATACATAAACACACACTAGTATGCAAGCCATTGACAGCTGATCTTAGAAGCAAATATTTTTAGTTTTCAGCAGGTTAGTAATAATGAAGAGGAAGAAAATATTTTTTAAAAAAACACTAGCTATTTTACTGATATCTTTTTCATTTCCATAAAATTCTCATAGTAGTTTCTGAAAGATTTGAAACAGCAATTTTGGAAGATTGTCAGAGCAACCAAGGTTTTCCACATAGATTATTCTCAGAAGATGACTATGAAGTTATAAATCCTTAGTAAAGTTGATACTCCCAAAGTCTAGTATTCCAACGCAGTCAACCACTTTAGCCCAATTCACTCACTGAATAACAGAGTATAATTTAATAAATATTTAACAAAACATATACATTTTATAAATGGAGTTCTCCATTCCCATCACCTACTAAATGTTTTGCTGTGCATGGAGATCTTTCACAATATTGACAGAATAAATATAGTTAACTCTTTTTGTTTGTTTTTCAATTTCTATCTACATATACGTGTTTCTACTTGTATATGCCACATGTATGTAGGCATGCATAAAGGTCAGAAGAAGATTTCTTGGAGTGGGAATTACATGTAGCTTGAGATTTCCAGGCTGGGTTCTGCAGATCACTCTGTAGATATTATTATGAGAGGAGCAAAAGTATGCATATTGTTACAGCCATAACCATTCAAATAACCAACAGCAGGCACTGACTACTGAAAGCTACAGAAATGATTTCAGGGTTATGTGCATTGCTGCTCTTACAAGTGATGGCAATTTGTTTCCCAGGATGCACATCCCCCAGCCTCTCTCTTCTTTACCACTGATTTTAGATGTAGTTGAAGAAAGTTTGTCACTATTTGACACAGTTGACATATAGTATTCCCATGGTACATGTGATAAAATAATTTTTAAAGCTCTAAAAATATTTGTTAGAAATGAAGGAAGTCTTTTGAAAAACAGAGATGTGTCCTTGGTTATACCCCAGATGTGGAAGGTGAAGTCCTATTGTTGAAGGCATCATGCATTTCAGACACAGGGACTAGAAGTTTCTGAGATAGAACTGACTGAATGTCCCCTCTGTTAGGACCAGCTTTCTGGTTACCAGAAGGTACCTTGCAAGTTTCTAAGTGAGGGATGCAATCAATAGTCCTACCCAGCTATGACATTTATGAACCAGAACAATAACCAACATGGCATGATAACTCTAAGGCTGCAGTAGTGCCATAAATATCTTACTGGTCACCAGCAGCTTTATAATTGGACTTAAGATGGTTAACAAGAGAAATGTCGTGCCTGGTACTAGAAATGTAGCTAACTATCCATAACTTTCGATAGTCAGTGATCTTAGAGAAGAATCTGCAATCACCACAGTACTAAACCAACAGAACTCTAATTTCTCAATATCTTCCTTGTAACCCGTAGAGAAAGGGTAGTACTCACTCCTGTTCAAGGAATTTTTTATCTGCCATAGATGGAACCACAAGCAATCAACATACAGAATTGTAGACCCTAGTCTTAATGAATATGCTGACAAAACAGCTTTAGCACCTAAGGATCAGGAAACAGGACAGAATGATTGTAAAAAGACAAAGGACCAGGGACTTTGCTTTCAGATTAAGTCTCTAGCTACACCCATAAAGTCTCATCCACATAATCGCATAAACACGATTTGAAAAACAACTCTTCACCAACGGACATACCAAAGTGGATGAGGAAATGCCCAGGCATACAAAGAACAACAGTCAAGTGAGAAATGCTGAAAGTGGGGAAAATAGTCTTACCTAGGGTGGAACGCACAGATTAGTTATGCAATACAAACCACTCAGCCCTCAAAAATGCAAGTAATATTATTGAGACAAAGATGGTTGTATTTAGGAGCATAGAGCCCATGTATCAGAAATCATAAGAAAAAAAAAAAAGACCATGGATTTAAAAAGAGCACATAGGGTTATACAGGAAGTTTTAGAGGGTACAAGGGGGAAGAACAAATTGTAATCATATTATAATTTTAAATATAAAAAAATCACAATAAAGGAGAGATATGTGAAGACTTGGACATTAAAGTGTTTTTTTTTAATTTGACTTCTTTATGATATAAAATTGTTATGATGCTCAAGCATTATTACTTTCGAATCCAGTTATATCAACTTAAACTTTGATTAATCTGATTCCAATAATTTACAAACATTTTGTCACCAGCTGCCCAATTAAATTAACCCCCCCACCTGACTTTCAAAGAGAAAATGAAACCCACAGAGATGAATAGGAAGCAGCGGTTTGAAATTCACATTTATTTTTTTTCCAAATGGAGAGTCATTATGGGTGATTTTTCTCAATCACCCAAAATGAGAATACTAAGTTGCCTGGGTTCAAGATGAAGATGACTACTTTGCTAACAGTCTGCAGAGCATTCTCTAGCCATTAGTGCATGCTTCTCTGCTAAGTGACTTCAGATTGACTCTTCTGAAAAGAGTGAACAGTAAGTGAGGTGGTTCACATTTCCTGAAGCCTCCATGGGCCTCTTACCTATATCAGCTTCACTTATGAAAAATCAAGAGAGAGAGAGAAAGAGAGAGAGAGAGAGAGAGAGAGAGAGAGAGAGAGAGAGAGAGAGAGAGAGAGAGAGAATGGAATGGGAGGAGTTGGGGGAAGAAAAATTGTGAGCAGAACATATTGTATAAACTTTTTTTCAGTAAAAAAGAAATTTCCCTCACTACTTTCTTCACCTAGCTGGGTATTTACTCAGTATCTTCCACTTGTTATTATTTCTGGTACCAAAGTCCCTGTTATGGAATAGGATTCATTATGCCAGGAGTCCTCATATTGTCATGTGATCAGCCTTTGTTTGGACGATGGTGATAATTAACCTTTACTTTCAAAGCTGTAGCTAGAGATCCCTGTGTATGTTGTAGTGTGGAAAGAGAGCAACTGAATACGGCCGAAAACATGTTTTCTCTGTAGATGTTATTAGGAAGCTAATTTGAATTGTTCAGGCTTAAAGGTTGTTGAAGATGGAGTCCTCATTTATTTATTCCTCAGCTCTGGTCCATAATGCCTGAGTTCCTGATAGAATACTAATTCTAAAGAAGGAAGATAGCATTGTAATTGGCTCTCTTTTGAATCTGAAGTATCATGTGGAAAGTATCTAAAAATATCATGTGTGAAAACATCACACACTGCCCTTCTCCAAGCCTTTAAATACCTCATGGAAAATTAGCAAGGGCTCAGACGAAAAGAAAAAGTGGAAGGCATGGTAGGAGGCTGGAGGGATTGATAAGGACACTTCTATGTTCTCTGTTATAGACATACAGTCTACTTAGTAAAAATGAACTCTTGTTTTAATAACTTACACATATACACCCACTGTTAATGGCTAGTTCTGAACTAACCTCATCCTTGATAGCTCTGAAGGACCAGAAGGACGATAGTGAGAGACACTAATAGAACTCAGCGTTTAAGAAAGTGTTTGGTCCCAGGACTCTAGATAATAACGAGTAAGGAAGAGGTGCAGATATCAGGAGTCTCCGAAATGTCGCTGAGCACGTGACTTGGAGAGGCAGGACTAAGCTCCAGAATGATTGGTTGACTTTGAATCCTCCTATCCTCTCCCTCTGCTTATCTGGAATATGTCTTGCACTCAGTTTATATTAAAGTTCTTAAAATGATCACTTAATAAGCAACTATTATCTTTATTCGATTCTAGTGCATTTGGTACATTATACCTCTGTGTCTACACACATGTAGAGCTGCCTGTCTGTTTAGATCCTATTTAAATATTATGTAACATATTCAGAGTTAAAAGACATGTAAGTTGAATACGTGAAACCTGGGCACAGCAAATGCTCTCTTTTATATGGCATACTCTTCCTGGATTCCGAAATTGTCACTGAAATTGATTTTGATGTTCTGCTATGTATGATCACTACCGTTCAGATATAAAACTAGCCATTTGCCCGATCCTCCTATTCAAGACCTACTTTGTATCTATTTGCCATGTCTAATTAAAATTTTGCTATTGTCTATGTGAGATATGCTTGTATATCAAAAATGAGTCAAGTTGGGATCACCAGTTCTATCCCTCAAATTTTTTAAAGTTTAAAGCTTTGATTTTTGGGGGATAGGGTAATTTTCCTGTCCCACAAAAGCAGCGGGTCAATTCATGTAAGCAAGCTCACACCAAGTTTCAGAAAAATCCTTCTTTTAGTTCACAGCAGCAGTTGAAATATCATTTCACCTGTGGGATCACAAAGCTTTTGTTGCAGTCCTCTGTTTACAGTTTGATATAAACTCTGGTTTATTATTTCAGTTGATAATCGCATCCTTTAAATTATTTTCCCTTGTCTCATATCATGGAACTATTTCTTAGGTCTTTTAATTTTGACAGATTTTTCTTAGTTGGTTGTTCTCTTTTTCAAATTGTCTGGAATATGCCTCTGACCATTCAAGCTCCACTTTTGCTTTTCTCCCTTCTTTTCTTCCTTCCTTCCTTCCTTCCTTCCTTCCTTCCTTCCTTCCTTCCTTCCTCTCTTCTTTATTTTATGGTAGTTTGCTTGCTTTTATTGCATTCTCTTCTTTTCTTTTTTGCATTTTGTATTTTCATCCCTAACCAGGAAGCTGATCTATTTGTAAGAATTAATCAGTATTTTTGTATACTGAACATTCCTCATTTTCAGTGAAGTATACTACTCTCAAGAAGTGTCTGGAAAGGTTTTAGAATTGAAATCCTATCAGAACAGCCAGATTTTGTCCACCAGTTATTTTTATATACTGATTTTGTCATTACTTGAAAAAGAAATCAACAAATATGCTCTTTCATTGTCCTTAAGTTCTCATCCTGTTTCCAGGCCTCCATCTCTGCACTATTCTGCTTCCAAATGCCTTGAGTCAAATTTGAATATTTATGCCCACTACCACCACCATTGTGAATCTTGGCTGGAGAATGATAATGATTTCTTTTCCCCTCTTCATAACTTCATTGCTTTCTAAGCCTTATCATTTAAAAATAATTATGATCATTATTTTATCATATTAAAAAGTTTCTCGCCAGGATTCATGTGTACATGAAAGATAGTTCTTATATTCTACCTGCGAAAACCTAAATGAGAGATTCCTAACTTATGTATACACACACACACTGACTGTTTTTTGCTAACCTATCAAACTTCACAAACCAAGATACACCGAGAAGAAAGCTCTACAAAGTCATGTATACATAAATATACATATATATATATATATAAAGTCATATATATATATACATATATACATTTTGTTAATAAGATATCAGCGTATAATGTAGTATAAAATGTCAGTGTTTTGATGTTATTTAAATTTTATTTATGTTTATGTTTGACCATATGGTGTATGTATGACCATGGGGTCCAGAAGAGAGCATTTCACACCCTGCAAGTTGACAGGAAGTTGAACTTGGGTCCTCTGGAAAAAAAGAATGTGCTCTAAACTGCTGAGTCATCTACCTAGTCCTCTGTTTTGATTATTTAACACCATTCCCATTTCATTCTGCTAACAGTAATATAGTCACCGTTATTCTTAACTTCATATTCTCAATCACTGATAACATCTACATTGGTTGATTTTTGACATAGTTTCTTTTAATTTTAGCTTAGATGTTTTTATTGTTTCCAAATCTTAGATGATAAAATAATCATAGTGTTTAATCTTAGCTAGAATTCTGAATGAATCAAATGCAAAAACCCCCTAAGGAGAGATCCTTTCCAACCTAACACAAGGGTTGCTCACAATGATGAGGGGAGGAAAACAGTATCAGTCTAAAGTGACCTTGCAACAAAGCATTTTAGAAAGCACAGGTACCAGGAGATCCTGCCAGACCACCCCCCAGACAAAATATTAGGATTCTGTAGTGAATAAAATAGCTTATGTGTGAATAAAATAAATAAAAGTATATGTAAAAATAATTATTTAAATGACGGGATGAATTAAATCCGCTTAAGAGAAGATAAACTATTCGTACAGAAAAAACAGTCAACTAAAATAAGCAGAGAGTAGGGTAGATAACTCACTCAGTTTTTGTTGTCAAGCACAAATATCTTAATTCAATTCAGTTCTCAGTATCCGCATGAAGAAAGCCACACATAATAGTATGTGTTCATTCTTTTGTGCTAGTACATATTGTATTATAATTAAAATATAATTATATCATTTTCTACTTCTCTGTTTTTCTTCCCACCCATGTCCCTGCCTTCAATCTCTCTTCAAGTCCTCATCACTCTCTCTCTCAGAATGATGGCCTCTTTTCTTTGATTATTTTTGTTACATATGTGTTTCCCGAGACTATATTGCATTGCTCCTGTGGATACAATTACAAGTCTGATGATTTTATGTTGGCTAATCAATTATTGCCCCATCCCTGGGAGAGAATAAGTTCTGTGTTTTTCAAGTCACAAGTTTTCTTTGTCTGTGGGTAGGGTCCTAATGTGAATTTCTTCTTCTGAGTTAGCACATCTAGTGATACTGTCTTTGTTCAGGTGTTGTTAAGGTGTCATGAGTGTCGCTTCCTTGGCTTATCTAAAAGACACAACCTCACAGAAGATTTCAGGTTCTTCTGGCTTTTACAATGTTTCTTCCCCCATCTTCTGTGATATTCCCTGAACCTTGGATACAGGGTTAAGTTGTAGATACAGCCACGGTGGATGTGAACCTCAAAATCAGTTGATATCTGCACTATGGCCAATGGTGGTTTTCTGTAATGGTCTCCATTTGCTTAAAAGAGAAGCTTCATTGATGTAGGGTGAGCGCAACACTCATCTGTAGGTATAAGAATACATTTTAAAATTCACTTAGTCATTGTGCTAGTCTAGTATATTGCTGGTGTTATGTTTTCTGCTAAGCTCACTGACCTCACTAGCCAGTGCTGGACATTTCTGCTCCATCACTGAAGAGGCACATATAGAAGATGCCTAGGGTTTGCTGTCCCACTAGGCCAGCCAAAGTGGATAGCTCCAGACTCAGTGAGAGACCCTGTATTAAAAAAGTACACAGCAGATAATGATTAAAGAATAGTGTTAATCTCTGTCCTCTATGTACATGCATACACATAGGAACACCGACAGAAAGGCGGACAGACAGAAGGCCACGTACCTTCAGTAACAGGCACACGCGTGTGTGCGCACACACTCACAGAGTTAGCAGAAATTTTTGGAACTAACAGATTGAAATGAGCAATGTAAAACAATTAAACAAAAACATACATCATAGATTAGATCCACGAGAAATATACAAGAACCATAAAATAGTCACGGAGACACTGAAACAAGAGACATTCATGAAACAATTTAAAGGAACAACTGCACAGAAAAGACATGAAGTGGTTAAGACTAAAGAATGTCCTTTGAACCTAAAAATATAATGTTGGGAAGATTAAAGTAATAGTAAAGATATACGGGGACATGTTGTTGAATCTTTTGGATTCTAAAATTGTTCTGTGAATCTTAAACATAAAAAATTATGACTACAGCTTAAAGACCAAGATATTGAATACAAAATGAGTGATCTTAGAACAGAGGTTTGATTTAGAACTAGTATTAGGATTTATTTATTGATTAATACAGTGTGTGGACTTCAATTTTAATAATCTCGTTGGTTTTCTGAAATCATAATTGGTTTCGTGAGATGCACAACACGTTGTACAATGTTTGTTTTTCATAGACAAAATGGATGTTTAAAGTTTAATTGATTGTGCCAGACAATATGCTGAACATCAGAGGATTGAGTCAAGTCTTAATTGAGGTTTTCTGTACTTCAAAATCTGATCTTGAGATTGATGGCTTTCTGTTTATACTAACTTATAAAATCCATTTCATGAATGAGGGATCTCTAATAAAAACTATTAATAAAAGTTATCCTGTTGTTACACACACACATATGTTTCCCTGGTTTCAATTCTTAGACTTCCTCACATAGACAACTGTATTTAAAAAGATTCCTAAGACAATCAATTTTGAGTTTTAAGAGGTGATTTCTTACAATACAGTCATTATCCCCCTCCAGGTCCACCCTCTGACAGTTCCTCACCCCATTCCTTCTCCCCTGTCTCAAATAGGATATCCCCATCCCCCCACTCCACAAGACCTTTTCCCTCCCTGGGGTCTCAATGCCAGGTCTGGTATGGCTACATAAGGGAAAAAGGGTGGTATAACATAGTTCCTGCCCCTAAAGCTAATGACAGCATAACAGGGAGGTGTGACATAGAAACGGGGGGGCTAAAACTGTTGATCTGTGACTTATAAAGTTTATATAAGCTTAAAAATTCTTAATAATTATTAACGGTAATCAAAGCCTTAGTAATGTAGCTTTAACAAATAAAAACCTGTGTCCATGCTCTCTCTATAATAAAATAAAAAATCATCAAAAAACCAAAAAGTACCTAAACTAGCTGCTTGCATCTACTACTGACTCCAAGTCGTTATTGAAGCAGCGCCTTACCCATTCCAGCCTTTCTTAGGACCCTCCTCACACTGAGGAAAAAAACCAAAGCATCTCAAATCCCTTGAGGGTTATGTGGTTCTTCTCTCACTGAGGCCAGACCAGGCAGTCCTCTGCTATACATGTGTCGGGGGGCCTCACGACTGGACTGTAAAAAAAAATTAAAGAATAATAATAGTAAATAATAATAATAATAATAATAATAATAATAATAATAATAAATTAAAAGAATATATAGCTAATGTACATAAAATTCAGGGAAAGTGAACTAAAATAGACTATACTGCTGCGAATTCTGAGTAATCATTCAGATTGCCTCCAGAGGCAAAACTATTTTGAATTTAAAGTTGTTATTTCACTATTTGTGGAGAAATTATACACAAATGGGCTCATAAAAATAATGTTTACACTTATTTCCTTTTTTTTCTTTATAAAAATATAGTGACACTTTTGCGTTTCCTCTCCAAGAAAATATAAAAAGAGATGATTTCTATTTGTGGTAATCTATTTCCTACATTCATATCGCAAAATTATATAAAACTTTGGACCCTGTCATAGAACATTGCAGAATCATTTGCTTATAGAATATCTCTTAATTATGCAAAAGGTTACTAGTTAATGACCTAGACTGAATCACAATTAGGAAATACTAATTAGAAAATAACACTTCAATAACAATTATGTCAGGAAAAATAGAAAATGGTGTGTTGTAAGAGAGTTTTACGGGTCACATCAATAGAAGAGAAAAACTATTTCCTGCCAGGATATTTGGGCTTGCTTTAAGGAGAACTAGAATTTAGATACAGAAACAAGGACTGGAGAGATAGCTCAGTGGCTATTATTATCTGCTACCCTTGAAGAGCATGTGCTTCCGTTCCTATTACGTACACATACTCCTATACCTATAACTATATAACTACCTATGACTACCATAACTCCAATTCTGTGTAAATCAGTATATATATATAAATATATATATATATTTTTTTTCCTATACCTATAACTACCTATGACTACCATAACTCCAATTCTGTGTAAATCAGTATATATATATATACATATATATATATATATATACACACACACACACATATATTAGCATATTAGGCAGACATTAAATGCATTAATAAGAATAAATACATCTTAGATGTAGAGAAACAAGAAAGGTATAAGGAGTGGGGCAGTGTCTAGATCAGAAGAACACAATGACCCGTCACACATGTCAACATTACACTTTTCCTGGTTCCTTTATACAGGGCCAGAATCTGAGAAAATTTTGAAATGAACATGTAACGTAAAAAATCAAAACAGAAAGTGAGGTATTATTATGACAACAATAAGTGAAGACACAATGATTTTTGCATGAGATAAAGGGAAAGGTGAGAGTTTAAAGACTTCAGAATGATAAGGGAATTATTATAGTAACAATGTAACTTCTGCTACAGAAAGTAGGCAAAATTGATTATTGAAAAAAAGCATAAAGAGGCAATGCCTGTTTCTTGCTAGAAGCCAGTAAGCGGTCATGGCTGAACATGTGCTTTCTATCTTTATATGATCTAGACAACTACAGTAGGTTTACTTTCTAAAACAGATCTATTTCTTTGTATTTTTTTTAAAATTTATCTGTGTACATGCAGGTATGCATGAAGCTTTACGTGTCAGTCTCCACTTAAATCACTTGTGAGACAGCATCTCTCTCTGAAGGTGAGATAAGCTCATTTGACTAGACTGGCATCAAGTGAGCTCCAGTAATCTGCCCTTTTCCACCTCAAAATGCTGCTATTACAATGAGCACTATCTCATCTGCTGTGGGTCAGACTGAGGTCCTCATGGTTGTACAGCAAGCATTTTATTTACTGAGCCATCTCCCTACCCCTGATACATATCTTTCAGTGGCACTTAAGTTTCATCTTCAAACTGTCTATGGAAACAACCACCCTCTGAGGTATGATAATAACACATTGGGCAGCAGAAAGAACTGAGAATAAATTGAGAAAAAATTGAGGCTATTCTACTTCAATTTAACATGAAAAAATATTTGATTTTTAAGTGACCCAGTTTCTCTATCTGTAAATAAACATGGGGAAAAAAAAGATGACAACAAATTTTACCCTTTAATTCCAGGATATAAAGCAGAAGAAATCATGGATAATATGCTTTTGAAAGCTTGGAAGCAATTCATTCTTTGACTGTCACAAATGTTAGCTTTCAAATATGTCAAATAATTTCTAAGTAGAAAGTCTAACTAAAAATTATTTCTGACCCAAATTAGCAACTGACTTCTATGAGAATACAAAGAGAGTAATTACTTATTCGAATTAGATGGAAAGGCACCTATGTCAAGCATCAGATTTTCAATTTTCTTTCTTTACTTCTAGCCTGTTGCTATAACATTCAGATAATTCTCTCCATCATTTATCAAATGTTAATTGCTAAAGTGTATAATAACTTCTGCTATCAGCTCATGAAGTCTGCACTGGGCACTCTTTCAGACCAATCAAATAAAATATCCTGCTCTAAAAGTATATGTGTGAGTGTGTGTTTGTGTGTGTGTGTGTGTGTGTATGTATGTGTGTGTGTGTGTGTGTGTGTGTGTGTGTGTGTGCGAGAGAGATGGGAGGGGTAATAATTCTTCCTTTTCTCTTTAAGACTCTTGTAAGAGGAGTAATAAATAATATTGTCATGATCCTGTGTATCTTTTGTGGATGTATTTTCCTTATTTTTAATTGTGTGTCTGTGTGGGTTTCTGCACATGAACACAAGTGCCCTTGTAGACAAGAAGAAGGCACTGAATCCCCTGGAACTCTCTTCATTGTGACTATGGGTATTGAGAATAGAACTCTAGTCATCTGCAAAACCAAATATTCACTCTTGCCTATGGGCAAACTCTCCATTTCCTTCTCTGTTTATTTTGACTATCAGAAGATCCTTGCCACATTGTCACTATCACTCTGAAGGATGCTACTTCTTTGCTTTCCCATTATCCCAGTCAGTAAATATTGTTTCTGTCGTGGGTATTGCCTAACAATACCCCTTTCTTGTTATAGTTCTATTTTCCCCATGTTTGCCCCCAACGCTTTCCCAGATTCCAACTGTGCATAGACAGATCACAAAATGCATAACTTTGACATCTGTGGTTAAGAATGCTAACAGACTCCACAAATCACCGGTTCCTTATGTTTCTAAGTCTGCAAGGAGAAAAGTGACTGATGACTCTACCTAGATTTTATTCTTGTGGCAAAGTAAGCCCAAGGCAGTCGATTACAAAATCCAAATTAGAAATTAACACAAGACACTGTTGGATAATGGAATGGGGACCACTGGGTTTCTAAACTCAGAGCCAGACTCAAATGAATCAGGCAGGAAGATGATTGAAGAAATGCTGATAGACTTGACTATGTGGGAATAGAAATATTTGTCTTTTATTTTTACGTCCCTTATTAAATACTCATTTTTTTTCACTTTCACACAAGCTTCTGGGAAATGGCTTTTACAGATGGTGATTTTTTTTCCTAAGGAAATTAGAGCCATGGAAAATCTCAAAGTTCACAGCCATGACAATTGTATATGATGAAGAATGGATTTCTGAAATTTCAGAGCCTCGATTTTGCATGTATTCAAATTGGTATGCTGATATGTTTTTTCAGAAGAAATTCTGTTAATGCTGCCTGGATGAACATTAATAAGTTGAACAGAACAAGCCTGTGAGGATCCTAGAGGCATGCTGGGATGAGATGAGCTACTGTGCAAACTTCTGTGTCCTGCTCTTTGCTATTTAAGCAGTCATGTAGTGAGATGACTCAATGGGTACAATACTTGCCACACAAGTATGAGAATCTAAGTTCAGATCTCTAAAATGCATGCGAAATCCCAGGCATGCTAGCCTGTGTCTAAAACCCCAGACCACCTAAATAAGGGCATTAAAAGCTGAGAAGAGAGAACCTCAGTACCTTTCAGGCAAGCTGCTCTGGTGTGACCATGAAAATAAAGACACCCTTTCTCAAGCATGATAGAAGGTGAGGACTAACATTGAGATTATCTGCTGGCCTTTTACATGTTCTGTGTAACTCACATGCTTAATTTCCCATCTATCTATCTATCTATCTATCTATCTATCTATCTATCTATCTACCTACCTATCTATCTTCCATCATCTATCTATCTATCTATCTATCTGTCTATCTATCTATCTATCTATCTATCTATCTATCTATCTATCTATCTATCTATCAATCATCTATCTATCTCTGTCTGTCTATCTATTATCTATCTATCATCTCTATCTATCTATCTATATCTATCATCTGCCTGTCATCTATTATCAATCTGTCATCTATCTATTTATCTGTCTATCTGTCTGTCTATCTCTACCTATCATCTGTCTATCATCTATCTATCTATCTATCTATCTATCTATCTATCTATCTATCTATCTATCATCTATCTCCTCCTCTGCCCCTTTATTTATCCATCACACATACAAAAAAATATAATAAACCATTTGGCCAGAACCATTTCAATGCATCAATCAAAATGAAGACTAAAAAATACCCATTGATGCAGAAAAACAAATGAACAACAACCTTGTTTTTAAGACAGGCTCTTGCTCATTTGGCCAGGTGGCATCATACACATGACACTTATCCTGCCTCAGTATCCTGAGTGCTGTAATTACAGTTGTGAGCCACTACTCACCAGCAGCTGCTCATAGGATGCTTCATAGATATACAAAGACACTTATTATAGTGCATGTGTGTGAGTGATGTTTCCCCTAAAGCTAAGTTGGAGATAGTTGTTAAGTCTATGATCTACCAAATTGGGTGCTTGGGACCAACCTCTTGTCTTCTGCAAAAGCAACATAAATTCCTGACCACTAAGCCATTTTTCCAACTTGCCTTCTCCTACCATTTGTGTTTGTGTGTGTGTATGTATGTGTGTATGTGTGTGTGTGTGTGTGTGTGTGTGTGTGTGTGTGTGTGTGAATTCATACAACTTTAAGTGGCTTCAAACTCACAGTTATCCTCGTATCTTGATCTCTGGAGGTCTGGGGTGGCAGCTATGGGCCCAAATGCTAAGCTTGCTTTGTTTTATCTTATGTTGATTTCCAAAAGATCTGAAGGATGTAGCAGGTTAAACATGAGTTTTTAATTTAATTTTTCTTTGAAAAAAATAAGCAAGGAGATGGTATCTTAATAGTTATACTAGTAAGCTAAAATGGATTAATCTGGACTGAGAATGAATATGCAATACTAAAAATATAATACCAATAGCATACTTACTAACACAAGGCTAGGGATAGTATTTCAAATGAACACTTAGACTGGTTTCTTAATGTTTGCTTTAAAAAAAAAAAGCAAACATGGCAGGCTTTTCCCCACTTAGAAACAGCCCAGGGCAAAAGGACAGTCCCCACACCACAACCCCATCACTGAGGAAGTGCCTGTAGACTCTTATGAAACTAAAAGTGGATTTACACCGTGCTTATTATTATTCTTGTCAATATCAGTGTTGTTGTTGCTGTTTGGTGTGTGTATGTGTGTGTGTGTGTGTGTGTGTGTGTGTGTGTGTATGGTGTGTACAAGTATAGGTGCACAAATAGCATTGTTGGCGTATAGAAGGTTCTCTTTGTCTGCCTTAGGATTTAGGGATTGAACACAGGTCTTCAGCATTGAACATCCAGTACTTTTACCTGCTTAGCCATCTGTCCAGACCTCATTTTTCAGACATGTCCCTGTGGTAGATTCAATATGTGTGTGTGTGTGTGTGTGTGTGTGTGTGTGTGTGTGTGTGTGTGTAAAAAGAAAATGTATCACATAATTTTACATGTAAAACATCACCATTCTGCTTATTTTATGCCTTCTGTGTTTTTACATTACTAGATACTATTTAATCAATATTATGTTATAAAACTGATATTATGTGCTTTGTATATCATATGATATGTAATTACAATTACTATTTTTATGTTAAGAAGATCTGTATTTCATATTAGTTGCAAAATTGCACAAGTTTAAAGAAATGGCTAGCAGCCATCCATAACTCCAGTCCCAGAAGATCTCATGACCAGTATGGACTTCCACAGGCAACAGGCATTGATGGAATGCACATGCATATATCCAGGCAGATTATTTATATACATATATATGTATGTATAATAAATAAAAATAAATTATTTTTAATTATGCAAGTTTAAATAATTTAAATGTCAAAACCTTTCATTATAATTTTGGTAAATATCATTAAGAGTGCCTGTAATGTAATTAGTATGGTGGAAATGATGTGCTCCACTAATCACCTGCTTAAGGATGTCACTTATCAAGAAATTATAAAAGAAGACTCTTGAGTTTGAGTTCTACTAGGAATTGTATGGTTTGATCTTAAATCAGCAGTTTGAGTATTATTGTTTCATCTCATCATGGCCAATGTTGTAATGTTTAACTGGGAAGGAAATCTTTCTTAATTTTAAGCTTTTTGGTATTAATTATGATTTTATATTTACAATGGGTTGCCATGTCTCAAGTAAATTTTCTTTTTATTACATTTATTCACTTTACATCCCAATATCAGCTTCCTTCCTCCCAGTATCCCCTAGAATCCCACCCTCCATTCCCCCCCCCCCCTTTTTCCTTTGTGAAGGAGAACACTCCTCTGGGTGTTAGCACATTAAGTCGCTGAAAAGTATGTGAAGGCACATACTCTGTCACTGAGGCCAGACAAGATGGATCATTTCAGGAAATGGAACGAACAGGCAGGTCTGCAACGGACTCAGGGACAACCCCTGCTGCAGTTGTTGGTGAACTCACATGAAGACCAAGTATTCATAACTTTGGTCTTCATGTGCTTTTGATGTTGTGAAGCTACTTCAGTGTCTTTCTTCAGGACGAGGCTAGTTTTTTTCACCATAGTAAAGGGTACATCATAACACCAACAACAGCTGATGTTGCATCTCAGAAATCTGCTGTAAAAAAGGCTAGTTATTTTGAACGACACATTTGCTTCTATAAATTGAAAATGTAATACGTACCACAGGATAGAATTTTAAATACAAGATCAAGTGACAATATTTAAGGCAATTACTGCTCATCAAGATCATAGTTCTTGGGCCAGTAAGATGGCTCAGCAGAAAAGGCATTTGCTGACAAGCTTAGTGATCTGAGTTCAATCCCCAGGAACAACATAAAAGAAGAGAGGTGGCTTATATAGATTGTCTTCTGGTATCTACAAGCCTCTGTGGCATTCAAGCCACAAACACACACAAGGGTACACACTCAAGCAAATAGGCATGTACACCAATACAAATGCATATACACACAAACATATGCATAAGAAAATCAATTAGAAATGTAATTAAAAGATGTTAAATGTTTTACCTTTCTCTAATTCCTCCAGACATAATAAATATTTTAAAATATTATGTGTCTAATATCTATATGCATATAAAATACATGTGTAAATATTTTGAGAATAAGTAAAATGACAAGTCCCCAATATATTGAATAATGAAAAGGCACACGACTGAGCCAAGCATTCAACTGGCCCTGGGTTATTTTTCTTCCTTCAAGAAGTTCAAGAGTAACTTGTGGGGACACTGTCAGAGACAAATTATTTTTTTGCAGCTGTTAACTCGCATAGAAAATGATAGCTTAAGTATGGGTGAAATATATAATTTTGGAAAGAAAATTGTTGATATAAACAAGTAAGGGAAATAATTAAAAGTGCCCTTTTCTTAATGAAACATTGGAAGGAAAATTGTTATGATCACTGTATCTATTAAAGCTAAACATAATAATTTTAAATTATGTTAACAAAAATTCAAGAGCAAGTTCTTGTTCTTTAAGGTTTCAAGCAAAATTGAAAGAAAATTGAAATTTTTCTTAATCAGATAGAAGAGAAAATAATTTGCTCCAGAATAAATGGTTTGTAGAATTAGGTATACAAAGACCTAAATGATTATTTAAATAAATTAATATAAAATGTAGTTTTCACAAAACTCATTTCCTATCTAATTAATTCATACACACACACATACACACACACACACACACACACACATATATATATATATATATATATATATATATATATATTTATGGTTGTATGGTTGTATTATGATTTTATGAATATATTGTATGTATGCATTTGAGCATGGAAAGGCCAACAGAAGACAGAAGAGGGCACTGAATCTCCTAAAGCCAGAGTTACTACTGATTATCAACCATCATGTTGGTGCTGGTAACTGAAATCAGATCCTCTGCAAGAGCATCAATTTCCTGAGCTATCACTCCCGTGCCCCTTTAAGTATAGTTAAGAATGGACTTAAAATTTAGCTAATGTCCATTCATAGATGAAACTCTGCTAATAAACTCCTAAGTAAATTTCTATTTGAGAGCTTTAGCCTTGAATGAGATATGACAAAGAACATAAACACCTTGACATAGTACCAGTGATTTCCTGGAATTACAAAAATCTTACTAAGAGATTGCTCCATGATCACACCTAGAGCTTTATTAGAATCTTCTGGAGCCTTATGTTTTTTATACAATGACTTAGTAATGTGATGTTTTCCTCCAGTCTACTGTGAATTCCTTGAGGGCAATTCAACTCTTGACCTAATTTTTTCTAATTTTCCCCCTGTGCATTCCAGACATATAGGTAGACATCAAGAAGTCAGTCATGCAAGTCCACTAATTATAGATTATATATGGAGGTAATCATATGTGTGCAAAACACAATTCTCCTTGTCTACTGTGTTGTTTACACTTGCAAGCCTCTAACTGCCCATGACATTTTCTTATATTTCCTCTGTGGTTTCATACTACCAAAGGTATTTATAAGTTTTACTCATAAGAAATCTCCAACAAAGGTTACCTGGACTGCTTCAGGCTATTTCTAATGTTTTTTTCTTCTGCTGTAGATGCCTAAAGGATATAATCCCCAGGAGTCATTTCTGAAGCTGAATCAAATTAACTCATTCTTCTTCTGTGTGTTCACAACCTCAATCTCCTCTACCACAGAATCCTCACTATTTGTTTAACTTAGTTTGACAAGTTCCTGTTTTCTCTGCTGTAATCTCCCTTCCCACCATGTAACCACTCAAAAAAATTTCTCTTTGTATTTAGGGCTGCATTTAAAGCACTATAAACTAAGGGTTACTTCATTACTATGTAAAATAGCAACACACTTGATCAGTGATAGTCTCATTTCTTCTTTGTTTTCTTCACATCACTAACCATCTTTTTTTTTTTTTTTGGTTTTTTTCGAGACAGGGTTTCTCTGTGTAGTCCTGGCTGTCCTGGAACTCACTCTGTAGACCAGGCTGGCCTCGAACTCAGAAATCCACCTGCCTCTGCCTCCCAAGTGCTGGGACTAAAGGCTGCGCCACCACGTCCGGCCACTAACCATCTATTAGCTCCCGTTGCACTATGATTATACTATTACATGGTTAATATCTTCTGCTATTCCTCTTCTTCCGTTGTAATGCAAGTGGATAAGGGAAGAAACTGCAGTTTGATGGTTCTATTCTTGACATGTAGGAGAATACAGGTTAGTCTATTACCCAACTGCCTTCTTTCTTCTATAAATAAGCTCATTAAAGAAGGAAGTGACTTCTCCATTGTTTAAATAAACACATCATTCCTTCTACTTGAAGTTCATAATTTAATGACAAATATCTAGGGTCATCAAGACTTTCACTTAATATAGAGTATATATGAGGATCATAATGTCTTCTTTTTAAATAGTATATTAGTCAGTGTTCTATTCCTACAATAAGTACCTAAGATATTCACTCACAAAGAAAAAAATAACATATTTTGGCTCCCAGATTTAGAAATGTAAGCCCATTGTCAAATGGCTCTGCTATGTTGGGGTCTTTGGAGAAAGACATCCTTATAGTGGAGTGGAAGGGAGGGCAGAGGAGGGGAGGGGGAGGGGAGAGGAGAGGAGGGGAAGGGTGAAAACCCATTCCCCTCGTGACTGGAGCTTAAAGAGAGTGAGAGAAAGAAACCAGAATACTAAATATATTCTAAATACATAAATACTAAATATATTTAAACTGCTCACCACAGTATTCTAAAACCTTTACTAGGTTCCACAATCCAAAGATTCTGAAAACTCAGAGGCAAGACTAGTCAACCACCTTTGGGTAGTATTTCCTATCTGAGCAGTGACATTTACTTAAGAGCAATGAACTACAGCCCCAGCTCATTGCGAATTTACTGTCATTTTTGAAAAACAGGTTGAGTCTCGTTTGTTTTATATTGTCAAACTCATAAAAGTGACTCTTTCTTAAAACTGCCCAATTCTTAAGAATATTATGGTTAACAAATGCTATGATACAGGGACAGTATGGTATACCCTCTTGAACCGAACATCTAACTTAATAATTATTGTATCTTGGCTAAGCTCACTTTTCTGTAGCCTTAAATCTTTCTGCAGGCAATTCTGAAGCAAACAAGATTCACATATTGACAATGGAGTTGGATGAAGTTAGTTGTTTGGCAGTTTTCTTAACTCTTTTTGCATATACAGAGTCTCTTTCTTTCTATCTCTCAACTTAGTAATTAGATTTTTTGTGTCTGCTCAACTGCATTAATGACAATATTTATCATATATTTCATCACTCCCATATGCTCAGTAAATCAGTGGTTATAGCCACAGCCGTATAACTATACACAAGGTTGATTTTTGTATTTGCAGGAAACTTTCATAGATGATACCCTAAATTTCCATAAGTGGGGGTGGGGAATAAAATCCAGTCATATCCTTTGTGTTATTAGCAGGATTTGGTAAACAATTTAAATGTATTTTAAATTATAATGCATTTTAAAACCAACCCATGTGGTTTTAAAATGCTAATATACTGCGTGGAAAGAGAGCTCAGAGCCATCTTCCTTACAGAAAACTAAGGTTCCATTCCTAGCACTCATATGGTGCCTCAGAACCATCTGTAATTCCAGTTTCAGAAAATCTGATGCCTTCTTGTGACCTCTGTGGGTACAAGGCACACACTTGGTACATTTACATAAATGCGGGGAAAGACATTCATATACATACATAAAATATAGAGGTTGAAAAATGGTAATATCTTGGTTTGATATTTCTTTTTAAATTAGCTGGTAGACTATCTTTATAAACAGGATATTTATACATACAATTAAAGGAAGCTCATGTTAGAATGAACGTCAGAAAGTTAATAAAAGCTGTGATCCCCCACTTTTATTACCTATTTAATATTTTACAAATTTGTTTTTGATTTGATGATCCTTCACTGGATTTTGTTAAGAAAGCAAAAGAGTTACCATGCAGTGTGTCATTTCATGAGTGAAAAGATATTTGATTTTAATACATTGTAGTTATCATTGTCATGGAGGCCTGCTATGATTTTGATGAGTTTCCCTAAATGTTCATATATCAAAAGCAAATGGACAAAATGTCAAGAGTATATTTTGATTGTTGAAGTATATCTCTAGTCTACTCCAAAGTAAGTCCCCAGTGCAACTGGAAACTCTGCTGGTATTGTTCACACACTTGTCAAGAATGTGTTTTTAGGCTCCACCAGAATTGCCTATTATACTGAGCTTACAGCACAGAACTCCTAGGGTTGGGTCCACTTGAAGATGTTGAAAGTTTAAAGGTATGGGCTATGTGGTGGTACTTATGCCACTGGGAGTGTGACTTTAAAATGAGTTGGGGGGGTGTCTCAGTCTTTTTCTCTTTCATTTTTATATAATAGCAAACAAATAAGCAACTTTCTTACTGACTAATGGAGAAATCTGTTTATTGTAGGTAATGTTGTACATCCCTGGGTTGCTTGTCCTGGGTGTTAAAAGAAGAGGAAGCCAGGAAAGAGTACTACGCTGAGTCAGCTCCTGCCTTCAGTTCCTGCCTGCCTTCATTTCCTGCCTGCCTTCAGTTCCTTCTTTGTCTTCCCTGAGCAGATCATGATTCAGGATATGTAAGCCAAATCTATTATTACTTTCTCCCAAGTTG
>JANHMN010000019.1:37745071-37756115 GCA_030674055.1 Rhabdomys pumilio
CCCAAGGACAGAAAGAAGGGCTTTGCTGATAAAATCGAATGCTCTGGGACTTTGAGACACTGATGACCAGTGACAGCAGGTCTTGATCTCCATGGTAAGGAAATGTATGATGCTTCTCCTGCTGACCATTCAGTGCACACCCCAGAGAGCTGGTGTAACCCATGCTGAGACTGGAAAATGTCTTGGGCCTCCAGGCTAATAGCTGGTGAGGTCAGTGAGGCAGTTAAGAATGAAGAACGAAGGTAAGAGTGTGGATTAAGACAGTAAGCTAGCCATCTTTAAACTACGAAGAACTGTATTTTTTTTTTTTTAATTTTTGCTATGTTCCACTTTTTTTTTTTATTTGCTTGTTTGCAATGAGCCTATATCAAGTTAAAAATACAACTGCATGTTTAATGAGAAATTAGGTTCTGAATTGTGTACCTTTAAAAAAAAAGAAGATTCAAAATTATGTACCTGGAACAAAACATAGGTTGTTATCTTTCTTCCACCATTGGGGACAACGTAGATGTCCATCACATATGGAAGCAAAGACACAGACGGCAAGAAACCTCTGCGTGTACTTCAAGCCTCTTTGTACATGGTTCTGGCTTTTAGGAAGACTGAAGATGAGGATTAAATTTTAACACTCTCAGATACAAAGATAAGTTTAAAACGCTTACATGAAGCATACCTTTTTTCTTTACAAAAACAAAAGCATGAGGGGCTTTGGAAGATGGCCAAATCTGTAAAGTGCCTGCTGGACAAACAGGAAGGCCTGAATCTGGACCTTAAACACCCATGTAAAATACCTGGCATAGCAATGTACCTGTTATTCCTGTGCTGGGGACTAGGGAAAGAGGGTACCTGGATTTGTCAGTCTACCTGAAGAGTCTTACTGTTCAATGAGAGACCCTGTTTCAAAACTTAAGGAGGAAAGCAGCCACAGAAGATGGACAAGTCTTGATCTCTGGTTTCTTCATATACCTTCGAATGCCTGGACACTGATAAATGTGCACACACAAATGCCATATACAAAATCCTTAAACTTTCTTCCTTTCAGTTTGAAAAAATAGTGTCTTTTACATATGTATAGAAAATATATAACTTTGGTCTGTGAGCGCTAAGATCATTCACAGATAGGTAGGAGAATGATTAGAGACTTCAGGAAACAATTTATGTCCAGTTTTAAAATTTTTAAAATTTACAAATTTCCATTTGTAAGTCAAAAGTTTAAATGAATGTTCTATCACACAGTCAACCAATGGATCATCAGCAAAATTTCTACAAAGACTAGTTAAAAGTTGAACATTGAAAATAATTTGTCTAAGCAATGAGACAAACATTAGTTTTGACAGAGCAATTCATTGGGTGATAGCAACATAAAAACTGCTGCTCTCGTCTTAAAGGGAAGAACAGATAAGTTTGTCCTGGAGAGATTTGAGTAGCCAGGGCCTAGGAACACAGAATTAATTACCCCAAATTCCATGTTCCAACATGGAAACAGTTTCACAGGCATTTTATAGTTTCACAGAACAAATAAAGTCAGAAATCAAGACAATGTGGATACCACAGAGGGGCAGTGACAGTGAGATGGGAGGTGGTGCCTTATAGGTCCAAGACACTAGCTGATGATATTCTTAGGTCTTGGATTGATGGAAGCTGGTATTCTGCTAAGTTGCTAACTTCCGAGAGGTTTTTATTTGTTATCAATTGTTGTTAGTTCATACAGATTAGGGCAAGGAATGACTCTGTTCCAGAAGTCTAAAACAGCCCAAGGTAATTAATTTTGATATAAATAAATTTTAATCTCTACAAAAGTCTAATCTCTCCACCGTACTGAAATCCAAATGGGTCCATCAGTATCTGCTGACAAAGAAACCCTTTCCAGGAGTAATTTGTCCATAGCTAGTTAATTTCTCCCAATGCTAGGCTTTTCTTGTTTCTCTTTTCTCTTCCCTTCCCTTCCCTTCCCTTCCCTTCCCTTCCCTTCCCTTCCCTTCCCTTCCCTTCCCTTCCCTTCCCTTCTCTTTCTTTCCTTCCTTGTTCCTTCCTTTCTTCCTTCTTTCTTTTCTGTTTTTTTTTGAGACATAGTCTCTCACATGGGTCTGACTGTCTCACCACTCACTGTGGAGACAGACCTACCTGCCTCTGTCTTCCAAGTGCTGGGATTAAAAGGCATACACTATAATGTCTGTCATCTTTTCAGTAAATTTTATTCAAAGTTACAAACAATGGTCTTGCAAGATTAAGGAATGCCACACACAGAAATGCCCCCCAGTTGGTAGCGGTACCCAGGTAATTTTAATTCATTGAAGTCAAGACACAGTGTTCTACTAATCCAAATAGAAATTTCAGTTGTCAAAATACGAATGTTTTTATGAGCACACAGTCAGAAATACTGATAATGAGCAGAGAAATCATGTTTTCAAGGCAGCAGACAGCAAAGCTTTTCAGCATAGACTTCCATTAATAATATTTCAGAAATATTTTAGCTTAGAAAATATGCTTTTGTAAGTCAAAGAGAATAATTTTGCAGTTTCATTGAACTTCTTCACAAATGAACTTAAAAAAAAAACTATTTGAAATTTTTCTTTGTCTTTGAAAACCTTGAATTAAAGTTTTCATGAGCACAGAAACAAAAACCCCATAATATCATAAAGTCTTCAGCTATTGAAGGTTTTATCAAATTGCAATTATTAAGCAAACTCCTTGCAAACAGAACGATACTTATATGTTTCCCTCCAAAAGCAAAATAATACTGCAGACCAAACCATGTGGCTCCAAATTTGCACACAGTATAATTTTGAACGTTAAGCTTATTTTTGAAGCATTACAACTTTTAAAAATATTTAAGGGAGCTCTGATTTTTAAATTAAAATTTTATTCTATAACAAAGTAAAAATAAATTTCAAAGATATATACTGCTATATCATCTTAATTCCATTATTTTTAATTAAATGAAATTGATAAGCACATAAATATTAACAAGTTTTTAATTTTTTAAAAAACTTTACATACCGAATTAGTTTTCAGGAAGTCATACTAAACAACAATAAAAACAACAAACACACAAAAACAAAAGTTTGCTAGTGTAGTGATGCAGTTTTAGTTTTGAGCTTAAATATTTACTGATTCTGATAAAAATATAAAGTACAAAATATATTCAACAGGATTTTCTCTAAATTTGACAGATAAGTCCGCAACTGAGACTATTTCTTAGATTTAAAGTATTATAATAATTAAAAACACAAATTATTTCAATCTTGTTAATATAAGACAATTCAAGGATTAGTTCTCTAATAGGTCATCCTATCCTAAGTGGCCAGTCCTAAACAGATACGTACAGAAGCAACACTAAATGGACTTAGCAGCTAGTGTGTGTGTGTGTGTCTGTGTGTGTGTGTGTGTGTGTGTGTGTGCGCGCGCGTGCATGCATTTGTGTGTACATGTATTTGTGTGTGTGTGCATTTGTGTGTGTACATTTGTGGGTGTGTGTGATCTTTGTATGTGTAACAGTGTGGAGGCATAGGTGTGTGTAGGCTAGCACTGAAGGGTTGGAGTAGGGAGGGAGTGTTAGAAATTATTTGTACTGATGTACGAAATTCTCAAAACAACAACAAGTAAAAGAAACATGAATATCTTATAAATGGTGCTTGAATTGTAGCTACTGCACTCTTGTCAGCTCATATGAAATAGTTATGTCCTATTTCTTGATTTCTACAACTGGAAAAAACAATTCCAAAATAACTGTGGTCAGTGAGAGGGAGGTCTTCAGGATATCAGGAGTATATTCCTCTGTGTAGTTTTTCATCTACCACAAATTGAATGGGTTTTGGTAATTAGATTCAGTATAATTAGTTATAGCAAAATATGATGGGTTATTTTTTTACATTATTTTAAGCACTACTTCACAATAAGAACAAAATACGGTTGTTGGGAGCCGACTTTTAACAGAAATCTAGAAAAGCTTTCTATCCTATCTATCTAGAAAAGCTGCTAGAAAGCAGCTATCCAAGCCTGTAAGGTGCACGTGCTAGCCACGCCTCCAAGGCTTACGTCATATCCACGCCCCTACAAGGGGCGTGGCAAAAGTGTATAAATACCCCAGATTTCCCTTCAGTAAGAGACTAGACTTGAGACTGGATCAGAACCTCTGTCTTGTCTTCATTCCTAGCGTCTCTTCCCCTTATCCCCAGTCTCTTTCCCTCTAGACCCTGACCCGAAGACAAGAACAAGCCGCAACATTTTTTGTTAAGTCTTTTGCCTCAAGCCAGGTAGAGCGGAGCTGGTTGCAACATACGGTAAGTTTTTTTTTAATCATTCTGTTTTAACAGAAGATAAAGCTAAGGTTTTCACTCTCTAGCAGGCTAATAGCTCAGAGGTGACTTAATCCAGATGAGAGTTTTAGTTTATAAGATACAATAAATATATGTATATGTTGGCAGTAAGTCATTTCTTAAGGCTAAGATCAGAATTCTGTGAAATAAAAGATCAACATGCATATACTTTTCCCATGATTCTCAGAAAGCCATTAGAACTATGCATGATCTTGTAAACTGTGTTCCTTACAATTCTTACACATTTAAGGCCCCAGCATCACAGATGCCCATTCACAGCAGACCTCTGTTACCACCCTGTTTGAAAGAAGAAAATCTTCCTATTCTATTGTTTTTAAGTAGACTGTTTCTGGCCTTTCTCTCTGTTTATATTTCTTTTCATGTTTCTATATAAAAACAGTCCAAGCTCCCAGTTTGTTTTTGTCTTCCCAAGGTATAAAGCCATTGCTATGTTTCAGTGTCATTCCAGTAATTACAACTTGTACATCTCTTCCTACTGAAGACTGCATTTCTAGAACCCATTGGCTATAGTTTAATAACACAATTACACAGAAATGCTAAGACACTCTGAAAGGAGCTACGAAACTGTGCAATATTTTCAGACAGCAGAAGCGATTGGCAATTGATTCTGTTCTCCACAGGGCAATTCAGTTCTCTGTGGCTACTCTTCTGGAATTTATTATTATTTTAATGACAGGTGGCATTTACTCTTAGCCACAAACCCTTGGCTGCTTGCATTGCTATCTTGGGAATATGTCCAGGGATGCTATTGATAAGATCTTTTGACTCTAGACTTTCCTCTAAAACATATAGCCAAGTTGTGATAGAGATTTAATCTGATAGAACACAGAAATTTGTATACATTTTTTTCTTTAAAAAAATTTCCATAGCAAGAAACTTTTGTAGCTTGTTTTATAGGTAGGTACAACATTTTTTACTATACAGTTAAGGCATGCTAGATAGTTCAGTTATATCAACAGGTTTTAATATCCTGATTACCTCTATTGATTATGTTTACATATGAAGAAAAGCTTGTGCTCTGTCATTTTATTGCCACAATATTTTCCTATGTTTCTATCACAATGGATGTGAAGTTTATAATTATAAAGATATATTTTTAATTATGAATGTGTATTGTGCGTACATATGTGTGTGTCTACATGCACACATGCATTTGTGTATGTGTGTGTGTGTGTGTGTGTGTGTGTGTGTGTGTGTGTATCATGAATGTTGTGACCACAGAGGCTAGAGAAAGGCAACAGATCTTTCAGAAATGGACTTGCAGAAAGTTAACAGTGTCCTGTACTGGTGCCTGAAATGAAACATCACCCATATATGTGTCCTTAAACATTGAGTCATCTCTCTGGCACCTGATTTAGAATTTAGAGATGCAAGTATTGATGGTAATATTATCAGAATAGCCTGCATTATTAAAAAATTATTATTAAGCCAATGGTGGTGGGAACTGAACTGTCTTTTATTACACATTACTGAGACTTGATTTTTTTTTTGTTTCTGTTTTTTTTGTTTTTTTGTTTTGTTTTTTGTTTTTCGAGACAGGGTTTCTCTGTATAGCCCTGGCTGTCCTGGAACTCACTCTGTAGACCAGGCTGGCCTCGAGAGACTTGTTTTTAGCATCATGATGTTTTGCTTAGTCTGCTTTCTCTTGGTGACTGATGGAAATTTCTTTCAGATGGCAAAAATAGCAGTAACATGTTACTGCATGAGTAACATGGGATAGTATCTTCTTAAACACGTATCTTGTGTTTATAAACAAGTCTTGTGGCATCCTTGATCTGACCTGGGTTTCAGGGCTGGAGGCTGACATATTCAGCTACTAGATGTGATCTTGCAGTATTTACTCTCCATAATTCAGGTCAAAATCAGTTGATGTTTTCAATTAGTTTCATCTATAAAGTACTCTATGCTCACCAGATTCTTCCTTATTGAACATGTTATGTTCATGAATATAACATGAATATGAATTCATGAATAACATGAATATGTTATTGAATATATTCAATAACACCAAAACCAAAATCATCAGTCAGATATGTCTATGACAACTTGGATATTTCTCTTTTGCTTTTCTTTTACTTTGTGTGTTTTATACCAGAACATCACCCTTTTCCCCCATGCAGAGGGAACTCACTGTGTATCTCAGTTTGACCTCAAACTCATGACAATCCTCTTACCTCAGACTCCCAAGTACTAGGATTAAAGACATGAGCCACTGCATCCAGTAGATAATTTTTCCAGATTTTTAAATTTCCATTAGTTTCCACCTAGAAACTACTTAAACACAGGTGACCCATGGTCACATGGTTTTCTTTAGAGCACAACACTCCTATGTCCTTGTTGAGTGTCACTGTAATACTGTGTGACTTGAGGAGCTGGATTTTTCTTCTCTGCTTTGTCAGAACATTGGCTAAGATGGAAATACCCATGCATGATTTCTCTGTTCCTTAAGCTTGGGATGCCATTTTTCCTGGGTTTTACTAATAGAGCCTTATTAAGCAAACTCACACATGACAGAGTCTAATGAGGGCAGGGAGAGTGTTACTGTCCTTATTAATGTTCGGAATCTGATTCAGACTGAGCTGCAATATACACATCCTAAATGAATGACTTCAATTTAGTAAGAATTGACCAGGGTTTGAGGTCAGTCAATAAGGCAGTCAGCAATTCATTAAAATGATGTTCATTATAAGGGTGGCTGAACCTGTAGGTGACAAAAAGAGAGAAGAACTAGTGTTGATGGCTTTCTCCCAGGTACCAAGTCCTACTTCCATATATTTTATATGTTAAAGAAGAATGTAGATGGATTATCAGCAGTTTAAGTAAATTTTACTTGTAACATCTACAGAGTTAATTCAGTCTGAGTTGATTATCATTTGAGAAAATGAAATAACTTATATCTATATTTATTTATTTAAATTTATTTGGATCATGATTTGGGGTAGCTTACAGGGAGGGTTCTTTAGGTTGTTTAATATTCATGGAAGAGAGCCTGAGAACAGAGATAGGAAGAGAGAGAGAAGGGGGGAGAGAGACAGAGACAGAATGACAGAGACACAGAGACAGAGAGAGACACACAGAGAGATCACACAAGCTTGTGATCAATTTGATTGTAACGTCATGTCACCCACATTGAAATATATGCATTCGCATTCACCAACAAATGACTCTGAGTTTACTACAGTGGCTATCATGCACCATTCTGCTGTGACTGCCAAGAGGAGGTCCCTCAAGCACTGAGACTACAAGGTGTCATCTATTAATTTTCTATTTACTCTGATCATTCAACCTCTGACAAATAGTCCATATGCAAATGTAAAGCAAGATGGTGACTGTTTATACATACATAGAAGATTACATTGAGTCATACTGTAAGATACAGTAACAGTCATGTCATCCAGAATAAAGTTAGAGAAGTGTGAATATTCCAACTTTACTAATTTTAATGGCTGTCTCTATATTCTTTCTCATTGTAAAGTGATTTATTTACAGCACAGAATCTCCTCCAATGCTTTAAAGGATTTTTTTTTCACATTAAAAAATCTATCGTGACCATGAGATGAGGACAGCAAGAACCAAATGGAGATTATTTCATTTTTGGTTTCAATACACATAATGCTATTTTGTTTCTACAAAGTTTTTTGTGTGTGTGTGTGTGTGTGTGTGTGTGTGTGTGTGTGTGTGTGTGTGAAAACTTTCCCAAATAATTTTTCTTTTGATTTATTTAGAAATTATTTTCAAACACAACCCAAAATACATACACAGAAAAACAAATAAGCTGGTCTGATTGTAATCATTATAGTTAGAAGCTTAAATACTTAATAAACACCAGGCATCCAGGGGGATAAATCAGCAAGAGTCAAGAGGAGATGCAGGCACTTGTGAATCCAAGTCCTTGGTATATGACTTAGCCCTGAGATAGCAAATTTCTTGGTGTTTCTACCAGGGGATTCTCTTAACAGTCATTACTGGTTTAGGTCAAGTTTAAAATAACTCCTAGTCTTGATACCAATATTTTATACTGATAAGAATAGATTTACATAAACTAAAAAGAACTCAGACAACCAACTGAAAATAAATTATGTCTTTGTAGATATCAACAAAATAAAATGTGTGGCTATCACCAGAGAATAAGAATCATTGAATCATTTAACCACCAATCAAAATATGGACTATTTTTATTAAATCATTTAGAAATTCCCATTCTTGTATATTGAAGCATTCCCTTGAGACTCTGCGTCTTGGTGCTTGGCTCTTGCCCACATGTACTCCCAGCTTTCCCATCTAGCCAACTTACAAGTTTTATATCAGTTGCCAACCCCCAAAAGGAGTTTCTATGAGGGATACTCAGTAACCACAATGACCGTCATTCTGGTCTCTTCCAAATTATTCTCAGTCACATAGCAGCCCGACAGCAGGAACCCTTCTTCCCAACTTATTTCCAGTCCCTGGGACTCCACCTTTTAGTGCAGACTCTGGTCCCTTAGCTCTCTATCTTAACGACCATCTAAGCCCTTCTTTCTATTTTATCTTCATCCCCTTCTGTCACCTGAAGACCCAGAGAAGCATTCTTTACCAAGGACCCCACAGCTATCAACTTGCCTAAGTTCATCCTTCTGCTGCATCCAAGAAATACACTATAACATAAAGGATAGATATTACCTCAGGGTTAAAGAATGAAAGAGATACTAAAAACAAATTGACCTAAGAATCAAGTTGGTGTAGCCATTTTATATCTTACAAAATAGACTTAAAAACAAAACATATCAGAAGAGATAGGGAGGAACACTACATATTCACCAAAGGAAAATCCACCAAGAGAACACTGCAATTCTATTTTTAATATTTCTTTCTTTATTTCTTATGTATAGCTGTTTTGTCTGTATGTATGTTTTTGTGCCACGTGTATGCCTAATGTTCACAGAAGACAGTAGAGGTTGATGGATTCACTGACAGTGGAGTTTCAGTTGGTTCTGAGCCCCATTTGGGTGCTCGAAATTGTATCTGGTTCCTCTGAAAGAGCAGCTAGTGTTCCTAAACTCAAATTCATCTCTCTAACTTGACATTGCAATTCTTAACCTTATTCAGTGAACACAGGGGCAACCAAGTTTGTAAGAGAAACTACAACTTAAATCACATATTGACTCTCATACATTAATAATGGAAATTCTACTTTCACCAATAAACAGGTTATTTAGACAATAACTAAACAAAAAAATACAAGAGATAACTAACATTATAAATCAAATGACTTAACAGGTATTTACAGAATATTATCCCCAACCTTAAAAGAATATGCTGTTTTTTCAGGACCTCATGGAACTTTCTCATAAACTTTCTCATAGACACAAAGCAAGTCTCAATAGCTACAAGAAAATTGCAAAAACATTTCCTGAATCCTATTTGATCACAATGGATTAAAACTGCATATAATCAAAAACGACAGAAAGAACAGAAAGCTTGAAGACTCTTGAAAACTGAACAACTCTACTTAAAGAAAAATAGGTAAAGACGGATATTAAGGAAGAAATTAAATACTTTCTAGAACTGAATAAAAATGAATACATAAAATAACCAAACTTATGGGACAAAATGAAGGCAGTTATAAGAGGCAAATTCATAACCTTAAGTGTCTACATTGAGAAAGAGGAGTAAGAGGAGGAGTAAGAGGAGGAGGAAGAAGAGGAGGAAGAGGAGAAGGAGGAGAAGGAGGTTGAGCAGGAGGAGGGAAATCTGATATTAGTAATTTAAAAGCACATTTGAAAGCTATTCAACAAAAACAGAAAGCCACACCCAAATGTATAAACAATAAGAATTAATCAAACTGAAAGATTTAATTAGAAACAAAAAGTAATAAAACAAAGAATTAACAAGTAACAAAGAGGGCACCAGGTGGGACACATGGATCTCCATTGGAAGGGGAATAGAAAACATTTCACTGGTGGACTGGGAGTAGGTGGGGATGGAAACAGGGAGATCAGGTGAGGGTGTGGGTTAATAGAGTACAGTAGGAGATGATTTGGATGAGTAGGCATTTCAGAGGTAAGGCAGAAACCCAATGCAATGAAAATGTCCAGAAATCCCCAAGAGTGACCCTAGCAAAGACTGCTAGTAATGGGGGATATGAAACCTGAATCACTCATCTCCTGTAGCCAGGCAAGGCTTCCTGTAAAGGGATTAGGACACCAAACCAGCCATAAAACCTTCGACCTACAATTTGTTCTGCCTGCAAGACATGCTTGGGTAAAGGTTGTGTCAGAACTCATGGGAATGGCCAACCAATGTCTGGTCCAACTTGAGACTCATACAACCAGAGGAAAACCATGCCTGAAGCTGCCTAAAAGGTCAAAAACCAGAGTCTAGATAGCCCAGAGACCTAGGATGATCAATGTAATGATTTTTAATGATGAGCTCTTAGACCAGAACTTAACATAATTCTCATCAGAGAGGCTTCATCCAGAAACTTATGGAAACAAATGTGGAGACCTACAGCCAAACATTAGGCAGAGCTCAGGGAAACCTGTGGAATAAGGGGGAAGAATTGTAGGAGTCAGAAGGTGAAGGGCAGAAGAAGAAAACAGCCCACAGAATCGAATCAACTAACATGGTACTTATAGGAGTGTACAGAGACTAAACTGCCTGAATCTGACCTAGGTCCTCTCTATCTATCTATCTATCTATCTATCTATCTATCTATCTATCTATCT
>JANHMN010000019.1:37756125-37766125 GCA_030674055.1 Rhabdomys pumilio
TCTATCTATCTATCTATCTATCTATCTATCTATCTATCTATCTATCTATCTATCTATCTATGTGTGTGTGTACATACACATATACCTATACACACATATGTGTGTATACATATACATATATACACAAATATATTTAATATATACATATACATATATGCATATATATATATATAAAATCATTTCTTTTGGCTGAATTTGGGACCCTTTTACTCTTACTGGGTTGCCTTGTCCAGCTGTACTACAGCTGTACTATGAAGGGAGGAGCTTAGTCTTATCCCTGGGAGGCCTAATCTTTTCTGAAGAGAAATGGAGGTATGGATGGAGGTATGGGGGAAGGGCCTGGGAGGTAAGGAGGAAGGCGAAACTGTGGTCAGAACATAATATATGAGAGAACAGTAAATAAAATGAGGGGAGAAGAAAAACAGCAAAATAAAGAATTACTTCTTAGAGAAAATCAATAGCATTTACAAATCTTGTCCAAATTAATGAAAGGTGAAGGCAGGATATTCAAAATAACAAAATTAGAAATGAGAAGGGGGGCATAAAAACAGACAGGAATTTAGGCATATTTCTATATTACTTTCTGCTTTGATACCTTGAAGAATGACTCTCCCTAAACCAGAAATTCACTATTTCTGCTAAAGTGGTTGGGTAGCAATCTCTGGGGATGCTGTCTCTAGTCTGCAATGCTGACTTTCTCTCTGGGTGCTGGAGTTTCAAACTCAGTTTCTCCTAGCACCATTACTCTAGCACCTGGAAATTAAAATACTATATTTCAACTTTCTGGTCTTATACTACTAGTATAAAGTATACTACTATAAAGAAATTTGTAGCATTTTGACAAGAAGGTTCAAATTTCTTTAAAATGTGTATTATTTTACTGTAAAATTCTACTTAAAACCCCCCAAACTATACCAAGGACATACATGGAACGACATGCATAAAATCATGCTTATCTGAGAAGGATCTGTGGTTGAGAGCACTGATTGTTCTTCTACAGAAACCAGGTTCAATTCAAACTCATATGGCAACCCACAATTATCTGTAATTCCAGTTGCAGCCATATGACTCCTTCTTCTGGTCTCAGTGAGCACCAGACATTCATGTGGTACACAGACATACATGCAATCATCACACATGCACATTAAGTAAAACATGGAAGCCATCAAGCAAACAAACAGTAAAGCAACCAGGATCATCAGAGTAGGGTGAGAACAGGGCAAGACTGAAAACATAGATATTATGTGAGTGGTTAGTGAAATTATGATATCTTTCTCTGGGGATTGTATTATTATTAGTCACCCAGTATAATTACTGAATGCTTACAGTGTACTTGGTACTAGATTAATTTCCTTTATTCTAATGGTTCACTCTTGATCTTCAGAATAACCACATCACTCTTTTACAGAGGAGCAAATTAAAACTTGCCAGGGCTAATTAACCTTCTTAAAGTTACATCAAAAGTAGAAGGTGGAAGTACATTTTGAAACAGACCCACATTAGTGAGTGTCATACTACATCACTGTTAGAAATAATTGTATAAAGTACTCATATAATTATTACAGACAGTTGGCACATCATATAGCCTGCAGTAAAGGCAGATTTGTAATTTTAGAGGTAGTTGTGTAGAGAGTATATTAGTTACATATTGAGTTTTCTAATTGCATACATTGATTTCACACAAAAAGTGTTCTTTCTGAACCAGGTAGTATAGCTTATTATTGTACACTAATATTTCATGCTTATGTAGAAATAGATGTATGGAAAAATGCCTTGGGTATTTTTGAAGGATGTTATAATTAGTACAGTTCCATGTTTTCCTTATGGATTTATAAGACATAAAAAGCTGAATGGCTTCCTTTTCATTTGTTTTCAGTGTTCTCTGTAGCCAGTGGAGAACATGCAGGCACAATATAAAGTGTGGCACAGCTAGATGCCAGAGCATCAAAATAAGAATCTGAAACTGAATTCCCAAAGCCTCTGGAGCTGAAACATGTCTCTTTCAATTCCTCCTAGTTCAAGATATTCATGACCAGAATCTTGATTTAATAAGTGCACAGAGACGGATCAATTTACCAAAGACAGACTCTGAATAAGAAAGAATGCAGGTCCATAGGAATAAACATAAACTTTATATTTAGATGAAGAAAAAGATCTTCAAGGAAAATAATGCATATGTCTACTTTTTTAATGGTGCATGTGCATACCTTTGTATGTTATATCTACATTTAACTATATATTAATCTGTATTCTCTTTCATATTTATAAAGCATGTGTGCGTGCACATACATGTATACTCACATATCTGTTTCTACTATGGAATCCATATGCTTGACTCAGTATAAAAATAGCTTCTTAGTAAATTTCAGAGTACGAAGTTCATTTGATTGTATGGTAGAGGATTCTGGGACACGTCATAAACTTTCAGTAAGCATGCGGCTTTTAGTGTGTGCATCGAAAGATCTAGTTCCCCAGGGCTGATAAATACAAGGAAAAGTAGCAAGTTAGAAGCAAAGCTGGAACCCTACAGATATAAACTTTTGACAAATTACCATCCACAATTTTACCATTGGGAAACTATAAGACTAGAACACAGTCAAAGGCAAAGATGAGAACCACTGTCCTCCGGGGTCCTAGTAGACTATCTAAAGAGATGAGGTTGCAGTTAAGTAGCATGTACAAAGAAGAATACAGCATAGAGATAAGTGGAAGTCTGTGACAAGAATCTGAGTACAAGAAACTCAAAGGGTTTTGAATGCATTTGTTTATATTCCTGGAGTTTTCCTGAGGAAACATCAAAATAAAGTGTGCATTTCATTGACCATTTAAAACAATGGTTCTCAAATCTGTGGGTTACAACACCTTTGGGAGTTGAACAGTCCTTGCATAGGCATCTCATATTGGCTATCCTGAATATCTGATATTTACAGTGCAATTGATAACAGTAGCAAAATGAGAATTATGAAATATCAATGAAATACTTTTATGGTTGGGGGTCACCATAAGTGTAAAACTGTATGATAGGGTCAGAACATTAGGAAGGCTTAGAACCACTGAGTTAGAAGGAAATACACATGATCAAACAGGGATAAAGTCCAAGAAGTAAAGTGATTCTAGCAGATTTTCTCTACTCATCATTACCCCCAACTCTCTTGCATTGCAATATTAACTCTATAAAGAAACAATACTAAAAGCACCTTATGTATATAAACTTTCTTGTCATAAGAAAGCTAAGTGACACAGTATTAAAAATAGGTTATGGAACAGATGCATCTCTAATGGACATGGAGACTTCACCATTTATTTTTCTGATTAGAGAACAGAAGAAATCCAGGACCATATGATGCGTCTTGCAGAAGCAGTTATATGGATTACAAAATCTATCCTTCACCCAGAGTAGAATTACAGCCAAATATTTTAACTGTGTCAGAAAAAAAATTCAATGATTAAGAATACCATTGCATATCCAGAGAAATGTCTTTTAGATTCCTGGTTTCTACATACAAATCAGTTGTGATGGTTTACATCTGTAAACCCAGAGTTCACTCATCAGCCAAATTAGCAGAAATAGCAAGCTTCAGATTCAGTGAGAAATCGTATCTCACAAATTAAGATGGAGAAGCAACTAAAGAAGGCATCCCCGATATTAATTTGTGGCTCCCACATGCACTTGTGTACAGCTGCATGCACAAACATGTAGACATAAATTACAAGCACACACACACAAGAGGAGGGAGGGAGGGAGGGAGAGAGAGACAGAGAGACAGAGAGACAGAGGAAGAGAGAGTCAGAGAGAGAGAGAGAGAGAGAGAGAGAGACTAAGAGAGACTAAGAGAGACACAGAGACAGAGACAGAGACAGAACTCACTGGACTTAAAAGCATAACAATGTAGTTATTGGGCACTTGGTAGAAAGGTGTAGAATGGGGAAGCTATGTTAGCTCAATGTAAATATAGATAAATCATTACTAACCAAATGTATGGGTGTTATTTTCATTTTTAACTCCGCTCTTTTGGTCTGATGTCATCTGTATGTCAGTTCTATAAGTTAATTCTGATAAACATTTTCTATTTAAATTCCGTTGTTTAGTGGTAGTCATGTTATATGATTTGGAAGTTGTACTGACAGACCATTTCTCTGTGAGGGCACAAGGTAAAGAGTGTGTTCTCTAATTGTGGTAGTGAGAAAAGAAAAAGACCAGGCAAGGAATGGAAGTGGATCAGACAGCAAATTACAATCAGGTGTTCGAGCTGACATTTTATATGAAAAAAAAAAAAAGCCAAAAAAATTCCATAAGTTGCTAAAGTGAGAACAAACCCAAGAGAATGAAAAATACAAAAAAAAAAAAAAAAAAAAAAGGAAGGAAATCAATATGTAAGTTAATTTGAAAGAGTAAATCACATAGTATACTGTTTTCTTTGTCCTAAGAATGCTGAATTGCCTATAGGCATCCAGCAAGGCCTTATATGTCCTCTCCTCAAACTATACAAGTCAGTGCAGCATCAAACACACCAAGTGTCTGATATTGTGTTAATAGCACGCCCATCGATATTTCTAGACTCTCTGTGAAATGCAAAATAAGGTTAATGATGGGTACTTAAAATTAAATTATGATGAAAAGAATTTGCTCTCTAATGCGCTCTCAAGCCACACAGGGGATGCACAAGCTAATCCCTGTGATTTATGAGTGACAAAGACTCATCTCCATCTCTGCCCTAAATGTCTCTGAGGCCCTGGGCCAGTGGGACAATGGTAATTTGCAAACCTCTACTAATGTGATAAAATATATAGCATCATGTTTTTGGGAAAAAAAATACTTAAGCGTTATTGAGCTATAAATACCAGTGTGAGTTTTCAGTAATGAAGAATATTATTTTTATTTACTTCCCATGCCCTGGTGATTTCTAAAAGGTCATCTATCTTAGCTATGCAATCTCAGGCTTTTAAAAGATTTTTTTTTTCATCAACTTGTAGAGGTCAAGCTGAAGTTTAAAGTTGTAAGAAATAGAAGTGTCTTTCAGCATCCAAATTCCCTTGTCACGATAGTCATTATTGATCTCTCTGAGCAGCCTTTCTTTGTAAAGTTGTTCTTAATATGCTACTGCTTTAATCATTTCATAAATCTCATGTTCAACTCCATATTTTTATTATTTTGCTATTATTTCTCCTGTTAATCAGTTCGCATGTGTTTAATTAGCCCCATCATCTCCATTTGAGTCATTACGTCCATTGTATCTGATTTTTATAACATGACACTGGAGTTCTAAGATATTATTCTTGAATATTTTATGTTGCAAAGGGATTCGTATAACTTGTTTTTTTTTCTTTTTTTCTATTGAATGATACTATACTATCCTTGCTTGGTTCCAACCTCCACTTTTTTTTCTTTAAAAAAATACATTTATTTGTTATAATTCCTTAATCTGTAAAACTGAGTATAACACATAAACACATAGTATGTAGTCATTTATGAAAATATTTTAGAACACTACGTGACTGCATGTTTGAATTAAACAATTGTATATTGGGCTGGAATGATGGTGAGGTGATTAAAAGCATATAATGTTCTTTCAGAGGGTCCATGTTCATTCTCACCATCAACATGGGGTGACTTAACAACCATCTATTATTTCAGTTTTAGAAAATCTTATACTGGAATCTTATGGGAACTAGACTTATGTATATAACCTCCCTCTAGCCCAAACACATACAGACACACAAACACAAACACAAACACAAACACACACACACACACACTCACACACACACACACTCACACACACACTTAAAATAAAATACATGTTTAAAAGCAGATATTTGATTATCAATATTTGGTGTATACAAAAGAAGAACTATCTTTTCTGCAGAAGAGGATGTGAGATACTCCAAGTTATACTGACAAAGAGAACTAGAAAATAGAATGCAGGAATGAAAGAGGAGACACTGATGCAGACAGCCGATACAAGGAGATATATTCTGTGATGTATGATAGAACTGTGAGCCTTGCACCGGGATGGATAGATAGATAGATAGATAGATAGATAGATAGATAGATAGATAGATGATAGATAGATGAGGGTGTTCTGGGGGAAGTCTACACTTAGTCTCTAGTTGTTCTCTGCCTGTTTTCTAACTGCTCTCAGCTAAATGGCTTTTCTCTGCCATGCTAATCCTTCATGATATTCCTTTCCTGACAAAGACAGAAGCATTGAATCTAGCTGATCATAAAGACATCACAAACAGTGAGCTAAGCAAGTCCTTGCTCCTTTAACTTCTTTCCTTCTTGTTTTCTGCAACAGTGAAGAAGACTAAGTCTTTGATAGTTCTATCTAGTGGAATTTGAAAATCAAAAAGTAAGAGTGGCACAGACAGAATGTTCACTGTGTCATTGGTGAAGGAGCAAAAGAAATATTTGCATAAAGAACTTTAGATCTTTAGTGAAAAGAAATATGTTTAAAGCCTCATTGTGCTACAATCCTATATTTCCTTGGTCAAGTGTCTTAACCCATCAGTGTTTGCATGGGTAGATGTGGTATAAAATTAAAAAGGTAATTAACCAGTGTAATTCCATGAATGTTGTAGGTGATGAAAATCTTGTAGCCTTTTCTATCAAGAATAAATGAGAAAGCTTACAGAAATTTAAGGAAAGTCACAAGGACTTTGGGAAAGAAAAGAGCATTTTGACTATGATTTTTAATACTATGTATTTGGTCTTTGTGTGTGTGTGTGTGTGTGTGTGTGTGTGTGTGTGTGTACATGCACGCATACATTTGTTTTGGGGGAGTATGTGCGCATGTGTGTGCATGTGTGTGTGTGTGTGTATTCATGTATATTTATGCTCACACATATGTCATGGTGATGATCAGAAGAAAATTTCAGTTTTTTCCCTTCTTCCATGTGGGTACCAGGTTTAGAACATGGAACACTTCAAGTTTGATGATGAGAGATTTTACCATTTACCCTCTGAGACATCTTGCTGACCAGACTGTGATTATTTTCAGTTTAAACCATTTGTGTGAATCTAGGCAGACATTTTGGTGCTGTTGAAAATTATATGACATGATACTCAGAATTATATGACATGATTGTTGCAGAAGTTATTCAGTCAAACTCATCTATGTTCAGAGATTGATAAAAAAAAAAAACTAGTTTAAATTTATTTAAAGGGTGTTTAAAACCCAAGAAGAATATAGTGATATAAATTTAAGGGACATTGAGAATTATTTAGTATTAAATAATTTAATATGTAAATGTATTAATCAGAACAATACAGAAATATTGAAAAGGTTCTTGCAGAGGGAGAAAGAGGCCTAAAAAGCACATGAAAAACTGAAATATGCATATAAAAATGGTAAATGGCTGGTGATCTTTTAGAAAAATAGAAAAAGAAAATTGGAATGCTAAAATGCTCAGAGCTAATTATGTTTAAGGAAGAAGACACATTGGACTGAATATTTTACTTGCACCAGGAAAATGCATTGTTATTATAGAGATAAACTTAGCAGACGTTCTTTGGCTGGTGGCATTAAACATTAAAATTAAAATTAATCCTCCTATTTTAGATGTTGGCTCACTAAGCAACCTGCCTATTAAATTTTTATCTCCCATCTATCTTGTCTAAGAGAGAGGATGCATTCTTGGAGAACTCCAGACTCCATCTCCTTCTCAGAAATATCATTCTCAATGTAAATTGATATATTGCTATTCCGGCATTGATGCATTAGTGCCTGTAAAGAAGTTACTAAGTCTGCCCTTCAGCAAAGTTAGACCTACTTTGATGGTGTGACATATGAGACTTCGTAGCCTGTCAACTCTAGGGCAAAGGTTGACCTCTGCTGTGATTACCTACAACTGCTACCTTGGTGTATTGAACCATAAATCACCAAAGTTGATCAGCATCTTTTAAAATTAACCATGTCTAGGTTTTATATCAAAATTATAAGTTTTTAAAGATTGGGAAAATTTGCTAATTTCATATGCCCAAAATGCTCAGAATCGGTCATCCTGATGGTGTTTGTAGCCATAAGGATTTCAATGGTATTATTCACACTATTCAGTACTGTTGGTAGCACTAGATGTTAACAAATACTGACAACCTGTTTGCAAACACAAATCTGCTAGCAAAATATTTCTGCAAGGATGTATAGGAAGTAGAAATCTTGGCATGTGTTCAGTTAAAACATAAACAGCCTATACCACTTATGAAATTCATGATTATGTCACAAGTTTATGAATTACACTATTGTTTATATTTTTGAAAACTGTTTGGAAATCAACTAAGAAAAAAATGTACAAAACACAGATCTGCAAATTTGTTATTATTATAAAATAATCTTGTCACAAATAAACTTAGGACTACCTAAAGGCCCCGGAGAGTAGAGAAGCCCGTCCAAAAAAAAAAAATAGAAAAGAATTAAAAGAGGTATTGCATGTAAATAAAAGCATATCAGGAAGGTTGGACTGAGGAGAGTGTTCAAAAAGAGTGCATGTTCAATGGAGGCCAGAGAAAGTAACAGCATAGAAAAGGTACATTGAACTTTTAGGAGGTTATATGTCACTTCTTGTGTGAATGATGGTGATATTGCTGTAGACATATTTCAAAAACTAGAAAGAACTAACAAACCTTGAAGCAAAGAAAGGAAGGAAGGATCTTTGTTCCCAAAGACTCAATCAGCAGAAATAAGCAGGCACTCCATACAACAGTTGATCATGCTGTTCTGTGGTCGTCTTATCTAAGAAATAAATTAGTGCCTTGAGGGGTTGGAGACTCTTATTTCCATTTTATTTAGAGGTAACAAAGCATTACATATGAAAAGAAGTCAAAAAAAATAGAATAAATCTGAAAACCCTTGCCTTATATATAGGTAAAAATTTTGTTTCCTGCTGTGAGAAAGATTAATGTATGTGGCCAAGATTCTTCTCTTTTGACAGAAATGAGGACAGAGAAGCCAAAATTTTCCCAATCTTCCAAGACATTGAAAGCTAGAGAAATGCTTCCCACTTTATATGGAGATTTTTTTTATCATATATGTATAGGGTGAGTCTTCTAAAGATGTTTTCAAAGCATGAGAAAGCTGTTAGAAAATGATGCATGGATGAGAGCAATCTGTGTTTGAGGATCAGATTTCATAATTTACATATTCCCTTTGGAGTGTATTTGTTCCCTTAATGTCACCTCTAACTCCTCCTAGATTCTCCCAACAGTTCTCTTTTAACTTTATGTCCTCTTTGGTTTTCTTTATTCTTCTTTTAAAATTTCCATGTTATTTTTAATGATAATATAATCATATTTATTTCTTTTCTTTCCTACCTCTAAAACCATCTCATATATTCTTTGCTCTCTTTCAAGCTTATAGCCTCATTTTCATTAATTGTAATTTTTTATGTATACACACACACATACACACACACACACATATATATATATATTATATATGTTATATATATATATATATCTCCTGTTCATTTTGTATAATGTTACTTTTAGTTATGTTTTCAGGCTGACCATTTGATGTTGGATAACCACATGGTATGCCCTTTCTGGGAATGACTATCTCTGGTCTTCAGCATTCATTAGTTGCATGTGGTTCTTTGTGTAAGGGTTGAAGCCTTGTGGACTATTACTATATTCTTTGCTAAGTTCAACCTTAGATAGTATTGTAGGTGAGACTTTACAGGTGTAGCTTCTGACATTACTAGGAGACACAATCTCTCAGAAAAATGTCCTAATATCTAAATGTTGCCCATATTTGTGGGATTATCTCCAAGAGCATGGTCAATCTACCATGAGTCACATGCCTAATAAAGATGGATTCTTCTATTTCTGCCAGCTATCCCACCCTGTAACACCTCAGCTCGGGGTTGGAATATATTTACTTCTTTGCCCATATAGTACAAAATGTTAACTAGCTTGACTGTGTACAGGCAAACATAGATGGTGTGAATTTGTAAAAGCAATATTCACCTCCACAAGTTCTTAACCAGAGAATCCCAGAAATTC
>JANHMN010000019.1:37767183-37790221 GCA_030674055.1 Rhabdomys pumilio
TATATATATATATATATATATATATATATATATATATATATATATATGGTTCTCAGAATATGATACAGATTTGACTGAACATATTCAGTATCTTTACTTTTCTCCTGAATTAATATGCATATATTTTGTGTTTATTTTTAGAATGGGAGATATTAGGTTGCTTGGATACAGAAGGCTCCACATGACCCAGTTGCTTGCTTAACTTGGCTATTATAGAAAACCTACACTTATGTGTTATTTAGTTCAGCTTGGTTGGTTCTGATACAGATGTAACAACACTACCACTGTTACTGGTAGGTAGCTATCTAGAAAGTAGGAGGTTTAACTGGGGAAGGATTTTTCCCTTACAATCAAATTCGGACCCCAAATCCTGTATCTATAGTAATTAACTGATTTCAAAGAGATTAAGGGAGAACCATTACTAGGATCTTGCCCTGGTATGGAAAAGAAAATACAAATGAAACTGATGAAAAATGAGGAAGGTTGAGCCGATGAGGCTCCTTGAGAGGTAGTAAGTGTAGGTGATACCCTGCTGGTGAAGCACTGACCCTTTTGTAGATTCCCTTTTCTTTTGTAAATTCTTTTTCATTTATTTTGCTGAATGCTTTTTTAAATTAAAAAAATAGTATTTGAGTTTGTATGTCCAGTATTGAATAGAGGGCATTGTAGAAAGCCCCGAAGATCATAAAATTACTACTAGTATCCAGCAGTGGTCATCTAATTAAGGACAAAGATTTACTATTGTCCCCTCGTTTGAGGTAATTCAAATGGGTACGTCAACCACCTGGTCAGGAATAATGCTTTAAGAAGCTGAGTTTTCCAAAAACATGAAATAACTGCATAAATTCTGACTCATTATTTAGGTTGTAACAATGGGATATATGCCCACCAATAAGAATGTATCCTATACAGAGCTCTCCCTGGATGTCTATAGTCAAGCAGTGTGTGTGTTTTTCTCTATACTAGTTCTATGGCTTTTGTTCACCCTCTATCTCTTAACTCTATTTCATTTTGTTCTGTATTCAGAGCCACTAAAAGTAGGATGATTTCTACATTATATTATTATATTCTGTATGTCTAGTCTCAATTATTTGAATGGAGAACACAAAGACAAGGGAGCCCAGAGTACACTGGAGCAAGATCTTGGAAATAATATTATTTATAACCATCCCAGAGATGGGTAGAGATTAATTCTTTGAATAGCATATTAATCAGCAGTATGTTCTCAACAAACAGAATGGTTATACATCTACATCATATACATCATTATATACATCCTATACATCCTATACATCACATGTATCATATACGTCATATATATACATCATATATACATACATCATATATACATATATCATATACATGTACATCATATACACATATGTCATATACACATACACATATACATCATATATACATACATATACATACACACATATATATATACATATACATCATATATACATACAAGTACACATACACATATACACATTCACATACACATACACATATACATAATCATATACACATATACACATATACATATGGTATATGGTGTATAATGTGAAGAGAAAGAAAAAGAACGAGAGAGGGAGAGAGAGAGAGAGAGAGAGAGAGAGAGAGAGAGAGAGAGGAGAGAACTCATTGATCGTGAAATTATAGGGAAAATTAGATAAGTATCGTAGCTTGAAGGAAAATAACCCCCTTACTTGGTTCCCAGTTGTTTGAAGTGTTTGAAAAGGATAAGGAGGAACAGCCTTCTAGAGTAGGTGTGCCACTTGTGGTGGATTTCAGGTTTTAAATATTATGCCATTTGAAGTTCTCTCCCTGTTTTTCTCTGTCTCTCTGTCTTTCTCTCTCTTCTCTTTCACAGTGCTCTCTCTCTCTTCCTGCATCCAACTTTTGGAGGAGGATATAATGTCTTAAGCTACTGAGAGGCACCAAGCCTTGCTGCCTGCTATCATGCCCCTCCTTCATGATGATTAGGGTTTACAGTCCTCTGGAACCACCAGTCTCAAATTAAACACTGTATTTAATAAATTCCTTTTGTCATATTATTTTGGTTTTGTTTGCGTGTTTGTTTTTGTCAGGGCAATAGAAAAATAACTAAGACAGAAGTTGTTACCAGGAGTTACAGTATTTCACTGTGCAGGACAAAGCATCCTTGTTTTTGGAGAAATGTGGAAGTATTTGAGGCTATGGACAGCTTAATCAGTAGCCCTAGTAGGAACTGGAAGAGAATGATGTTTTGGCAACTGGGCTGAAAAACTTTCCTGTGATATTAAGCCATTTTTTTTTTTACTTCTTTTCCCTTGTCTTAAAATCCTCCTCCTGAGGCTAAAGAGTTTTGAACTAATTTCATTGACAGAGGATATTTTAAGACAGTCAAATGTCGACTATATCCTATAATTATTAGTGACCACTCTTATGCAGGTCTACAATAAAAAAGACCACGAAGAAAAATGATAAATAGAAACTGTAGAGCTAGCAAAGAAAAATAGCATCAAGAAATGTGATGTTGAAGCCAAGATTTGTGCTAAAACAAGATGAAATAGAAAAAAGAGAATAGTGTCCTCAGGGCAAGACACTACCCAGCTAATTCTTCAACTATTAAAAAAGAAAAGGCCTAAGTGATGATTTTCACCTAAACAAGAAAAAAAAAAGCAAAATTTGTGCAAATGTAAGTCAAGGAGGGAGCTAGTTCACATCCCACACAGGAGAACTTGGTAGCATGGACATATGGCTATAGTTAACAGATTGCCTTGAATCTCAGAAGAGAGTTTGGACTTTGGATTGTTAAGCATTCTTAAGACAGAAAGACTATGGAGACTTTTGAAATTAGATTAAGTAGATGTTGCATTAGAATATAGCCAAAACATAATGAGGACTGGGAGTGAAGTTATAGTGGGTTGAATAAGAACCATTTTATTTTTCCATAGGGCCATGTGTTTGCATACTTGGTTCCTTCTTATTGGAACTGTTTGGAAGGATTAGAAGTTGTGACCTTGTTGGAAGTGTTTCACTCTGTGGTCTATGAAGTTTCAAAATCTTTTGCCATTCTCAGTTAGAACTACCTCTTTCTACCTGCCTCCAACTTGTGGATAAGGATGTACATTCTTAGCTGCCATTTCGGAGCCCTACCTTCCTGCCTGATGTCATGATTCCCTGCCCATGGTAATCATGAATTCTTACCTCAGGAGCCATGAACCCAGAAATTAGACTCATTCTTTTATAGTTGTCTTAGTTGAGGCATTTTGTCACAACAATAGTAAAGTAACTAAGACAACAAGTATCTAGCATCTATATTACTCAAACTAGAAATTCAGATAAGCCAGTACTGTAGTTTCCACCCAAGTATAAAAGATTGAGGAACAACCTTCCGGTAGCATAGCTTCCAACCTAAATGCCACTGTATAGAGGCACACTCAGCAATGCTGCCGTAGCTCAGTGTTGAGTATAAGAGCAGCAATGGTATCCTCAACTCAAGCAGAAAGTTTGGAAGTATTCTTTGTTATTCTTGCAAAGACTAGCATTTGCCTTCTTCAAGTTTCTGGGATTTTATGAGGTCAATTCAGTACCAGGGGTAATTAGTTGGTTTTCTTAATCTCTGAATTCAAATGATAATCTCAACTAAAGTTATTTGTGGAGTAACTGTGGTTTGAGCACATTCCAGGACAACCTATATCTCAATCCAGTTGTCACACAAAATTAACAATCCAAACAAGTTTCTTCATTGTTTCTATAAGACTATACATTTCATGGAAAGAAATGAAATTTTGAATGATTATGTTTTTATCTGATATTTTTTTTAAAAAATTCTCAAATACTGTGCTGTCCCTACTTTATTTTACTATTAGATAATATTATTCCGAATTGTTTCCTAAAAAGGATATAAAAATTGTACCAAAAGATTTTTATAAATTTATAGTGTTCTTTTAAAGACTTACCGATCTTTATAAAATTATTATATGCACAAAATAACAGGTTTGTTAAGAGTGTTTACTTTGGTAAAGGGACGTGATACTCAAGTCAGCATTCATGATGAAGATTTAACTCAGTGCAAACAGCCACTGTCTAAAAATTAGATGAGTGTGAGTATGTGATGTAGTTATGAAATAATTAAGAAAATTTTGGTCATGTGGCTTAAATATACATTATTTATTTATAAAACAAAATTTAGAGCCATATTAGATGTTGTTCTAGGAAATAAATATATTCTATAGTGCTTGTAAAACTGGAAAATTGAATTTTAGAAAGAGATATCAGATACCTTTTTTGGAAATTTTAAAATATTACTCTTAATTTATGTATAAAAATGTTTCTCCTGAATCTATATCTATTCACTTTATCCATACAGTGATCTCATTGGATCCCCTGAAACTGGAGTTGTGAATTGTCATGTGGGAGCTTGTGATTGGACATGGGTCTTCTTACCCACTGAGCCTTCTCACCAGTTCCTTTTTTCAAGTAAAAAAATTATCATGTGAAGAGGAATTAAACATTAAGTAAATTAACTCCAGCAATATACACAGAACTCAGAGAGATACAGCAAGATCAACAATGGTAAAACCTATAGCAGAAATTTCTCTGCCCAATCTATTTTAAATATTAATGCAGCAGAAGGCCTGTGATTGGACAGGGAAAAGAGAGGCGGAGCTAAGCATGGGAAACAGAGTCGCAGGAAGGGAGAGAGAAGGCAACGGAAAATGGAAGCGGAGATGGACCACAGTGGCTTTAAGTAGCATAGGTAGCTATGAAACCAAAAGGTTACAATAATTAGGATAACTTGTGTAAATTCTGTTGACATCTTCGGATTTGAGTATTTGCTGATATATAAATCTGTTTGGTTAACTATAAGCATTAAGAGTTTTGATTTTACCAGGTGATGTGTGTTGTGACTGATCATGGAGTAGATGATTGTGGAGTAGAGTGGGGCTAGCGTGGCCTGGAGGGCAGCTCTGGAGCCAGAGAGGACACCCAGCTGGTGCCAGATAGCCTAATGGTGCCGGCCTTAGTGCAGGAACTTGGTGGCTAAACTGGGAGCCAGCCAGATGCCTCTTTTCTAATACCTCGTACTACAAGACCTTCTTCCCAGAATGCCCTGCTTAAGAAAAACTTCCCTAAAGTGTATATTTGTTCATAGGGAAATATTGGAATATTACCTCCAATACAATTTATTTATCTTATTATAAAAATGGGAACAACAAATATCTTAGAAATTCTGCAAGAAAACTATAACCACAAATGAATTTGACAAAGCTAGCACCAATTATGACATAGAAAATTGGATGTGCTTCTTAGCTCTTTGCCTAAGAATATTGTTACAATTAGTAAATTAGGTTATAAAGTACATTATGTCTCAATTCCAGAATATTCTATTGGAAAGAATTTCTCTATATAGACTTTAGTGCTATTCACCACTCTGAAAAATCGCTGGACACTATTCATATGTATACTTCTGCAAAACTGAGACTGCATTAATATTTTATTAGATTTTTATTAAAGACAGAAGATCAGAATATTATTGAAGATCCTAGAATTTTAAGTTAGTTTCTTATACTGGAGGATAGTAATGAAAGCCTTATATAGCTATATGCTTTGGTATCTGAAATTAGAAGTAAACTTAAAACAATGTTAATACCGGAGTAAACTTTATCATACTTTATTGATAGAAAGCAGAACATACGGAAAAGAGGGCAAAAACAAATTCAGCAACTAATCTGAAAGAACTATTAATAAATAGTCCATTACAAAACACTAGGAGTATTTTCACTTTGGATATAGGGCTCTATACAAAGTTGTTCTAAACAGAAGAGACTATCTGCATCTTTATAGGTGAGATTTTTTTGTATGTGTGAATTTTTAGGAAGAATAGCAAGAAGTTATTTTATCTCAACCTCTTAGTAGGTCCATTTTGATAGAACACATGATGATCTTTTGCTATAAGAGCCACAGCTGTTCTTTCAAGTGAGCAATGCTATCAAAGTCATTGTTTAACCAGCGAAAGAGGCTAATGGATACAGCCTATGTCTAGGTTTGTTGTCTAGACATGTAAAGAGATGCTACCATTTTATATATGGTAAAGCAAAACCATATACAGTAGCTACTTTCACATATCATCAAGAATCAAAATATTGAACATTCTTTATTATTATTATTGTCATATTGTTATTATTTAAAATAATTTTTAAATTTAAATATAGTTTGATCACCTTCTCCACCTCCTCAAATTTCTTCCAAATTCTTTTCCCATTTCTACCTCCTCAAACTCACAAGGCTTTCTCAAAAAACACAATCAGAAATGCAATATAACCACCCACCAAAAACCACCAAAGAAAGCACATAAGATCACACCCAAAAGGAGAAAGAAGGAAGGAAGGAAGGAAGGAAGGAAGGAAGGAAGGAAGGAAGGAAGGAAGGAAGGGAGGGAGGAAGAAAACACCAAGCTGTAATCAAATAAAATCACACAAAAAATGTGTAGTCCATTATATATGTAACTAGTCCTGAACATGAAGTCTGTCCACATTGGTTGATATACCCAGTGTCACAGTATTAGAAAAAATTGATTTTCCCTCTCCTGAAAGGTATAAGTTACAGTTCAGATGTAACTTTATCCCAGTGGCTTGACTTGTATTCTTTCTTTCTTTCTTTCTTTCTTTCTTTCTTTCTTTTTTCTTTCTTTCTTTCTCTTTTCAAAAATATATTAAAATAAAATATACTAAGATAAAACAAAAGCTATCACATTGAAATTGGACAAGACAGACCAACAGAAAAAAAAAAGAACCTAAGAGAAGGCAAAAGAAACAGAAACTCTTTCATTTATACAACTGGAAATCCTATGAAAATACTAAACAGGAAGCCATAATAAAAATGCCAAGGACCTGGTGCAGACCAGTGAAGGCCCTTGTATGCTGCTTCAGGCTATGTGAGTTTATAAGAGATTTGCTTATGTAGATTTAGAAGGCCTTATATCTTTGGTATCCTCTATCTTCTCTCTCTCTCTCTCTCTCTCTCTCTCTCTCTCTCTCTCTCTTTCTTCTGTAGACTTCCCTGAGGTCTGAGGAGAGGAAATTGATGGAGACATTCCATTTAGACCTGAATATTCCAAGATCTCTCACTCTCCATGTAATGTCTAGCCATGGGTTTCTAGAAGCTTCTCTGACTATAGTTAAACAAGGTACTAGTCTATGAATATAGCAGGATGACATTAGGAATTATAACATTGATATGTTCTTTTAGGGGAACAGTAGTACTTGGCTTTACCTTACGTCCTTGAACTTTTTAGTCCCAGGATCTTGTTCACCTATGCAGTACTGGATTTGAGTTCCAGCTCATGGATTTGGCCTTAAGCCAAATCAGTTATTCATTGGTTACTTCCCCAAACACATGTTGTCATTGCTTTAGCATATCTACTAGGAAATACACCATTATAGATCAAAAGTCCTGTGGCTGGACTGGTGTTTATGTCTTCCTTCTCATAGAGTACAGAGCATCTTCTTGTTCCAAATACACTGGAACTTATAGATAAAGACTCTGTGTAGGTAACTACTATATATCTCCATGTTCAATGTGTTTTAAAAATGTTGTGTTCACCAATGGAACCTTGCTGTCATTTTGTGGAAAGCAACCTATAGTCTTCACAACAGTCTAGTTTGCCTATGGATTCCTGTTGGACCCCTTTGGTCAACAACTCTACTAGAATATATATATATATAATAGTACATTTTTCTAGGATATTTGATATAAACACATTTGTCATTTTTCTCTTCTCATTGTAGTTTTAATATCTATAAGAAAACTATTGGCTCAGATGTTTTTGTATCTATTTAACTTTATAAACCGTGGTTGGCCACCAGTTCATTACTTTTATTCCCAGTCTTACTGAACATTGGGTTTGTGGAATGACCTATCTGGCCTATCTTCAAATCTGTATGTAAAACAATATATACATAAATGGTATAGCAGAGGTTTTTTCTTCATGTTTTGGCTAACACTCATATCCAAAATTTTGATCATTTAGCAAATATTTTGAGCCACCAAGAATATTTATCTTTCATGTACAAAATAATTTCTAACATAATATAATTAAAACTTTAAAAAAAACATTCTGGATATTACATCTCAAAAGAGTTTGAAAAACAGGTATTTTTCACTATTGGTACTTGCGACTGGAATTAGAACTTTTCAAATGACTCTTATCCTAAATTGAACTTTGTCTTTTCAGTCATGTAAAAATTGCCTATGTGAGCCAAGTTACCCATATTCCAACCTCCATAGAACCAATCATCCAAAGTACAAGTTCCTATTGCTGCTAAATGAATGAGAAATCAAATGAGTTGAATAGTCATTAAACATAATGCTCACCACCTGTTTTCTAAGTCATTTTAGCATACAATGATCAATAACTACCTGGAAAATCACTTATATGGCCCTATGCATTCTGTTACATATATGTCTAATCGTACAAACAACAATCATTTAAAATTTTTATTCCTTCACCCTTGGTGACTAGCCAATTATTCTCATTTTGAAGTATTTCAGGGGGCACTGATACCATAATGGAAAAACTCAACTGTGGAATAATATTAGGCTGAGTTTTATTTGATCCCTATGTCAAGCGGATAAAATTCTTAGGTCGTTGTTGATGGACGAACATTTATAAATGTAAAGCAGTATTTTATTCTTTTGTGGGAAATTAAAGTGGGTAAGTCATGAGCTATAACCTTGAAGAGTTTACAATCGAATGAAAAAAATTAAGTAAATATCAAGAAATAAATGTGACAAAATCAAGTGCAAAATACGAGATATTTTATTAAGATTTTAAATGCTTTAATGGTACATGTATGTGTGTATTTGTGTAAATGTGTACACATGAGGACAGATGCCCATGGAGGCCAGAAGTGGGCGTAGAATCCATTGAAGTTGGTTCGACAACTGGCTGTGAACTGTTCTACCTGTTTCCTAGAAATTAAACTCAAGCCTTTTAAAAGAGTAGTAAGTGCTTTTAATGGCCGAGCCATCTCCTCAATTTCAATAAGATTTTTTAAAAAATGTTACTGAGGTTTAAAGAAAGTGAAGTTGCATGTGGTTTTGCCTGGGAACTGACTCCAACTAAGTTCTATGAAAAGAGTTTTTTTCTTAACTCAGATTTCAACAATAAATAGTAACCTACAAATAGTGCTTGCAGAAAGGCCTTCACACTAACAGAATAGAAAAGGCTGTGTCTGCAATATGTGCAGGGTATCAGGTGAGTATTTTATAGGATACAGTTATAGCTATATATTTGAGAACTTTTGCCAGAATGCACTCACACACACACACACACACATATATATATATATATATATATATATATATATATAGCATTTCAAATTTCATATATGTTTATATTTGTAATATATTATATTATATATAATATATATAATTTATATAATATATATGTGTTATATTATATAATATATTAACATTATTAACACTATTAAATTATAGTTATTGATGCTATAATTTCATTACAATATATGATTAATATGTAATATATGATTGATATATGCTTCATACATGATATATGATGTATTTTATACACTATAGTATATATAATTATTTAATATATAATATGTAATACAATGTAGTATATAATTATTTAGTATTTAAATTTGATATTTACTAGATACTAATAATATATAATAATATATTAGTTATACACGATATATTGCATATAAAATATATTCTACATACACATACTGTAGAGTTCACTGTCTATACTGTGATGCAATTCTCATTAGTTTTTACAGTGTTGATCCTACATTATTGCTATGTGATAGATGAAGGTAATAGGTGTTGTAGTTAACAGCTCTAAGGTTAATTGGAAAAGTTGCACAGATTCTCGAATTCTGTTTCTCCTCTTGAAATGTATACTTTTCACGGCTATAAACACATACCACAATAACTGTGCTTCCTTTTCTGTCTATTATTAAAGTTATTGGCAATGCTTCTTATAAAGAACTTATGGAGTCCAGATGGTTCACGGAAAAATTTCAAAGGGTTAAATAAGCCAGGCATAGTGGCACACAACTTTTAATCTCAGAACATGGAAGGCAGAGGCAGGAGAATCTACGTGGATTCTCATGAATGTGAGGCCACCCCAGTCTACATAGTGAATTCCTCGGCTATCCAGGACTGATAGTGAGGCTGTGTCTCAAAAAACAAATAATGTTACATAAAAAGTTCTTCTGTCTCTCATTTTTAGTGTTAGTATATTACTGTTATTAATATATGTTTATCATCACTAACAGAACAAAAATACAATGTTCACATTCTAGTGAGATGCCCAAATCTTATGACTGCCCTCCACACTGTTTCTCTGTAAGAACCCCCTGCCCCTCCACCCCGACTTCTTGGCCACTGTAGTAACTATTGTGCTTCCGTGTGCACTTTTCACACTTTTCTTTATATGGTCAAATCTTTATAATATTTCCTCTACTTATTGAGCATGAGAAAATCTGAAGATGAAGTTTGCCCTTTATGAACACATAAAAAGTTGGTTACACTGCATAAGAAAGGAATAATTGGATTGCATTTTATAGATATTAGTTATTTAAAGGAAAGTTCTGAATCATAGAGTTCGGCACCATTTCCTTCAACAGTCACTCTGACTAACGAGTTCAATGTTTTCTGCTATTAGACATCTGTCAAATTCAGGACATATTTGGTGATTTCTGGTGTTGTTAGAGCACATTTCAGTTGCTGTGTGTGCACCTGAGTTTACACATGTAACTTGGTCTCCTCACACACTCAAAGCTAGGTTTTATAAAGATTATCATAATATAATATTTTAAATAGTTCATTAATTTTTTTAAACTAACCATTCTATTTCAGTATTTCTTCTTTTTTTTTTTTTGTTTTTTTTTTTTTTCGAGACAGGGTTTCTCTGTGTAGCCCTGGCTGTCCTGGAACTCACTTGGTAGACCAGGCTGGCCTCAAACTCAGAAATCTGCCTGCCTCTGCCTCCCAAGTACTGGGATTAAAGGCATGTGCCACCACTGCCCAGCACTATTTCAGTATTTCAAGGTATAACAATAGATTGTCTGTGCTAATTTGATTTGGCTAAGTGAGCCTAAGATAGCTGGAAAACAATTTCACACTTTCTTCTTTGTTATTGAAGATAGATCTTTTTCATACAATATATTCAGATTATGGTTTACCTTCCAGACTCTTTCCCACCCACATCTATACAGTATTTTGCTTTCTCTTTGAAACCAAATGTGAGTCAAAACTTAGGAAAAAATAAGATAAAATAAATACAAACAAACCTAAATAGGACAAAACAAACAAACAGAAAAAGAGCCTATAAAAAAGCACAAGAAACATGTATAAACTCAGACCCACATATATTAACGCACATAGAAATCCTGTAAAGACATAAATTTGGGAATCATAATATATAAACAAAAGACTCATAGGGTAAAATAAAATAAAAATGTTCAATCAAAGCATTATGAGACAAACAAAACAAAACAACAACAACAATAAAACCTCTCCAAAAATATCATTGATTTCATTTTGTGTTGGTCATGTCCTGGGGCAAGGAATCTGCCCATAAGTGTTTTGTATCCACAATGCAACCTTTCTTGGAGAAAACAGTTTTTCTTTACCTCTTTCCAAGTACCATCTTATTTCATTGCATTCCTACAAAAACTTCCATTTAATGGTTTCTTACTGAGTTTCCTCTTTTCTGCATGAGGATGTAGGAAGTCCTTTGTACAGTGTATTACACTTTGTCATTAAGTTGCTACTAGAAGTCAATCTACATTTTTTTAATGTGAATGAATAGCCTGCGCTGTATCTTGAATCTTGTTTGCACTAGCCACTAGTGACTCACTTTAATCCAAATGTTTATCTGGTCATCTTGTTAAAAAAATATTCTTTATACTGGCTAAGTTTTTCTATCTGGAGCAATTGTCAATCTTCAGTCTTCTTTGTTGCATGCAAGCATCTGTCCCTACTGACCAATTCTTCCTCCTGTTATTCTTTTCTCACTTGATTTCTGAGATAATTTTCTTTTCCATTTACATTATTTACTTCTGACTATGTCTCAGTCTGTCTGTATTGGTGTATACTTCCCCCCCCCCCTTGATCTCCTACTAATATTCTAGGAGACTCAAATGCTTAATTCCTCCTATTAAACTATATTCTCCTTAGGAGTTGGTTTGTTTTCCAACAGCAGCTTCAGTCTAAATTTAGAATGGTCAAATAAATTAATCTAACTTGTAAATAAGAATTGATTAACAAAGTCACTTTATTTCACTTACATTACAAATAAACTCTCGAGTGAACTTGATTCTTCGTCTTTCAATATCAGATGGTTCCACCTGACCCTGGCTAGCACCTACTGAAGTATTTTGGATATGTCTTGTACCTTTTTTGACAAACACTAATAGACTTTTCATCATATCCTTAACTTCTTAGCCCTCATTACTCTTCAATCGCCCAGTGTTGCCATAAGTAGAATGCTTCTTCCTTCAAATATAATCTGCCTTGCTCTTGTCAGAACTCGTCATCTGTTCATAGTGCCCTCAAATAGAAACATGCACTATGTGTGACCAAAACAAGTTATCTCACAGAGTTTCTATTAATTTGAAAAAAAATTGGGGCCCAGTTAGCTTCTAGTCAGTGATCATTTCTTAAAGAAACTTAAAACATATCCTTACTTGTTCTACATTTTTATAATTGATAACACTCTTATCTAATTTAGTCAGACTTCGTCACTGTTTTGTGACAAAAAGAACTCCCTATGTTGCCTCTGCCTTATTGTATCTATTCATATATTTTTGTAATATGTAGAATTTGAAAGCATGGGATAGCAAGCCTCTTGGATGCTGTATATAAAATTTTAGAAAAAAAAAGCCAATATTCAATATTGTCTATTCTTTTTGTTTGTGTAAAGGTCAAAATATTTAGAATAATCTCACACATTTTCTGGCCTGATAATCTTTTTACTTTATCTGTCATACAATTGTCTACTCGTGCTGTTTTATATTGCAGTGAGTCTCTCCTGATAAAAGGCCCTGCCTTCTCTTCAGCACTGGGATTTTATTTGATTGCCTTTTATGTTTTGCGTGTTCTTCAGATTTCAATAAACACGAATCATGAATCTCATACTAGAATAAAATTGATGAGAGAATAACAAAAGGCTTAGAGACTGAGTACACTGGGTGTAAGGTATAATTATTCTGCCAATCATTTTTTTAATATATTTTCATAGTTATTTGGATACATATTCTCCTCTATATATACTCAATCTAATAGTGCCATGGAAAATGTCATATTTAAGGACTATAGTAACTATTAAAGCCCTTAATATCTTTGCAGAAACATATAAAAGTGTCCATGATATTTAACCAACGCGTTTTTGCTGCCAGTCCCCTTTCTCATTAGTTTGTCTGGATTGAAGAAACAAAAACCATATCCTCCAATAACACTTCAAAGAGAGAAACATATTTCAAACAGGTGAGAGTAGAAATCCTTGTAAATATGTCTTTATAAAGGGTAGAAAATATATCAAGTCTTTCAAATAGGTTTAGTAAATATGAAGGAATGATATATAGAATAATTGTTTAGAACACACTATTAAATACTCAGTAAATACTAAGTATTTATATGCCCTAGTGACTGGCAGGTGAAATACAGAGATTTCTATGATTATGATGTTTTTCATAACGCACTTTTTATAATTCTTGCTATAAAATCATACTTTTAAATATGAATATAAAACTACAAAAATATTTGAATATTATTCTTGGGATGAAGCCTGGGTCACAACAGTTTCCTGGAGACTAGGCAGTGAGGTCTAGAAATAAATAAAATGTTTTGTTCCTGTGTTTCTATTCACCTTAACAGCATTTGCAAATGCAATGTCTGCCAACAATTATCTGTTGTATGCTAATCTAAAGAGAGTTGTGAAAGGTTCACTGATGACTGAATAGATACAGGCTTCATAGCTTACACAATAGAGGCTGAAACAGGAGTATTGTGGCAAGTTTGAGGCCAATGAGTTAAAGTGTGAGTTTCAGCTAGCCTATTCTATATAGTGAATTTTAGGCCAGCCTAGGTGATATTTTGTGTCAAACAATAAAACAAACAAAAAAAACTTAATTCAACATCATGTGGATCCTGGATAATTGTATAGAGCTTTGAGAATAAGGGCATAGAATAAATTTGCTTTTTTTTTCTTTTATTCACTTTGTGTTGTCATTACTTATAGTCAGTTGCATGTATTTGAGTGAAAATGGAAAGGAATTATGTGAGGTAAACTTCCCAGAAGAAACTGCTTTCTATTGATGTCACATAATTCTCCAAAACTTACTATAGAGCTTTATTTCTTAGCATTTAGGAGCATGTTCACTATGGAAGATGAGAAATATTAACACACTCTAGTATAATTTCACTATGTTTATTTCAGCCAACCATAATTTGGTGTATAGTTAAATATGACATTAAATATAAATTATGTCATCCATTTCTTATGAATAATAATTGCTTTTATTTTTGGATAGGTTGTTTTTCTCTTTCACAACATTTCTTTTCAGTAATTTTCAATCAGTAAAATAATACATGAATCATTTTCTTTTCATTTTTTTTCTTGATAAAATCTCTCTGGGTATTTCCTTCTTAAGATTTTTTTTTCTGGGCTTCTGTATAGCTACTGTTTTATAATCTGTGTTCATTTTTGTCAAATCCCATGAGACATTATTCTGAGTAGAGCCCTTCTTTTACTGTCAAAATGATTCTATTATTTATATGTTTTGTCATTTTGGCAGTACATATTCCTGCCATGTCTTTTTATATGTATATTTTCTGTGTCTGTGCAAATATGTATACATATGTATCTTTAGGCCAAGGTTGACATCAGATATCTTCCTCATGAATTTGGTAGTACTAACTGGCCAGCAAGTCAGTGTGATCTTACTGATTTCCATATCTCCACACTAAGAAAACAAATATTTAACATCACCCCCTTGCTGACAGAATTTGAGATTCACCCTTCTGACGACACAAAAGTGTATAATATTTGATTAGTAACTAAATTTAGCATGCTGTTCCACAGACTTCTCTCTGATCACATGATACTGACTGTTGAATTATTTCTTTCTCTCTCTCTATCTTCTAAAACTAAATTTCTAATCTGGGTCAAGTACATCATTATTGGTAATGAGAATAATACTTAGTTTACTCATGTGTCATAATGAAAGCTAAGCACCATGCCAGGAAGAGTAAAAGAGAGAACAAGATGTCCGTCCACTAAATTGTGCCAACTACTGGGCTTTGGTTTTGACTTTGTTTCTTGTAAACTGTGGTATTGTGTTCTGTTTCTTAGTAGAGTCAGCAAGAGCCATATTAAATATCAGGGTAAGTTCTTTTTCTAGAATACTGACTGCTTAAGCCATTTACAGAGGGGAGAGGAGAGGCTTCAATTTACATTGCTGCCTTCCTTTCACATAGGAAAGTGTTAAAGAACAAAGCCTATAAGGCATATGGGAAACTGTTCTTTTACTAGGATTGTACGTGATAGAGCTGCATGAATATGTATTGCTGTCAATCAGAACAGAAAAATATGTAAGAAGAAGATGCAGTTCACCTGTGAGGTGAATTTGGGTAGGTAAATTTGACACCGTATTCTAAACCAGAAAGAAAAACTTTATTCTACATAAGCAGGGGAAAACATAAGTTTGAAATCAATATTTGTTTAGCTGAATTATGTTTTAAGTTACTGAAGATTCACAAATTACGTATTAAAATAAAATTCACTTCTATATATAGGAAACTTCATTGCAATTCTTATTTGTAGTTTGCATCTAGTAAGAAATGAACCATGAAACAAATGAAAGCAATTGTGTTGTATAATTGAAAACTTATTGTTTTTAATATCAGTCCACTTCCTGATCAGCTTATATAGTTGAATTTTAGTTAATTTTTTTCTGTAGCATACTTCAGTCATACAAAAAAAAAATAAAAAATAATTGAATTTGAGTACTGAATCATTACCAAAATACCAAAAAGATGCCATTAACAAGACACATCTTAAACTAACATTGTATAATTTGAATAACTGAGTGACAAGCTATTATGCATTTCATGAAATGGCAGTTCTCTTTGGGTTTTATCTCTGTGTATATGGGTGGAGGGTTGTCAATACATTCTCTTAGAAATAGACATCAAAATTAAATATAGAAGAGATTTTGTTAAGCATTTCCCCCCGTTGCTCATTATTTAATAAGACTTTAAGGAACTAATTTCTGACAAGACAGTATGGAAAATTCTATCTATTTCTGAATCAATATAGGAAGCTCTGGCTTTTAGAGAACTTCCTTCTCTACTACTTTGGTAATAAAAAAATGTAAAATATCCAATAGGAAGGTGGCTCTCTAGGGCTCATAATTTATTAGAATGAAGAACAGAAACCTATTTGAATGAGAATGATTCCCATAGACTTGTATGTGTAAATACTTGGTCTCCATTGGGAAATTTGGAAGGAGAAGGAAGTGTGGTCTTGTTGGTCATCAGGTGTCTGTGAAGAAAGGCTTTGAGGTTTCAAAAGACTTCTGTGATTCCCAGTACTCTCTCTGTGCCTTGTGACTATGGATCAAGTTACGAGCTCTCAGGTCTGCCATCATGGACTCTAAAACATTGAATCCATAAATCAAGTTAAATGTTAGGTTTTGGAATTTGTCATAGTCATTGTGTTTTATCACAACAATAGAAAAATAACAAAGACACCATTTTTACCAGGGAGGGCATAGTATACGAAAGCCTTTTCACTCTGGACAAACTAAAGACATAATGAATGTTAGGTTGTCAAATAAAGACAAAGGTAAGAGCAGAGAATATATCAAATTTAAAGTCTTAATTACATCACCGGCCTGCTGACGGCTAATGCTGGCCCAGAAATCTGAAAGTAGTCCTGAACTAATCTGCATCAAGTAACAAGACTAAGTCTAGGATAAGAGCAAGATTGTTGTGAGATTGCTGGGCAGTGGTGGTGCACGCCTTTAATCCCAGCACTTGGGAGGCAAAGGCAGGTGGATTTCTGAGTTCGAGGCCAGCCTGGTCTACAGAGTGAGTTCCAGGACAGTCAGGACTACACAGAGAAAACTTGTCTCGAAAAACAAAACAAAACAAACAAACAAACAAAAAAGATTGTTGTGAGGTGATTCTATGACTGGTTCAGGCTCAGGGGAGTCTCCAAAATGGATTTTGGAAGCAAAACACGAGTGAAACTTTTTGAGCCAGGCTTCACACTGAGTGCAAAGTAATAGCCATTGACATGAGTCAGCTGAAAACAGCAAACAAAGAAACAGACCCATGTAGATGTAAATGCCTGACATGTGACAAAGATATGCAGAAATTTTATCGGAGAAACAAATACTTTCAACAAATATTATAAAGGATTGCAGGCTAGTATGCAAGATAAGAGCTTTGACACAAGCTTTACATATTTAAGTTTTAAGATAAAATGCGGCATAGGCCCAAATAGAAAAAGAATAAAATAAATCAAAAAACTATCAAATGTTTTAGAGACTATATAATGAAAATGTTATCTGACCTTGGTTTTGACAAAGATTTTAAATAAAACATCAGAAATCATAATATTTAGGAAAAACTGTTCTTAGTCAAAAGAAAGATCTTTTTTTGTGGGGCTACTTTCAAGTAAAATATGATTTTTTTCAAGACAAAAATAATAAAAACCTATTAAGCAATTTGTATGTTGTTTACTACTCTGATTGGAGACATGAACCTAAGAGACTGAGTCCTAAAATGTGGCAGACTGAAGTCTCATGTAATAGCCAACTTTATTCAGAGCATCAGACAATTTATACTCTGAGGGTTATGAAAGATAACATGAGTAAGGTGTTTAATCACAAGAACAAACCTGATGTGGTAAAACATGCTTTTCCATAGAGACTTATGAATAATAAGAGCAGAAGCTCAATCCTATCTGCTACACCTGGGATGAGCACAAAACACATTCTAAGAATGGTTCTATGTTTGGAAGAAACTGAGGTCATAAGGCTTCTGCTTGTTTTCTTGTAGTTTTCAACAAGTATTCAAAATTCTCACACTATTAATTTTTGGGCTGTGTTCTGAAGTCTATACAAACATTACATTAAATAACATAAGATATATATATATATATATATATATATATATATATATATATATGTGTGTGTGTGTGTGTGTGTGTGTGTGTATACATACATATATATGTATATATATACATATCTGATATACATATATATATCATTATATATCATTATATATATGAATCTAAAACACTATTTCAGATCATTCATGAAAAACTGTCAAATTGTCTACTTTTTATTATTACATTGTGTGTGTGTGTGTGTGTGTGTGTGTGTGTGTGTGTGTGTGTGTGTTTAGAGACTGAGTTTTCCTCTGCATTTCAGGCTGCCTTGAAACTTACTATATAGTCTATGCTGAGTTGACCTCATGAAAATCTACCTATCCTCCCAAGCACTGAGATCACAGAGGTTCAAGTTGTGATCTACCGTGTCTAGCTTTTGAATGCATCTGTTCCCTGAAGAATGTACTGTGAGTCCATCTGTGTGCCATGAAAACCCTCATACAGGGAGATTAAAAAGATCTGTGGTTGCTGAGATTTTGGAGAGATAGAAAATATTGATACACGGGAAACACTAGGAGGGGCTTTAATGAGATACAACTTTTTCTAACAGTTTTAGCAGATTTCTTAGTCAGTTTGAGTTGCCATAAAATTACCAGAGACTTTATGCCTTGAAAAGTACTAAAGTCACAGAGTTTTAGGGGTTCAAAAATCCAAGATCAAAACTCAAACGTCACATTATCTGTACAGGACATTCCATTCTTTCATCTCCAGATGAACACTTTTCTGCCTTGTCCTAACTTGGTGGGGGGCACTGAAACAACAAAGCCCTTGTGTCCCTTGAATGTATGATTCCTATTCTTGTGGTTTCCTCAGTCATTACATAAGGGAATTTCATATGTGAACTGGGAGGAGAGGGATATAACATAGTCACATCCCATGTTTTAATCATAAAACTATGGTTCATTGTCAGTAAATCTATATCATCAAGTAAATACTCTGAGTCTTAGAAAGATTGGATCTTGGGGCCTAGGTGGTATTTCAGTCAGTGAATGTTTACCTTATGACCTCAAGACTTCATTTGATTCTCAAAACTCATGGGAGACAGCTGGAGTGACAGCAAGTGCGTGCTCCACTGCTGGGGTGAGAGGGGAGAAACAAGTAGATATTTATATATTTGGTGCCTTCTGGCCAACTGGACAGGTGGCTTGGGTGAGTGCAAAGTCACTGAGAGTTTCTATCTTTCAAAAAAGAAATAAAGAAAGAAATAATGAAAAAAATGAAAGAGAGAGATAAAGAAGGAAGAAAGAAAATAGAAAGAAAGAAAGAAAGAAAGAAAGAAAGAAAGAAAGAAAGAAAGAAAGAAAGGAGGGAGGGCAGGTAGGCAGACAGACAGAAAGACAGAGAGGAAGGCAGGGAGGAAGAAAGACAGGGAGGAAGGAAGAATGTACCTGAGGAGGGACACTGTAGCTGCAGGTTGTCTTTGGCCTCTACACATGCATGCACAAATGTGTACATGAACTAGTGTTAGTGTGTGTGTGTGTGTGTGTGTGTGTGTGTGTGTATGCTGAGTGAATGTATACACACACACACACAGACACACACACTCATTCAAGTCATTTGTTTAAATTAAGAAAGTATGTTAGGCTGCCATTGTTCCTAAAAATGTAAATTCAGGCTGATTTTCAGAACCACATTTATGCAGAAACAGATGGATTGATTCATTAGAAGAATATTTGAAAATGCACAATTTGAGAATTGCGTTCCTCACTGATCAAAGCACAAAGCTCGTATTAACTGAATGAAAAAGAAATCAACTAGGGATTATATTCCTTCTATGCCACATACGTTCTGGTAGCTAAGGAATAATTTCAAAGATTTAATTAACCTTTACTGAACAGAGTGAATATTCTGAATGGAGAATATTTTCATTAAGTATTGATCCCAGGTTCTACCTTGTGCAAAATACTCTTTACTAATCTTATATAGTACTTAAGTATAAATTACAAACTGGTAAGATCTTATAAACTGTTATTGACCAGATGTAGCATTAAAATGAAATTTGCAGTTTAGGAACTTAAAGTTTCCTATAGGTTTTGTGGCAGGCGAGCAGGAGGAGACAATGCTAAACTTTTGTTGGATCAGGTATTTCACCTTTAAAATGCACTGTCTGAACCAAACTTGTAAACTCTTTCTACTTATAAAATACAGATATTCTGTGTTCTTGTGGTGATAATTACCTACATTTTCCTGAATACTGAAATGTTCTAATTAAAAGAGATAATTAAGGCCAAATTAGGTACTTCTTTACTTCTCTGTCTAAGTCCTCCGGGGTCTTACTCCACACTACATAGGAAAACTGTTTCAAGGATATTGACTGGCTTAGATCAGCATCAGCTTCATAGCAGGGGTTTCGGTATGTATAACAGATAAGCGTCACCTTCACTTTCCTGAAAAAATGTGTGATCTGACTGCTGTGAGCCTGTGTGTGTAACACTGTTAGCATGTGTATGTGCGAGTATGTGTATGTGTGTAAAACTGTTAGCATGTGTGCATGTGTGTGTGTAAAACTGTTAGCGTGTATGCATGTGTGTGAGTATGTGTGTTTGTGTGTGCATGAGTGTGTGCATGTGAGCATCCTTGCACATGTGCAAGCATGTGTTTGTGTGTGAGTCCATGCACATATGGTGTGTGTGTGTGTTTTATGCTATGGAGGTAGCAGGCAAAACCACAGGAAGACAAAGCCAGGGCTTCTACTTGTATATAGTGTCAGCTTTGTTGTCTTGTGTTTTGGTTCTGCCCCAGAATTTTATGCCCAGGACTCCACAGAAAGGCAAATATGGCAATAGGCAGTAATCTACCCAGGCTCATATTCTTGACCAAGATGTACACCAGGATGGGTAAAGAGGAGCAATGATTCAGCTTTTATAAAATAAATGCTGAGGGTCTGCAGCAGCTGGACACAGGTCCCATCTTATAGTTACTGATCCATTGGCCTTTTATTGGGTAATTTATATAAGAAAATTCAGATTGTGTGTTTCCTTTTGGACCATGCATATAAGGTGTGTGTGTGTCTATCTATCTATCTATCTATCTATCTATCTATCTATCTATCTATCTATCTATCTCTATCATCTATCTATCATTTACCTATCTATACATACATACTTACATATATGTATATACTTTTAACTTTTTAATACATATTTAATTAAATCGAGTAACACAACTTCCCCTCTTCTCTTCCTCTACATTCTCCTGTATCTTTTCTTTTCAACCCCTTCCATGATCTCTTCATCTCTCAAATTCATAGCTACGTTTTCTTTGATTATTATTTTTATACATATACATACATACATACATACATACATACACACACACACACACACACACACACACACACACACAAACTGCTGAATATTTTTTGTGGATATAATTTCAAGGCTGATCAGTTTGTTTTGAATAACCAAAGAGGTCTCATTCTTGGGAGAGGATAATTTTGCCCCTTCAGTGATCATCACTTGCCAATTGTTCTTTATCCCGAGGGGAGCCCTGAGAAATAGTCTCCTTTGTGCATTAACATGTGTATTGATGTTGACATTGTTCTGGTCTTGTTGATACAGCCGTTTCTACCAGAGGCTGTTTCACTACAGCCTTCCTCATATTCTGACTTTTATAATCTTTTTTTCTCCTTTTCTGTGATGTTCTTTGAGTCATACAAGTAGGATCTATGATGTAGCTGTATCCTCTGGGGTTGGTCTCCCCATGATTCGTTGATCTCTGAGTTGTGGAGAATGCACACACTGTCTTTCTCAGCTCTTGAAGGTTTTAGAGACTGGAAATGTCTTGCAGAGACCTAGAAGTCAAGTCTTTGAAGTGGAAAAATTAATAAAGAACCCTAGCTTCTAAATTTATATTTATAAACAAATAGGAGCCTAACTTTGGAAAGTACAAATCTGCAAGCAGATAATTATTCACAAAGGTTAGAAGGTCTTCATCTCCTAACTCTACTACAGCAGATATTCCTGATCCTTGATTTCTTGGAACAGAATCAGATTCCCTACCACATAAGTTTTCAACAAAGTTTTTCTTGCTTTTTAAAGTAAGATATAATGATTTGGTTTTGATGTTATTACATTTGTTTTGTCTTGTTTTTGATAGTATCAAAGAAAGAATGCCATGTAACTTAAATTTGCATAGTTTGAAAAAGAGATAGTAATACACATAGATACTCTATACCTATTATTGAATAATTTGTACCAATTTTTACAGTAATTTCATTAGTATGCTCTTTAGTTCTGAAGATTGGGGTAAAGAAGTGTTATAACTTCAAATTTTCAGAGAAATCCTTGTAAATATAAAAAAATAGTTTAAGGATCTATGAAAAGAAAATAATAAAAACTAAAAGTAACAAATGACAGGAACATTTTTATCTGTTCTTACAAAGAAATCTTACAAAGGAATACGGCATATGGCTGGTACTGCATGTAGTTTTGACCTTGACGTTCTTATGAAGGGTTAGTTTAGGCTCTTCAATCTGGCACACTAAGAAGTACTCTACCTCAAATATGTTTGTAAGGCTAAGTCTACTTTAAATTTCAAACTGTTTATCTTACTAGTGTTCTCCATATTATACCATAACATGAGGATTTTGACAAGGGGACATGTGATCACAATTTAAAAAGAAACTAACACTTAAGAAAATTATTTACACCAGTGGTGTTGCATGTGATGGCACATGCCTTTGATCCTAGCACTTGGGAAGCAGAGACAGGCAGATTTCTGAGTTCAAGGACAGCCTGGTCTACAGAGTGAGTTCCAGGACAGCCAGGGCTATACAAAGAAACCCTGTCTCAAAAAAAAAAAAAAAAAAAGCTTAAAAATTAATTTTTATTGTCTTAT
>JANHMN010000019.1:37790870-37815914 GCA_030674055.1 Rhabdomys pumilio
TGTGTGTGTGTGTGTGTGTGTGTGTGTGTGTGTGTGTTTAGCCTGTGTCCAATGGGGAGAACATGGAATTCACAGGACAGCTTTTAGGAGTTGGCTGTTGCTTTCTACTGTGCACACTGTGATGTTTACAGAACGTCAGACTTGCAGAAAGCACCTTTATCTACTGAGCTATCTCAGGAGCCACGTCTGCCTTAGATTTTATAAACACTGAATATGCCCTCAGTTGCCACAAGTGAAAAAATAGTGGATTTTCATTGGTTTTTTTTTTTTTTTTTTTTTGATTTTTTTGGTTCTTTTGTTGTTGTTGTTATTGGTTGAGTTTTGATTTTTTGGTTTTGTGTGTGTGTGTGTGTGTGTGTGTGTGTGTGCGCGCGCACGCGCGCGCTTTGCTTTTGTTTCAGTTGTCATTAACTTTCACCCAAATTCATTAGAGAATTTGGGAAATATTACATCTCAGAGCAACTGGAATAAAATTCCTCAGTCTAAGTAATTTATGAGAAACAGATATTCACTGGTGTCATGCTGGAGTCTGGGATATCCTAGCGTAAAATACTGGTATTGATCTTGTGAGGGGTGCTCTTTGCTTCAAGAATGTGGTGTGCGTGTCCTCAAACTTTAGATGCCCCAAGGGCAAAAGATTGAACTCTGCATTCTCACGATGGAGCCAATACATATTGGAGTCAATACATTCATGAAGCTATGACTAATGTAGTTTAGTCGCTCTCTAGAAATAATATCTGTCAACACTGTTGGGCTGGGGATTGTTCATATAAAGTTTGAAGATTCCATCATTCAAATCATAGTACATGGGAACATTGTGTGTCTACTCTAAAATGAATGTTTCTTCCTTCAATATTTCATATTACACTCAACAAACCTAAGAGTTGAATTATGAAGAGGTCACATTTGTTTCCCAGAGGTGACTTGTAGTCTAGCGTCTATTACACTATAGGGGAGGAAGAACAGACTAATTTTTAACCACAAGTGAGCTGGATACACTACATATTACTCACTGACAAATATATGAGCTCAGTTTCCAGGTTTCCTGTGAAGAATTGCACTTAGAGACTCTTAATTATACAGTAAATCAGCACAAAGATATGAAATGGCGAGGTAAGGGCTTTCTTTCCAATTATGACTGCCATTTATTTTGTGAGTGATATTATTTATTGTAGAGTAGAAGACATTCAGAGCACTTTGTGCTTCGGAAAACTCAACAGCAGAATCTGAGAGACTCCCATCTGAGAACTTTGACTACATTGTTCAAGTACATGAAAGGTCTACTAACCAGAGAGAGAAAGTGAGAAATGTCAAACTAGTGAACAGTATCCACAAGGAAAGGAGGCATGGACTGTATAACTGAATTGTGAGACGTGGAACAACAATCCAATGCATCCTAACATTGAGATGAGAGCACTTTCTCAGAAATAGCGATGGAGGCTCATTGTGTGGAAACAGCAGAGTAGGGGTAGAATCCTGAAGCTTGTGGAGATGGATGGACCTTTGAGATTAGCAAGCATCTTAGGATCCAGCTCAGTGTTTTACCCTTCCACTTAGCACAGCTTATCTCATTTACCAATATGGTATTTCATACACACCTTCCTTTGGAATGATTAATTGTTTTAATCCAATATTCCTAGAATTTCCTTTCCTGCTACCTTCTAAATATAAGAAATGTGTTCTAACAAAAGCATAATGTATGATTTATAATAAAGGTTAAATAATATATGTGAAGGGATCTGAGGATATTGGATCTTTCGGTGTTAAAATGTGAATACTAATATTAACATTTGTATGTGTGGGCTCTATCCTACAGCAGAAGAAATGATCAATGAACTGAACAGCTACAGTCTTTTCCAGGCCCGTTGATGGTGATACATGCAGTTAAGGCTGGTAATCGTCTACAGCAAACTATAGATTTATGCAAATTCATCTCGGGCAGAAAGGCCAGGGAGTGCTATATATCTAGGATCCGAGACACATGCACAGCAGTTTATTTTGCTTTTCTAATGCTCCAAACTCTATTTAGGAAGTTTTCATTCCTCAAAAAAAGTATTACAACACCACTTCCCCCAATAAACACAGTGGATTTCCTTAAGGACAAGGTCTAATGTATACATTTTAAATAATTTATGTATTTATGTGTGTGTGCATGTGTACACATAATATTCATGCCACTGCCCACATGTGGAAGCCAAAAGAATATTCTTCTGTCAGTTCTCTCCTTCCTAAACACATGGATCCTTAAAGGTCAAACTCACATGGGTAGCTGGAGCCAAGTGTGTGAATCCTAACGCTTCAGAATTTGATCTTCCAACCATCTCATGTTCTGCCACTCTGGGGTTTTCAATATTGATGTTTTGTGAAAAAACTGGGACTGGTGTAAGTCTGAGTTTCATCAATACCTTTATGAAGTCTTATCTTTGTGTGAAGTACATGTCTCTCTTTCCTTTCAACAAGACAAAATATATATACTTGAGTTTTAGCAAACTATACTGGCTAGCTCTTCCAAGTCTTTGTTCTTTAATTATACTTTGAAGACTTACAGATTGTGTATTCCTTCTTCCTGACAGAAATGGTCATATTGCACAGAGGCACTGAAGCATCTAATGTGACAACTCAACTACCTAAATGAATTATGAAAGCTACTTTTCTTTATTCTTCTTAGTAAGAACAATCCTGTGCTTTTTCAAGCCTTCCCCCTATAGCTAAACATATTCTTATAGATGCTTTTAATCTGTTGGGCTGCTGTGATGAAATGTTCTAAACCAGTGGTTTTCAATGTGTGGGTCATGAGTCCTTTGACAAACTTCTATCTCCAAAAAGTATTTACAATACTATTCATAAATGAAGTAGCAACAGAATAAGTTATGGTTATGGTCACCACAGCATTAAGAACTGTATTAAAGGGTCATAGTATCAGGATGGATGGGAACCACTATGCTAAAATGTATAGCTTATAGAAGGGAGAAATTCTAATCTCACAGTTATGGAGGCTGGAAGAACCAGAATCATGAATTCAGCATGAACATTTTCTGCAGAAGTCCTTCTTCCTGGATTCCTTAGAAATTACTAATTACATCCCTACAGGTCTCACATCTTGATGTCCTCACACTGGGGACAATCAGGGTTCAATTCATGAAATCTGGGAAAACATAGACTTCAAACCATGGAGCTTGCTATGCTAATTTTCATTTCTGGTCAGGAATCTCCCTACACAGAAACATGCAATTCAGATACCAGCCTATGCAAGACTTCTGGTTCTAAATGTCAGGATTTTTTTTTCTTTATCTTGATTAGGCTATAAAGATTAGTTTTACAATAGAAAATTATTAATCTAAATACAATTTGGCTTCATTGCTGTCAGGTGATTTTTATTCTATTCATGATCACTTTTTGTGGCTTGTTAACTTTGAATCAGTCGTTAGTTGTGAATAATTATTACAGTTCTCCTCACATGCTTTTTTCCAGCTCTGTGTGAATTATTAGAGAGTGATGTCTTATAAATGCAAAGAGCAAATTGATAAAATAACCCTTGTTAAATTCAAGCAATATATATGCAAAAATAAGAAATGGGCTTTTATATATGTTTGATTATATATTTTTTAAATCACCAGTTTCAAATGATTTGTCATTCCTAATTAATTCAAAATATATCTATGTGTCTGTGATGACTAGTTTTATGCCTCCTTGACACAAGATAGGGTCATCTGATAGGAGGGAAAATGCTTAAGATCAGTCTATATGCAAGCCTGTAGTGCATACTTTTAATTAGTGATGGATGGGGGAGGGCCCAGTCCATTGTGTTGCGGTACTATACCTGAGCTGGTCATCTTGGGTTCTAGAAGAATGTTTTTTTAGGTGATAAAAAGTGATATGGAAGTATAAGCCAAATAAACCCTTTTCTCCCTAAGTTGTTTTGGTCATGGCTTTTCATCACAGTAATACTAACCCTAGCCTAGACAGTATGTATCTATGCACGTACATACGTATGTACGTATGTATGCATGTATATATGTATGCATGTATTTATGTATGTACGTATATACCTGCCTACCTATCATCTACCTACTTATCGTCTATCTGTTTATCTATCTATCTATCTATCTATCTATCTATCTATCTATCTATCTACCTACCTACCTATCATCTATCTGTCATCTACCATCCATCTACAAAGAAAGACATAGATCAGAAATTGCTCGAGGAAGCTTGCCTGGTCGTAATTGTAGTGGGATATTTTCCCCTCGAGTTGGGAGGAGCTAAGGTAAGAGGAGTAAAGAGAGGAAGAGGAGAAGTAAGGTAAGGAAGAAGGAGAAAAAAGAGGAGGAGCTAGAGAAACTGAGATGGAGGATGACCACAAATGTACTGAGAACAGTCCTGATGGTAGATAGATAGATAGATAGATAGATAGATAGATAGATAGATAGATAGATAGATCTAGGTTAGTTACTTGGTTAACATTTCCAATTGTGTGGGCATCTTGTTAATTGAGCATTATCAAACTTATAAAGCCTTTGAGTAATCTAAGCATTCGAGTCTCATTTCTACCAGGTACCACTTGGATGGTGGGATGGTCTGGGACCAGCCCAGCCTTGTGGAAACAATGTGGAAGATTGGCAGAGCCATCTCCCATGCTGGTGTCTTGTGGGTGGCAGGGCCAGTGTCTCTGGCTGCCTGAGTTTAGGCTTGAGCTCATGGTGACAGGCCTAGGCTAGTTGGGAAGATGGCAGCTGATTAAGAACAAGCCAGATTGGGAGCCTCTATTTTAAATAGTTACTGCAAAACATAATTATTTAAAAAATATGTAAAAATGTCTCTAGTTCAAACTTCTATAATAATTACAAATCTTGTGTACAATGTTATTGCCATTATTACTGAAGTCAGTTATTACAGATTTATAAGAAGGAGAAATTAGACCTATGTATAGAATGAAGATATTTTGCTGAATTTTTAGCATTGATCCAATTGAGATAGAAATTATAAATTAATTATTTTGGCCAAATAATAAGAAATAAACCACAAAATAAAAAATGTAAAAATAAACTCTGTAGAGTGAAGCTTGGCAAAGAATGATTACTTATCATAATAAAATGTCCAAGACAATGGTGAATACACCAAGTAGGAAGTTAAACATGGGCCTGAAATCATGGACATCTTAAAATGATGATGTATGATGACTGAAGAAATTAAGGCGCAGAACTCAGCACACTAAACATCCCTCAAATTCTCACTCATTGAGCTGGTCTGTACTCAGTCAAAAGTTGGCTGAGCTATAAATCTGAGATTACCTTCCCTCACTCTCATATATAACATCATTTTGCCAGTCTCTCAACTGATGTCTGTGTATTACTAATGCCCTCTACCAAGGCCAGAATAAACTCAATACTTTGATAGATTCTTCATAAAACTATAGCTTTCTGCTTACTGTTTTTGAGCTACAGTTCATCATAGTTTGAGTTCATCTTTCAACCCTCTTGGCACATGTCCTTGTATCTGAGGCACACATTTATGGATTTCTGTAGTTATGAATTGTCATATATATATATATATATATATATATATATATATATATATATATATATATACTTTTTATTGCCCTTTTGTTCTTTATAAAGGTTGGGGTATAAGGTGAGAAATACAGAGAATCACAGTCATAATGGTGTGATGACATAGAAAGGCCAGAAGAGACACAGCAATAAACAGAGCAGTTAATTAAATAGTACTTGTGGCATAGGGAGAAAAAAATAGTTATAAGCAGGATCAGAAGTGTGGATTCACCTTAGAGGTCAGGTGTTGGTTTTAAGTTTGATCTGGATTGGCATTTCAATTTCTTTGTGGTGTGACTACAGACCCGTTCGTGAACTTCCTTGTCTTTTTTACTTTCACATGAGACTGAATACCGTTTTTCCAAGCACATCAATTAATTATGCTTTGGGGGCCTGAAAAAATCCTAAGGAACTCAGATTAAGATTATGTATCCATATATATTCTGATATATATATATATGATATATATATATATATATATATATATATATGGATCTGATAATTACATATGTGTATGATAAGCTTCTGATGATACCTCCCCAATATGTGCATGCACATACATACACACACAAAGGCACATACACACAAACACACACACACACACACACACACACACACACACACACTGGATGCCAAATGTTAACTGACACTGAATTATATCAAAGGCTGGATCCTACATGAATAACAGGTGCCTGATTTTGATGGTAGGTATATGTTTTGTTTATAATTTTTCTTTGTTGAAGACTCATAGTTATTTTTAAAGAGAGCTTATGTGAAATTCTAATGGTACAATGGTACTAACAGAAAAACAAATGCACAAGACTTGATTAGTTGTTAACCTCTGTCTTTAGGTTAACAATTCATCATTGTATGAAAATTCAAATATTGAGATCAACTACAGCAAATAGCGTTGTTGTCTATCAGATGAGTTTTTTGAGGACACCTTTCTCTAAGTGAAGCCATATCTATCATCTGTCTCTATTGCACTTTCACCCAAAAATTGTTCCTTCTTTTTGGTTAAATCTGTCAGTACAGACTGAATTGCCAACCCATTCTACAGAACCATCTGGAGCACCAAGAAGTACAGTCAAAACTACAGAAAATAAAATACAACACATGGCATCTGATTGTTCACTAAATCTCTCTACTTATTTCATTAAATAAAATCTTCTACTGCCCTAAGATTACTAGAGTTTTCCTACACTCTGAGTGACTGGATATGTTCCATTCTTACATTTTGTACATGCACAGAATCAGGAATACTAATAGAAGAGAAGTTGAATCACAATTCTTTTTTTCTGATTTTACTCCTTCAAGTGTGTTTCCTTAGTAGAGTGATCAACTATCACTATATGTCTTGAACTCTCCTGTGGTAGTTCAAGTAAGTTTTGCCCCTGTAGATTCATGTGTTTCAATGCTTGGCCACAGGGAATGGTCCTATTAGGAGTTGTGACCCTGTTGGAGGAGGAGTGGCTTTGTTGTAGGAAGGTGTCACTGTGTAGGTGGGCTTTGAGGTCTCCTATGCTCAGGCTTTGCACAGTGTGTGGAATCTAGTCTCATCCTGGCTGCCTGCAGAAGTTCAGTCTCTTACTAATGCTTCTGATCAAAATGTAGAGCTCTTGAGTCCTTCAGAACCAATTCTGCTTGCATTATACCATGCTTTCCACTTGGATGACAATGGACTAATCCTCTAAAAGTGTCAACCAGATTCAATTAAATATTTTTCTTAATACAAGTTGCCTTGGTTATACTGTCTTGTCACAGCAATGAAACCCTAAATGAAATATCTCCTGAATCTAAAACTAAAAATCTTGCTCATGATAAACTATCTCCTTCTATTCTTCCTGGAATACATTTTTGACTATGGTTGTATGAAATTTCCCAAAGATGATATTCTCCCATGTTGATAATATATTTTTTCTTTCCTAGCTTACGAAAGAAAACTCACATTTGACATATCCCTTCTTTTGAAAACTGTGTCAAACAGCTCAAGATCTCCTCTGTTTGTTTATTTTTCATTAAAAACATTCTATGTGTATGGGTATTTTGCTTCCACGTATGTCCATGCACAATGTGTGTGTTTTATTCCCATGATAACAAGAACAGAGTGTTGGATTCCCTGGAATTGGAGTTACAGATGGTTTTAAGCTGTGATGTGAGTGCTAAGAATCAGTCTTTAGTTCTTTGGAAGAACAGCCAGTGCTCATAACAACTGGGTCTTCTTTCTACTCTATCCTCCATTGTTTTTGAACTACTTATGTTCTGTAGTTCAAAGGGAACACAGAATGTTTCATTCACTACCTGTAGTTTTGTTGTTGTTGTTGTTGTTGTTGTTGTTGTTGTTGTTGTTCACTACTTACTTTACTCCTACAAGGTTAATTGATAGCTTTGTACAATTCTCTTGGATTCAATTATTACCTACCTAGAATTATTCCTCATACTGATCTCATATCTGACTTCTTCTACCTATCTATATTGTGTTTGTGATCATCCTTAAACTTGATATTAATACACCTCCGAAATGAGAAACTTCCCCTTCATTTCCTTTTTTTTATTTTGTTGAAAACAAAAACAACAAAAAAATAAACAATAAAAAACAAGCAGACAGACAGACAAACAAAACCAAAAACAAATTGGAAGCCAGTAGGATGTTGCAACATGTAAGAGTTCTTCCCATCAAGCTTGATAGCATTATTTCAATTCCAGAAACCCATATGGAGAAAGGAAAAAATTAGACTCCTACAAGTTGTCCCCTTACTTGCACATATGTTGAAATAAATTTAACAAATAAGAAGCTAATTCCCAAAGTAAGTTCTATCGAAGATGAACCAATGAAAACATGACTCATTTCTCTTCATTGTCTATAGGGCCCAACTTCTATTCCCCCATACTAGACCTTGTCTAATTTTAAATATTTAATTTCACCAAGATACTTCTTGTATGGTAAACTTTTTTCATGTAATTTGCAACTAAAGTGAGATATATTTGAAAGCAGAAAGATGAAGATACAAATCAAACGAACACTACAACAAAGTTTACTGATATTATTTATAAGCATTCTTCATTCAAATAAATTAAATGAAAACAATGTGTATTCATGTTCCCATGTTCACATGTGAATGTCTCCATTTTTTCTCACGTGTGTATATGTGTGTTTGTGTGTGTGTGTGTGTGCTTGCACACACATAAGTTGCTAGTTGAGATCTGTGATAAGAGAACCCAACTCCATAGATGCTACCAGCTTCAGATGATTCAGTTCCTGATATCAAATGGCATTGTATATGTGTATGATGTATTGACATTCTTCTGTATAGTGTATAGACTTCTGATTACATTAAGTTGCCAGTAATACTTAATCCAATGGTGCATGATCTCAAAAGTTGTCTAATTTTGTTCTTTCTTAAGTGAAAGTGAAAAGAAAAGTCATAAATTCATTAGAAGTATAATTTTTCCCTTGCATGTTTTGAACTCCAATTAGTTAGGAATCTAGAAGTCACATAGGCAAAAAGAAGGAGGGAGGAAGGGAGAAGGTAAAGGAGAGGAGGATTAAGAACTTGTTTATATTTTAAGAATCACTGGTGTCTGGCAAATACAAGATCTACAGATCAGATGAGCAGATTGAAAACCCAGTAGGAACCAGTGTTGTAGTCTCAAGTCTATGGTATCCTTCACACAGAAAGCTTTCTCTGGTGGAAGCCCTTTAGCCTTTTTCTTAAGATCTTCACCTAACTAAAGAAGGGTTATCTGTATTTTCAGTACCATCCAGTTCATGCAATCTACTTCTATAATTAAATACCAAACTATATACTTTTATAGTAACCTCCACATTGGTATTTGACTATATATCTGGGAAAATAGATTAACCAAGATGACATAGAAAACGGCCTTTACAGTCTTGAATAGGCTGCTTTTAGCTTCATTTTTTTTCTCTCTTATATGGTAACAGTTCCAGATTAATTTTTTACTGTTTTCTCTGTACACAACAATATATTATTTGGAGGTATTCTATCGTATCTCAAAATTTATTATACTACCTGTAAGCTCTTGTACCCTAAGATGCTGATCTTTAATGTATAAATATAATCCTACTTGATATGTCTCCATAAACTCTGCATTGGTGTAGTACAAGAACTTTCAACCTTACTTAGTCACAGAATGAATAATGATTGTCAGTTGACATCAATAAACAACATCTGTGTGTTTTTGCTATTATGAAACATTGTGCTGTTTACAGGTCAAATGGACACCTAAAATGTTTTTTTTCCTTCAAAGAATATGCAGAATAATTTTCCATCTGCACATAGTAATACAGGAATTGATGCATTTCTATAATGGGATCTTTTATTGTCCACTGGATGCCATAAAGTAGCCCATGCAATAAAAGATGCAGTGTTCCCACTTAGACATAAAAGAGGGTGTCCAGTCCTTATTTTATGCCCTCGTAGTAAAAATTAACCTTATTGATTGAGCATTGATGTGTTGGGGAAAAGATAGAAAGCTGTTATGAAATTTGGTATTCCTGTGTGTGTGTGTGGAGGTATATTGATCAATGAATAATGAAACTATAATGCCATGAACAAGAAAAAAATAAAGTATTTGCTATCATATATAATAGAAACCTTTATGACAGTTTTAGGCAAAATAACCGACAGAAAGAAAGACATTCAGAAATTAGAAATACTCTTCTAAATTGCAAAAGGTTTTGGGTGTTTTGAAGTCAATGTCTTGGCCTTCGTGTGGCTGACTTATGTAGTAATGTTCTATTTAAAAAATTGGAAAGAAAAAAAGAAAGCATAGCTTGTTGAGCCACAAATTTTCAAGGAAAGAGTAAACTCTGTAATTCTAAAAGCAAAGTCTATAGGTTCTACTTGATCTCAGTTTTTGTTTCATTTAAAAGAAAAAAGAGATACTTCATCTTTTAACTTCTATATTTTCCTATTGTGGAGAAAATTTTAAAAGTAACAGAAAATCATTTTATTATCTTAACTTTAGTTTAAATTCGATCATCAAAAATTATATAGGAGAAATCCATAAAATAATATTCACATGTCATATTATGTTAATTAATAAAGATCTTGGAAGTATTTGATTGTTATTGGGTGTCCTATGTAGGATTGATTAGCCTAAACTCATTTTGTAGACTAGAAGATAGAAACACACACATACGTACACATACACACACACACACACACACACACACACACACACACACAAAGTATCATTCATTAAAAACAAAACTTCAGCATTCTATTTTCCTTTGTTTCAGGGATTTTTTTATTCATGAAAGCAATAACAAAAATAGCCTAACGGTTTCTTCACTGGAGAGAAAGAATAACAAATGATACACATGTTATTGGTTATTTTTAGAACATTTACAGCAGCTTTGCAGATGGCAATCTGGATGAAAACTAGATGACGATAACAGTTTGAAATACAATAGGTACATTTGGATTCCAAAGCTATCACATTCTGTTTCATTAAAAGCATTGAAAATTGATGGTGTAAATGCAATAAAAACCCTATTAACTGATACTCGACTTGCCTAGGATTTTAATTGCTTATAATCCACTCATATTTGATTTGTAGGAGATAATGATAAATGAGAAACTATCCATACCACCAGCAACACAATGCTCCTGCCATGTCATTTTCCCATGTCAACACCTTCAGTTAGACCTCGACATTCAATCTCTTAGTCCCAACTACTTTATACTGCTAAATACAAACTATCCTGATGAATACAAATCTCCTCTGTGTCTACTGTGGTTTTTGTCTTATTGTCTTCTGAGATGTGAAACAGACTTCCTTTATCCAACCGAGGATCTTTCTTCTAAGTACCTACCTCCATGATCGACTTTATATTCTCTGCTTTCCACTCAAACTGCTGTGACCTCTATCCTTCTAGCTTTGAGTTGTTTTCTAATTATTTCTATTTTCAAGAATATGTACACGTGTGTCTGTATTTGGTATGTACATGTGTAGGTAGAGGCCGGGAGGCAGTGTAAATTCTTCTGAAGCTGTAACTATAGGTGATTGGGAGCTACCAGACATGGGGTGCTGGGAACCAGTTTCTGGTGCTCTGTAAGAGTGGAGAGCACTCTTACCAACTCTGGCACTGAAGATTTTTGTCCTGCTTGACATTTTCTCTTCTCCTCTTAGCCTACTCACTGGAAAGACCCCATCCTTTGGAAGGAAGAAGTAAGTTGAGGAAATGAATCCATGTCACTGAGAAAGGATTTGTTTAGGGTTCTCTTTTACTGACATACTCATTCAATCTAAGCCAACACTATCTACTCTCCTAACATTTATTTACTGCAGTTATAATTCAACACACTTTTGTGATTAATTAATGTATTTCTTATTTATTAAACTTTAAAGAGCATCGTGAGTCTTTAGCATGGTGATAAGCACACAGGGATGAATTCAATAAATAAGTATATGGATTTCTTATGTGAAGGAATAAAAATGTTCAAAAACAGATTGATATAATATAGTAGAGAAAAAAGCAGGAAGCACAAGGAAAAGTCTATAATTGTAAAATATATAAGAAAAAAAAAGAAATGGACTAATTTTACGAGGACCATTTGTAGTAGGGGGTGTTGAAGTAAATTTAGCTGTGGAGTAAGTTGGGTCAAATAGAAGTGAGAGACTTGAATGAAAAGAAAAAAAATGAATGAACTCATCCTGAACTAGACTAACAGCCTGCCCTATATAATATAGGCACATAGGAATTCCTGGAAGTTTCCAAGTGGTTTCCCCTATGTACCACTTCCTTGTAGAACTCTGCAAACCTCACAGAGATCACCATGGACTGGCTAGGATAAGTTTGGCAACGTTCTGTCTAGATCACAAATTGATCCCTGTGGTGATCAATAATTATTGGCAAAGTACACCTAAAGGGTGAAGACATGGTGGAGAGGATGCTTTCACAGATGATAACTGAGATCTCACACAGCAGAAATGATATTCAATCACCCGACTGCCTGCATGCTCTTCTAAACATAGCTTATGAGACTGCCATACAGACTTACATATAATGGAAAATAACTACCTAGAAGCCTAGATCGTGATAGGTAGATAGATCCAGATAAATATGCAAATATATAAACAGATGCACACATGTGCATATTTACATATTTATAGAGAAATGGATATATACATTTGTGTTTGTATACATGCACTAAGAGAATACTTCAGTCTTTACAATACTCAGTCCTGTTTCAGAAAGCTTTGTAATGAAACCTCATATATAATAATGTAACATATAATATAACCATCAAAATAGATTAATTAATTCTCCAATCTTTAGCATTTTGGTTTTGTACAATATGGGTATAAGGGCTAAGAAAAGGTCTTTTACATAGTTTTTAATTTCCTAATCTTTTGACTTTGTAAATTATGTGTTCTCAATCTGAGTAATAATAACTGTGAAACTAGATATTTAACAAAACCCTAAATTTACTTTAAGCCTAATCAAGTCATTTTTAGTCTGGTAATCAAATGGGACATTAAGAAATTTTAGAGCTATAAAACACATTTTTAATCTTACATTCATTTTATTCACTCTCATAGTATATTTATGAATTTTCAATCTTATATCTGATATAAATTATGATAGAAATTCTATCTTTGTTTTTTATGTACATATTGATTAAAATGTTGCAGACTGCTTGTTGGAACATAATCTCTTTTTTACCCTTTCCCTTTTCCCTCTTGCTCCTGCCCTCATTGCTCAGGCCCAAAGGTTTTTATTTATTTATTATATGTAAGAACACTGTAGCTGTCTTCAGACACACCATAAGAAGGGTATTAGATCTCATTACAGATGGTTTTGAGCCACCATGTGATTGCTAGGATTCGAACTCATGAACTCTGGAAGAGCAGTCAGTGCTCTTAACCACTGAGTCATCTCACCAGCCCCTAAAATTTTAGAGCTCAAAGCAACGATCATCTGTCCAGCATAGATAACCAAAATAAATAGCCTGAGTCCCTAATTTATCAGCTCTTGAAGAGTGGACATGATTTTAAAATAGAATATTAGTGAGTATATTAAGTGGCAGTAGGATCTTTCTTTCAATACCATTGGTCAGGGCCAAGAAACAAAACGAAAAACATTAGGGATGGAGGACCTGACTCAAGTCACATGGTGAAAACCACATGTCCCCATATTTTATATGCCAAAAGAATAAGGAAGTACTCTTTGAATGCCTGTCGTGCCAACTGTGTAACATAGTAGGAATCTATATATTGTACATAAAGCACCACTATTTATGTAATCTATATTTCTAAACACCAAGCTACTAATTATACTTCAGTCATCAGGGAGTCAGCTAGTTAGCATACTTTTCCATAAAGTAGCCGTTTCATTCACATCAATTAATGTGACAAGTCCCAGCTTTGCACCATGGATTATTTCAAGCTATTGTTTGAACATTTCATCAATGCTTGCTTCTCCCACCCCTTTATTTCTTTTTACAAAATGAAATTGAATAAAGATTGAGGCGGGCTGATAGTAATGATAGTACAATCATGAGCTGTCTGGGGATAATTAAGAACAATGAAAGAAGTGATTTGATAGCCACAATTAAATAAAGATGTGAAAACTTGTTATATGTTCAATTAAAGAAATTGAAATGCCAGAAAATGATATAAAGAATATCTCAAAGTTAGATGAAATGATAGAGAGATGGAAAAATCTTTTAAATTTATGAATATGGGTGTCAGAAACCAATTCAGCTATTCAAGCATAAAAAGGCACCCAGGCATAGGAAGTGATGGCCCACATGAGATTTATGTGGCTTTATCTGCATAAGAAAAACATTTTTTCCATTCATTTGACAATTTTCTCAAATAGAAATAATATTCTGTCAAATAATTCATGAAGAGTTTTCTAAAATACTATTTTTATCTTTACCTGAAGCAATAAGAAGAACATTTGTCTATAAACACTAACATCTATTATATTTTTTAATGAAATATTACTTTAGGAAAGGTGAAAGTACAATAAAATTGAGCCAACAATTTATAAAATCTATATATTTTAATAACTAGTCAGGAGCACTAGTCCTTCTTAGAAGAGACAGGCACAAAGATATGGACATTTTTGCTTCAATCATGTTTACTCTTATGTAGGAACTCCTTGCTCACTTTTAATAATGTAAAATGTTAAACACTTGTCAAGTGACTCATGGGTGTGAATGACGAACATGGCTTCTTCATTTGTAATGTTCATTGTTAATATGCAAGCAGTTGGGGTTTTTAGCCAACCCAGGATCAGGATAAGTAAGATGAAAGAGATGAAGAAAGAAAATATTCTGCACATCCTACTGGAGTTATTGAATTTAACTCACAGATGATAAGTCCATAAAAACAAATCAAATGATTTTCTTTACATTCTAAGAAAAAAATTTTATTTAGGACATTTTATCAATCCGTTTTTTTTTTTTAATTAGATGCACACCTGCCTGTGACAGACTACTGAAGACTAGATATTTGCACTCCATACTTCTAGTATCTGTGAGACTGACCAAACCTTACAGACTTTCATGACTTTCAGCATTATTTTTTTGTAACCTGTAAGAAGCAGAAACACTTGCTGAAGAGTGTTTTTAAAAGGTATCTCTTTATTATGGTTTATTTTCCCTTGATGGTATCAATATGGAAAATAGAACATATACAGCAACACAAATCTATAGCCTTAGACTTGAAATTTTCTGGTACCTAACACCCTAGTGGTCTCTGCTGCATACACACACATATGCACACACACAAACACACACCACACACAATTACTTAAAATTACTTTATGGAATTAACATTAGAATAATGGGAATTATTACTAGGAAGTATTTTTTGAGCAAACTAAAGTGTCATATAGATACTTTTTACTTCTGAAAGTAAAACATTATATTATAGTACCATTCAGTGTATAACAGGCCATTCCAAACTATTGCTTTTCCATTAAAAGGTTTGTAGGCGCTCATTGTCTCACTATTTTGGTGTCCTTCTAACCTATCCCTAGTCCCATGTGTTTCTAGTTGCCTTGCATCAGACTTCAAGTAGGATGGAGACTCCCCATTCTGCCAGAGATCAGACTGTGAGAAATCTAGGTAGGCTGCCCACCTACCAAACTCCCCTACTCTCTTGGTGCCTGACCACCCTATCCCCAGTCCCCTAACATCCTAGTCACCATACCCAGGCCCCAATTGGTATAGACACAGCTTGATCTACCAGAGACCAGCCAAACTACTTAAAACCCAGCCTTCAGATGGAGACTTTCTGTTCTACCAGAGAACAAGCAAACTGGAAAAAGTCAAAGTAGACTGCCTTCCCACCAAACTCTCACATTCTTTCATTATCTTGGCATCCCCCAAGCATAATCAACCCGTTGCCTTCATAATCACAATAACTCAACCCCCAACGGCTGCAGGGACCCCTTGCTTTACCAGACCATACAGTCTATAAAAAGCCCAGGCCACAATGAAGAGCAGACCAGAGAGGAAACGGAAACCAACAAACAAAATACCAATCTAACAAAAACAAACTCAGAATTCAGAACCTAGACCTATAATTAGGTGCCTAGAGGTCACTGAAAGAACAGAATTAACGACAGTCTAGGGAATGTGTCACCACCAGAGCCCAGCTGTTCTACAACAGCAACCCCGGATTATTCCAACAAAATAGAAGCATAAGAAAAGACTTTAAAACCAACTTTATGAAAATAATTGAAGTTCTTAAAGAGGAAATGAATAAATCCCTTAAAGAAACTCAGGAGAACAAAATGATGGAAGGAAATGATTATAATACTTAAAGAAAGTAAAAAAAAAAACAGTTAAAGGAAAGAAATAAAGGTGCTTAAGACATAAAAATGGAAATAGAAGTGATAAAGAAAACACAAACTGAGGAAATTTTGAAAATGAAAAATCTAGGGAAGAGAACAGGAACTACAGAAGCAAATATCATTAATAGAGTACAAGAGATGGAAGAGAGAACCCCAGGCATTAAAAATAAGATAGAAAAAATACATGTTGCACTCAAAGTAAATGTTAAATTTTAAAAGTTCCTGATACAAAACTTCCATGCAGTATAGGACACTATGAAAATTCTAATACTAAGGTTAATAAAAATAGAAGGAGAAGATTCTCAGATCAAAGGCCCAGAAAATATTTTCAACCAAATCATAGATAAAATTTATTCTAAGCTACAGAAAATGTCTATAAAGGTACAAGACCCTTACAGAACACCAGATAGATGGGACCAGAAAAAAAAATTCTTCTAACCACATAAAAATCAAAACCCTAAATATTCAAAATGTTTAATACTATAGTCATTTAGTACAAATAAAAAATACTAAAATGTGCAAGAGAAAAAGACCAACTGACATATATATATATATATATATATATATATATATATATATATATATATATATATATATAGGTTGACCTATTAGAATTTCACCTAAATTCTCAGTGGAGACTCTAAAAGGTGTGAAAGGGCCTGGATGAATCTATTGTTGACTCTAAGAGACCTCAGATTCCAACTCAGAATACCCTACCCTGCAAAACTTTCAATCACCATAGGAGAAGAAAACAATATATTCTATTACAAAACCAAATTTAAACAGATCCACAAATCCAGGCCTATAGGACGTACTAGAAGGAAAACTCCAATTCAATAGGGTAAGTACACCCAAGAAAACAATAATCACACACACACACACACACACACACACACACACACACACACACACTCTCTCTCTCTCTCTCTCTCTCTCTCTCACAAATCATTGGCCATTGATACCTCTCAATATCAGTGGACTCAATTCTCCAATAAAAAGACACAAGGTAACAGAATGGATAAAGAAAATGTGGGACATTTACACAATGGAATGTTACTCAGCTGTTAAAAACAATTGCATCATGAAATTTCCAGCAAATGGCTAGAACTGGAAAAATAGTAATCATCTTGACTGAGGCAACCCAGACCTAGAAAGACAAACATGCTATCCACTCACTTATAAGTGGATGTTAACTGTTAAGCAGAGAATAATCTTTTTCTAATCCACACGTTGGGTTAAAGTGTGTTCTTTTCTGCCCTGCCATGGGGCAAGGGCCACTTAGGGAGACTGTAGCGGGGAAGTTTGGCTGTACTCTCCCCACACTTGCGCTGGGCAGGCATCAGGCTATGGGAAGCTACAGGACCCCATTCTGGGGTGGGGAGTGCAGTCGGAGTTCCTTCGGGACTGTCTAAGTCGGTTAGGGGCTTCCCAGGTCAAAAGCTGGTCAGGGACTGGCTGATTCTCAGGCACCTGGGCCTCTAGGCACCGCTGGGAGCCTAGAAAGAGCCAAGAACAAAGTGGGGGCCACCGGCTGGATTGGTCCACGGCCAAAGGGGGAGAAAGGGAGAGAAGCTCTGGCTGTGTCCTACAAGGAGCAGAGATGAGAGTGGCTCTGCTGGAATGGCTTGACTAGCTTGGCTAGCTTGGCTTGTTTGGGTTGGTGGTCGAGGTGGCTGGGAACACAGAGAGGTCTTCTTCGGGGATTAGAAGGCAGCTCAGTAGTCGAAGGCCTCTTCCATTGTTCCCCACGGTGGATAGAGATGAACAAAAACAGTCCATGGTCTTAAGGCTTTTGTTGTCATGGCAGAAAGTAGATGAAAACCTGTACCCTAGTATCTCAGGGAGGGCCTGAGTTTAAATATCTTTTGCAGGGAGGAGTGTCTGGGAAGGAAACTTTAATTAGCTACGTCTTTTTAGCTTTTAGGTATCTCATTAACAAGAAGATCTGTCTTGAGGCTCTGGGGCCTGTAGTCATGCCCTCTACCTGTGGAGGGGCTAGTAGGGGCTTTGCTCTACATGTCTAAAGGACACAAATCTATGAAGTGCTGTGGCTGGCCTTGTGTCAGGAGTCTAGAGTCTGGGGGCATGGTAAAACGCCTGCCTTCCCCTGGGGATCTCCTGGTCCTACCTGGGGCCCCTCAGGATCACCTGGGCTCTCTGATGACTTCTAGCCTGTGCTCGAACATAAAATAGGCTACCTGTCACAGTCCTACATCCACAGACTCAGACTAAGTAACAAGGAGGCCTCAAGTGAGAGATGAGTGAATACCCAGGCGAAGGAGAAACACAATAGATATTCTGGGTAGGCATGGGAAGAAGAGGGATAAGGTGTCAGGAAGATGCAAGAAGATGGTACTGGGTACTGGGAAAGACAATTGCAATTGTGGGGGGGCATTTCAGGGGCAAGGTATAAGCTTGGAACTTGTACAATGGAAACTATGAGGATGACCCTAGTTAAGGCTCCTAGTATTGGAGGATACAGAGTCTGGACAGCCTGTCTCCTCTAGCCAGGTGAGACTTCCAGTAGAGGGGTTAAAACATTAACCCAGCCACAAAATGGTCAAACTAGCAATTTGCCCTATTTGCAAGATACACTATGGTATGTGTGGATCAAAAATTGTGGGAGTGGCCAGCGAATGACTGGTCCAACTTGAGATCCATGCCAAGAGAAGAAACTCACCCCTATCACTGCTTGGAGGACCAGTAACCAGAGTCTAGATGTATCAGAGGCCTAAGAGAGAACTGAACATTATTGGAAAAGAAAATCAATGAAATGATGTCGAATGAGCCTCTGCAATTCTCCTAGACAGGAGCCTAGCATGATCATCATTAGAGAGGATCCATCCATCCAGCAACTGATAGGAACACATGGAGAAAACCATGGTCATGTATGTATCAAAGCTTCAGGAATCCTGCAGTAGAGACAAGGGAAATGGATTTTGGGCACTAAAGAGGTCAAGGATACCACAAGAAAACCTGCAGAATTAACAACCTTGGGCTCATAGGGGCTCAGAGAAACAGAATCAGGGGTCCTGCATGTGTCTGACCTAGTCCTTCTGCACATGTGTTATGGTTGTATAGCTTGGTGTACTTTGGGATGTCAAACAAGTTTGTCTCTGACTCCTTCGCTTGCTTCTGGGACCTTTTTACTCCTATTTGGGTTGCCTTGTCCAAATTTAATATTCATGGAGGAGTCTAGTCTTATTGTAACTTGGTATGCCACTTTTGATTATCCATGGGAAGCCTGCCCTGTTCTGGAGGGAAATGAAGAAGGTGTGGGTTGGGGGAAGGGACAAGGGAGAGACTGGGAGGACAGGAAGGATGGGGAAACTGAGTTCTGGAAATAATATATGAGAGAATAATTTAAAAAAAAAGAAAAAGAAAAGAAAAGAAAAAGGTTTACTGGCACCCAGAGAAAATTTTGAGATTGAAAAGTTGGACAAAACCCCTTCTAATTCAATTACAGATTGAAAAAAAGTGGCTGGTGAGGTTGAAGGAAGATAGAGAGGTTTATGGCAGTTCACTGTAGACACAGAAATAGATTTAAGTATGCAGAGACAGAATTAAATATGCAGTAGTTAAGAGACTACATGTCAACAGTTATCCAAAATCTGGATGACTAACTTCCATAGGTGAGGAGTTTACGGACATATTTAGAAAGAGTGCACACATTAAGTTTCCAGCATACAGTATAACAGGACAGAGAAGTAAAACCCCATGTGGCTAGGCTGCTCTGGCCTTTACCACTGTGATCACAAAAGGTCCCCAAGATCTAGATGTGATGGCTCAGAGGTACAATATATATTACATACTTGCATATATACATAACATAACATATGGTTTTATATATTTATATATTATATGTTTTATATGCATTTATACACTATATAATATATTAATAATATATAAAGTGTATAGTATATAATACATTATGTATATGTATATAATATATTATGTATATATTATGTATATATATATTTATTTCTATATATTTATACAGTTATAATAGTATAAATTACATTATCGGTTTAGTCTTTGTGAACACTATGAGACCAGGGATCATATTTGATTCTATGGATTTTTTTGTGGTATACTTGACTCCTCTGGCTTCTACAACACACACACACACACACACACACACACACACACACACACACACACACATTTTTAGGGCTTAGCTGGGATTGCTCCATGTTCAAAGCCATCCTGGGCTAGAGTGAGAGACTTTTTGTCCAACAGAGAAAACATAAAAGTTCTATGAAAATCTGTCTATTTCTATTATTCTATTATTCTATTATTCTATTATTCTATTATTCTATCATTATATCATTCTATTATTCTATTATTATTATATTGTTCATGGTTTAAGTTCTATTAATATGTAAGGAAACAGCACAATTTAGCAGCATTAAACAACAGTTGATTGCCAAGCTTGGTTGTATGTGTCTATAATCCAGCTCTGTAGGACGTGGAACCAGGAGGACCAAGAATTCATGTTTATCCACTGTTACATAGCACAGTAGAAATCAGACACAAAGCAAACACACATAATAATTTGTCGTTAAAATTTCACAGGTTAACTAGAACAGTTCCAGGATGTATGTTTTAAAATGGTGTCACTAAAAGAAAATAAGTAAACCCAACATAGGTTTTCACAAGAGGCAACAGTGTTCAGCAGCTAGAATTCAGCTGAGGTTATCTGTATGAGGGCTGTTTGTGCCTTTTCAGAGAGCGTCCTGTGTTTCAAAGAGTTCTGCTGTACATAGCTTTGACCATATAATCAAGAGGGCAAGAAAACAATTGAGAAATGATTGAAAGCAAGAAAAGCCAGGAAAAGTATTTGACATATGTGTATTAGAATGTCAGTTTATTACTATGTAGATTTTACTCAAATATTGATATGAGTAAAATGTGTTCAGTTCTATTTAGCCAATAACAAGTACTTGTTTGACTGCAGATGTGGACTAGTTAATGGATAACATTTGCCTTAATTCTAAAATAATCAGGAGTCAGTTTATAAAGTAAATTAACGACAAAACATAATGAAACAATATTGAGAGAAATTTGTGAAAAGCAGTACAGAGACTGCAGTAGAAGGGGCCAGGGAGGTGAGATCAGAAATATTCTCTACTTTAAAAAAAAATACTATACTTTTTGAAGCAGCAAAAAGAAAAAACTGAAAAGAATTGACCTTTCTATGTGCTTATTTGAAGCCGGTATTGTGCTAGGGATTGCTAACCAATGATCTGCTTGCTAAAAGATTCTTGTAAAGCAAATGGATCTGTATTATAGAAAGAACAAACTGAAGCAAAATAATTTGCTGAAAATCAAATGCTGTGAGATTCTCTTTTCAACAGTTAAAAAAAAAAAGGCACAGGTAGCAGGTAATAGAGATATGCAAAATGTCAACAACTGATTGTCCCTAATCATACTTATAAAAACTTCAGTGAAACGGAGGAAAATCTATCAGATCCATTCCCACATTGTCAAATGAATTGGTATTGTATGAGTCACGTTGGGTTTTTTTTCTGTTTAAAAAGTACTTTTCATAGAAAGATCAGTGCAGTGACATGCTCTAAATATTAACCTCTTGCATAGGCAGAACACATCCAGATTCTTCAATAAAACACATGAGCTTAAGCAACCAGAGAGTGACAACTAACCTCACCTAGGAACTTTCAATATAACCAAGCAATCCTCCCTCCACTGCCTCTCTGGGTGTATATATGTGTGGTATGTGCAGACAAGCATGTCGATGGATCCATGTGTACATGTGTGCAAAGGCATGAGGCTGATGTTTAGAGTCCTCCTCAATCACTTTCTACTTTATTCATTGAGACAGGGTCTCTCAATTGAACCCAGAGCTCACTGATTTGACTAATCTAGCTAGCCATCTTGTTCCAAGGATTCTCTGACTTTTGAGCACTGGAATTACAGGCAAGTTCTTCAATAAATGTTTGTCTTGAGTCAATGATCATCTTACAAACATTTCTTCTCATGCGACTCCCTGTTGTACGTTAAATTTCTTGAGTCTAGGCTTATTGATGGGTCACTGAATGGTCAACTAAACTTTTAAATCTTGGATTGAAAGGGCCCTAAGATTTCCTTTTAACATTTTTAATCTCGCTGGACAGATCTGACAAACACAAGGATAAACTTGGAGAATTCTCATGTTGATAATTGTATGCATGACTATAGTTGTTAGTCTGCACCATATCTTAAATTGCTTCATATCATGTAGGACAGTTACTTTCAGAAGGAATCTAATTTATAAAATATCATGTGCTTTGATCTTGAGTTCAAAAATCTGTCAGACTTATTTTGCACCATTTTAGTATACATAAACAATGCTCAATTGTCTATCACAAACCATGAGAAAAAGATAGCTTTCCACGCTAAATCACTTTCTACACAAAATACCAGCATTTATGAACTTATCAAATTAAATTAAAATACATGGTCATACAGGCATACCAATTTCCTGTCAGTATAACTAGGTCAGTAAGCTTATAAATACACCTATATTATTCCCATGAGACTGGAACAAAAATAGCACCCCCAAACAGAGATGTGTCTTGGGGTGCTACTTCTCAGGAGTCTTATTCAGGAAAATTGCCACAGCAAAGGACATGTCTCTTTTGCTTGGCACTAACTCCCATGCCCCCAAGCTCCTTGTCCATGACACACAGCCCACTTTAAATTGACACTGGAAACTGCCTTCTACTAGGATCTGCTTTTCATGACCCAATCTTGATGAATCACCTCCTGACATAGGCCAGCTTTCCACCTCAGCTAGTGGATTTAAGGAAATGATAGTGGCTTCCTAGAGGTGAATGTGATGCAATAAAAGCGCAGGAGCCACTGCCTCAACTCGTGTGTTATTCTAGATGTATAACTATACACTAAGCCTTGCACTGTTACATAAAGATAAACACAAGTGCCTGAGGATAGGCTGGAGAGATGGCTCTATGGATAAAGTGCTTGCCCTGAATGTTCAATGTCCTCATTTCAAATCCCCAAAACCCACATAAAGCTGGTTATGGAAACACACCCTTTGCTCTTATGGGGAGAAGAGAAACAGAGAGGCAAGGATTTCTGAAAGCTTCCACTGGCCAACTAGCTTGTCATACACAGGGATGAACGATGAGAAACGGAGTCTCAGTGTAGAAGGTGAAGACAGAAGCCTGACACCACCCTCTCACTTCCACACCGTCGTAGCGTGAGTGCATCTGTGTGCACAGCACATGCAAGCACACACATGTAAACATAAGAACATAAATAAAAATTATGTAAAGGTGGGTTGAGAAAATGGTGATCCATAGGAAGTAGGTTATAGTCCCAAAGGAATGTACATGTGTTTTCTAATGTATGCAGACTAGAGCTAGAGGACACCTAGGAGAAGTAGTCCTAAGAGTGGGAATGGTCTAGAAAGAGTCTGAAGCTGAATCAGAGTGAATTCCTAAAGTGCCTACAATGATTGTGCACCATATGCTGCAGTACAGTAGCTGAGAAACTGCTGTTGGCTTCTTTGCTTATCAGGCTCCAACATAGAACCATAAAAGATGACCTGTCGTAGTCTGGGTTTTATTGTTGTGAAGAGACATTATGACCACACAATTCTTATAAAGGACATTGAATTGGGGCTGGCTGACACCTTTGAAGTTCAGTCCATAAATATCATGGCTGGAAGCATGGCAGTTTGAAGGCAGACTTGGTTCTGGAGATGAAGATGAGAGTTCTCCATCTTGGTGTGAAGGCAGCCAGGAGACTCTCTTCAGCTCAGGGAAGCAAGCGCTTAAGCTTAAGACCTCAAAGCCCATCCCCACAGTGATGTACTTCCTTCAACAAGTCCATACTTACTCCAATAAGGCCACACCTCCTAACAATGCCACTTCCCATGCACCACGCATATTCAACCCACCACATGAACCAAAGTGAGTGAACTGAAAATGCCAAATCTGATTTGAGGCAGAGGCTCAAAGGCTTTGGGGGACTGTATTGCTAAAGTAGATAAGTCACATTAAACTTATTTGTTCAATTTGGAGAGGCCCAAGATGCTTTCACCAAGTCTGTGAAAAGTTACTTTTTGTGAGGAGACCCAACATTCTCGAGCAGATGTGTGAATCAATTGTTTCCAGCTCACAATTTATAGTGGAAGCTATAGATCTTGAATTAACAAATCTAATTGTAATTGGATTCCAGGGTATCAGGTGAAACAGCAATATTCAACCTCAAAAAGCAAAGTGGGCCACAGTACTGAACTGTACCGTTACCAAAGTAGGCAGTAGAAAAGTCTGATTCAGGAATACATGTGGCTTTGGGGAGTTGTTTCTCTAGTGATGGCTATGCTTGGTTGTCAACCTGACTACATCTGGAATGGAACTGGGCATATCCATAAAGGAATTTATTCTTAATTATATCTGAACCTTTAAGGTGAGAAAGTAAGTCTTTAATTCAGACCTTTGACGAGGGAAGACCCAGTTGTAAGTTAGGTCATACCTTCTGCTGGCAGCCTGTATAAAGAACACAGAAAATGCAAGGCTCTCTCTTTGTCTGCTTGCTCTTGGCCTCTGAAGTAAGTTCTTTCCTTCACTGATATTAGTCGTCATCTTCTTCTTCTTCTTCTTCTTCTTCTTCTTCTTCTTCTTCTTCTTC
>JANHMN010000019.1:37815924-37828812 GCA_030674055.1 Rhabdomys pumilio
TCCTCTTCCTCTTCCTCTTCCTCTTCCTCTTCCTCTTCCTCTTCCTCTTCCTCTTCCTCAGGATTCCAGTATATATTGAAGGCCAGCTAAGACATCCAGCTTCATGGAGTGAACAACACACACACACACACACACACACACACACACACACACAATGTGAGAGAAAGTAAAAAAGAGGTTCATTTGATAATTTCTGTACATCTAGACAACCCAGACTAATACAAGTAGAGAGGATGGATATTAAATTATTTCTGAGAACAGAAGTCTTAGGTAATATAAACAAAATTCTAAACCAAATTAACAAAACAGCAACAATAATCAAACAGAGTTACAGTCTCCAACACTTTTCTCTTTTTTCTTCTTTTTTTCTTCTCTTTTTCTCAGAGAAACCTTTGATTTCTGTGTCACTCAAATTAATTTGTCTGAGTTGGTTTCTTCAAAGGGATTAGTCAAAGAGACCAAATCTCACATCCTCATCTGCTTCCATCCATTTTTTGTTGGCTTCAGCCTTGGCGGGGCCCCAGCTGCAGCAGGAGCAGCAGTTGTGGCAGCAGCCACAGGGGCAGCAACCACAAATACAGATGGATCAGCCAAGAAGGGCTTGACCTTTTAAGCAATTGGCAGGGCTTATTTGGTCTCCGAAGTTATTGGGTGTGGAACTGAGGGAATGGTTGGGTAATCACTCTACAGACAAACACTAGCAACATTTAAGACCCCCTCTGACAACGGAGCATGCAGAATCTGCTATGTGATGTCAAACATTTCAAGTTAATAAAATCCCATTGTAAACACCTGTTGGATGGTCAATCCAAAGGAGAAGGGAGAGGAGTTCAGCACCTTCAGCAGTGTGACCTCACTAGCTCCTACTTTGTCTCCAGTTTGAATCAGTTGCTCATCACTCAAAATTTGAATTTCAATTTCACCTCTGGGTATTTAGTTGTGATGTCTGATTACTGGAAGAATGAAATCTTCTCAAGCCCAAGACCAGTGTTCTGAGCTAGCACAGTGACATTACATGGGGAGAATGGCACCAGCATGGACAGTGGCAGTAGCCTGTATCTTATTGGCAGGCAGTATATCCCTAATTATATTAAAATGAGCTCCTTCTACATGAACAGAAAGTCCATATTTTCCTGGATATGAGGCTATAGTTTTTCCAGAGCTGGATTTATTTTCCCAAATGCCCCAACCCTGCTATATCCTTCTGCATCATAGTTCCCATAATTCCCATTATTCCCATAATTCCCTTTAGTACCACAGCCTCCCCTCCAAGGGACATGTGGCTCTGCTGCATCTGTTTGGAGCCCACATGACACTCTATGCTCCCACAGTGAAGCATTTTGGGTAAGCATCCAAAAGTTGGATGATCTTAAGGAAGCAGTTGGACTTACAGGTTGCCCGTCTCCCTTAGGCATCATAGTGAGGTGTCATGACTTGACACTGCAGGGTTTAATGACAATGTCACTCTAATGATGACACCAGGCAAGAGCCAACTGTTTTTATACTGGCCATATTGAAGTCTGTTTATGGAGTCAGAACAGCTTGAGTGAAAAGTAAGCATGTTCTATAGGAGAACAACTCCAGAATGCTACAACAATATTATGTTTTTTCAGTCTTCTGCAAAGAAATCTGTGAACTTCACTAGAAATTAATATACACTGAGAAAGAGGAAGTAAGCGAGATATTTTTGACAGCTTCTTAACAGTGACTCTGAGTTGATATTAACTACAGGAAACCTAAGGTTTCACTATGGTTTGCCAGTCTAAGTAAAGACTGGGAGAAGCCAGATGATATTTAAATATTGAGACCACTGCATCTGGGAAAACAGTGAGTCCTTAGACACATTATCTGAATGCTCTTACAAGTCTTGATTGCTTAACTACAGTGGATAAACCCAAAGCTCTCAGAATCCCATGCCATTCCATGAAACATGGGAAGAGTTCTTTTATATGGGAAAGGACCATTGGAAGCCTTAAGTAGTGCTATATCCAGGGGGAAAAATGGAAATTAAAAATGGTACCACACACCTGGAGGATATTCAGGGATTATTCATGATGTTATGAAAGCCACAAAAGATGTTGCTGTGGTGACTGCCAATATATCTCCTTTCAGCATGTTCTATGCAAGGGGTAGACTTTCAATTGATGGTAAAATATACTGTGTGAAGCTAAACACAAGCAGACAGACTGACTGTAATAGCAGCTGCAATTCCAGATTGAGTTGCATTATTTGAGCACATTACTACTGTCCCTGCTACTGGTGTAAGTGGCTGTTGTGCAGTAAATATACCCTTTCCTCTACGTGTCTGAATACTTAAGCACATGTAGATTGCTTTTAATTGGCATAGGGATTGATACAACTGTACTTTCCTGCCTCAGGGACATCATTTCCTAGCCTTATGTCACAGTTTCTTCTTTGGCAGCAAACTTGATCACCTTTCCAATAGACACAATATGTGTCTTCAATGTCAGGACAGTTGACCAGAGTCTTGGCCAGGTCCTTTGCAGTGTAGGCCTTTAGGTTGGTAGAGTTTATTACTTTCTGTTGTTGTTGCTTTGATCAACATCTGACAGGAAGAAACTTATGAGAAGAAAGGCTTGCTTGGCTCATGGCTGGAGGGTACAGTCCATCATGGTGGGAAAGATGGACTGACAGGAGTCCCAGTAAGCTAGTCACAATGAGTAGGTAGCTAGAAACAGAGAAAACCGAATGCTGGCGCTCACCATACATACCTGTTCCATTCTCCTTAATTCAGTCTGTGCATTCAACCTGTAGCCACCAGCAGCTACCGGTAACCGGGTTCACCTGAATGGAAGGCTGGGAATGAAAAAGGAATGGAGGGGGAGAAAAAACATAGGGTCAAGACAACCTATTCTGATCAAAGCCCGAAGTTTAATATTTTGCTTTCACATATAAAGGGGAAGCCCTATCCCCAGAACTCCAATCTCCTCAGCCAGTGTGGGTGAGCAGCCCAGAGGTGTCAAGGCAATCTCAACAGGCAGTCCATTCTCCTCAACTCCTGTAGCAGACTGCAGGTCACCAAGGCCAGCAATGCCTCCTAGGTTCTACTGTTTGTTTGGCTTATTGTAGTAAACAGCTCATTCAGGCCTGCTCAAGGATGGGGAGAGGACACATCAACTTATGTTTACTATTCCTTCCTTGTTAAATCTCTCTGACAACATCCCATCTGTTGGACCAGGGAAGGGTATCCTGGTTCTTGGGCTGTGGGTTCCGCCATGTCCCCAGAACCCAGGCTCCTGACATGAGGCCTAATCTCCGGTTCCACCTTTACCATTCAGTCACAGTACACAAGTGGGCGTGATAAACAGCCCCCAGGCCCTTGAGAGATTTGCATACTAATGAGGTACCTGAAGACCAGAGGGTGGAGCCAACTAAACATTCCTCTCCAGCCCCTCCCTCCTTTTTCTCTCTCCCCTTTTTCACTCAGGCATGGCCTGGGTTTTTGTGGGGTATGAATCCAGATCCATCCACCATCCTCCATGCCAATAAACCTGTTTTGGAAACCCAAGGACTTCCTCGTGTGTTGGGGCCACACTGTGAGGAACAGTGAGGAACCTTGGAGAGGCTTTTAGTTCCAGCTGGAGGAACCCAGATCATTCCCAGCTGACTTTCCCAGCCATATTTTCCCACACCCATCCTCACAGACATGCCCTAATGTGAGCTTCCTTAATAATGGTGTCTACCTAAGTTGTAAACAAAGATAATCATCAGGAGAGCTGTGCCTTGTGCTCTGCAGGTAATCTCTGTTAGGAAGCACATTTTGATTTGATGTTGGGCCTTCACAGACTGAATGCTTAGGCAGAGATCATGATGATACCATGTTGTCCGACCTGCCCATAATTAACTCAGAATGGCCCGTGATGGTTTCCGAGTACATAACTGGAGTCTGGCTCCTATCATTTCTATTTAGAATGTTTCCTGAGAACCAAAAGCAGCTATCTTTTGCTTTCCGAGTCTAAGTATTTTCTTCTAACGCTTATTCAGGCTCACTTTCAGATCTCCTGGGTAGGGGTTTACCAGTCTACCAAGCAGATTTCAGAATGATCAGCTAGCATGATTGTATAAATGTCTTATCCCCCTCCTCAATTTACAAGTACATATATATACATGTATGTATGTATATATGTGTGTGTGCTTATATATATGTATATATATATTATATGCATATATATAATACTATATAACTGTATGCAGATGTTTTTTCTCTTTGAACTATATATAATCACTAATTTATATAATTTATTATTTATATATTTTATATATAAATTATATATAAATTTTATATATAAATTATATAATTTGTATAATTTATTAAATTATATAAATTAATGATTATATATATAAATATATATGTATTATAAATTAATATTATATATAAATAAATATATATTATAAATAAGTATTACATATAAATATATATGTATGTATATATTATATATATGCATATATATAAATTAGTGATTATATAAACACATTTCTTATTGTTTCTATTTCTTATTCAATACTATGTAGTTTTATACTTCAACTTAGTGACTTAATTGCATAAGTTTCCTGCTAGGAGATATACAAGGGAGTCTCTGGATAATATTTCAAAACAGAACAAAGACTACACATTAAATTAACATTCTTGCCAAGCCTATGACAAAATTTACATCTAATAATGCTGCCTCAGTCGCCAGTGCCACAGAATACATCTTTCGCTCCAAAATTCAAGAAAACAGTCTCGTCACGTCCTCAAGGTAATTTTTACAAACTGTAAATAAATATGGAAGCTTAAAAGATGGCACACCTCACTGGAACGTTATTTTGATAGATTATTCCAGAAAGTATAGGGTGAGAGAATTTGATTGCCCATTTCTGAAGAGGTGTCTATGTACTTAGGTGCTTCTTGCCAAACGATAGCCTAATTGAGTCTGAGGAGGCCCATTTCTCTGCAGGCCTGGAGTCTCTGTATATACAAAGGCAGACATACAACACCATGAGGCTTTGTTATTGCATTGGCAAGACTCTTTTATAGGAGTAGTGGGGAGACACCTGGCTAAGTGAGGTCTAAAGACATATGGCTTTGGCAGGTCTGCCACCAGAATGTTATAAAGCATAAGACAATTTCTGGAGGAGGGATCTATATGCTTGCCAAGAGGCTGGGTATTCGATAAGAATGCCAAGACCAATATCCCTCTTCATGCTTAGAGTTTTGTGCACAGCAATTCTGCACTGGAGGTGGTGGAGAAAGACAGATTACTCAAAGCTATGTCACTAGTGAGTAGATGACTTTCATTCAAACTAACTTTCTGAGAGTCATTTCCATATATCTCCTAAAACCCAACAACAACAATAACAACAACAAAATCAAACAATAATGAAAATCAGAAACCAGAGAGCACAGGAGGTGTGATTCTACCCTGCAAAATACCCCAACCAGGAAGCCTCTTTCCTCTCTACTGCTGTGTTCAAATTAAATTTGGACTAGTCTCAGATAGAGACTTTAAAATAGCCTTTTCTATCTCTTTGAGTAAAACACAGCAGTACTCTGAGCATCCTCTGCCTCAGAAACCATAATTAATCTGGATCGTAGAGGATTTGTTTGCTTGCAAAGTTATATCAGAAGGACTATCTGGGCCAGTTTCCTCTTACTGTCTTTAAACAAATTTAACCTTTGTTACAAGCTAAAATAAATTTTATAATTCATATATTTTTAAATGGTTATTATTATCGATTGATAGATGTAATATTCCTTATATTGCACATGATTGGCTGATCTATTTGAGTGACATAAATTTTCAAGATTGCTCAAAGCAAACAAGGGAAGAAAACTTTTCTGCTTTGTGAGGTTTTCTTTTTTTTTTTTTCCTCTATAATTTCTAGTGGTGCTCCTTTATATATTTAAAGTAGAAAGGTTTTGTTAAATGATGATATTTTGTAGATTACACATGATTTTGCCATTGTATGCAGTCTGTCAAAGAGATAAAGAAATGGTACTTGAATTTTTCCATAGCAACTAGCTTTTATCTACATTTAATGCATTCGTTTCAGCCCTAATATGTTTCTTGTTCCATCATATCCAGCGAGCATTGATTTACTTACTTCTCCATTCCGTATAGCTTTTAAAGTAATATCAGAAGATGAGGCTATTGTTATTCCATTCATAATATAAAAATACTTCCTACTGCAGCCACAATTCCTAAGAGGTAACAAGATGCAGTAGTTTATAGAATGCCATTTGTGGCTGGTCAGATCACAGTGCTGGTAAAGGTGTTGGCAAAACCACTGACGAGCAGAGTTCAATTCTCATAATTCATGTGGTAGGAGGAGAGAACCAACTCTGATTTCTCACATGCAGTGTGACACGAATTTGACAACACACATACATACATTTACAAAAATGAATCAAAAATGTAAAACTGTGACTTTTAAACTCATCTATATTGAGAATACAGAGTTTTATTTGTGACTGATAAACCTGCCATTTGGAAGAGGATCACATGACAAAAGTCACTCGTTTTTTCATAGCAAATAATGTGTTGTCAAAAAGCTCTTTCCCATCTCTTTGGTTCCTCCTGAACTGACCTGGTGGCTTTACATCTCACAACTTTGGTACTGTTTCTTGACCATTCATCAGTGTTTTCTTTCTATTCCATGTCAATGAAATATCTTCAGATGTAGTGGCAAATAATGAATCATGGACAACAGTTCAGCATTTATTTCCAAACTCTGACAGCACAGTGCCTGGAGACAGTTTTATTTCCTATCTGTACTTCTAGACACGGAGGTGAATCCAATACTACTGGCCATAAAACATGGACTGGAGGTTTAACTGTGTGTAGATTCTTCTAACTGATGTGTGAATTACTACTTCAGGCTCACAAAATTAGGGCATCTGGTTTCTTCTGGTGGAAGCCCGATACTACTATGTTTTGCGTTTGTTTTCTGTACTGCTAATCTCTGTTTGGCCTTGGTGGGGACAGAGTGACATGGTTCCTGGACCTGGGACAGGGCCCTAATGTGAGCCTCCATGAGTGTCAATGGCTGATATAGGAGTAAGGCTTGTATGTATAATAATGTACAAATTTTCTGGAATCAGCAGTAGCAGTGGAGGACTCTTCCTTCAGAAGAACGTCCTCCCAGTTAATGACTCCAATATAGTTAGAAACATCAACAGTCCAGAAGTCAAGGGTGTGGCTATGTCTCAGCAAAATATTAAACATTTCAGGACAGCCCTTGCGGCTATATGCAATGTACTCCAAAAACACGGGTTCAAAATATACATAATTTCTCAACTTTGTAAAATATAAGACTGCAATATTAATTATGAGGTGCTTCATGACTCTAAAGGAACAAAGGCAGCTATATTAATGATTCAGCATATCAGACAAGCAGATGCAAATGCAGACAGATTCCCAAATTCAAGGTCAGCCTGGGACATAGCAAGTTTAGGCCCAGGTGTAGCAGAAATGGTAATTTCAAGACTGAGTACCACCCAGCTAGCTTATCCTCTGTACATAACAGAGGCAAGAAGATGTCTAAATTCTTTTCCAGTGTTAAAAGAAAATGGGTGCTTGTTGTATTCTAAGAATTAAGGGTCTGGGATCATAAATGTGAACTCACAGGATAGTAAAAAAAAGAAACCTGAAATAAATAACTGAATTGTTAATGCAAATTTTAAAAACTGCATGACTCAGGCTAGCAGAAAGCTATAGCAATTCTTTAGAATTTTTCTCTAGCAAGCGTTGAGCTATCTGGAGATCTCTGGAAAGGAAAAATAGCACTTCAGTAATTTTTTTCTAACATGATTTCTGACTTGGTCAGAAATCCCAAGAATTACTTAGAGAGCTGACACAGCTCTTTCAGCATGTTTTCTAGCAGCTATCCAGAGAAGACTGTCTGAAGGGCAAACATAGCTCTTGTAGAAAGTTTTCTGATTTTAGTCATGAGCTCTCCAGATAACTTTCACAATTTTTGCTAGGGGAGAGACCTGCCTCAACCAGAGAGTTTGAAAATGCTGTCTAGAGCAGAGCAGAACACACACACACACACACACACACACACACACACACACACACACACACAAACAGGTTCAAGAAGGAGAGAAGGGCACTCTGACATTCTTTAAATCTGAATGGAACATGGCCTTCTCATAAGCATTCTTACTATCTAAGGGACTACATTAGTCAGATTTTGTGGTGGTTGGAATATGCTTGATCCAGGGAGAGGCACTATTTGTAGGTGTGGCCTTGTTGGAATAGGTGTGGCCTTGTTGGAGGAAGTGTGTCAATGTGAAGGTGGACTTTGAAGCTCTTCCCAGTGTATTGGCCTTCAGATGAAGATGTAGAACTCTCAGCTCCTCCTACACCATTCCTGCCTCAGTGCTCCCATGGTCGTGCCATGATGATAATGGACTGAATCTCTGAACCCGTAATCTGGCCCCAATTAAATATTGTCCATCTAAGAGTCATCTTGGTCACAGTGTCTGTTCACAGCTGTAACAAACTAAGACAGAAGTTGGTACCAGGAGTTGGGTATCACTGTGATAGGTTTGACCATGCTTTTATTTAAAAGAATGTAGATTTTGAGACTTTGAATTTGGAATACATTGTAATGCTTTAAGTAATACTTATTGGGCTATTCTAGTAGGAATATGGAGGACTTCGTTGCTGAGAGTGATTTGAATTGTCCAGACCTGGCCTAAGAGGCTTCATTGGAGAAGAATTTCAGTTTGTGGCTTAGATACTGTTTTGTGGTATTTTAGTGAATAGTGTGGATGCTTTTTGCCCTTGTCTGAAGAGTCTACCTGAAGATAAGGTAAAGAGATTTATACTAATTGCATTGACAAAGGAAGTCTCAAAAAGAAAAATGCCCAGCAGAGTTCTCTCATTTAGTCTCATGGAGAGCATTCTGATCAAGCATAAGAAGCTTAAGAAGAAAAGAATACAAAATGTCTGGCTTAAGTAATGATAGTATGGCACCAGGAAGGGAAATAGAGCTGAATCCTGGGTTCAAGAAAATAAAAAGATTAATAGAGTGGTGATTTCAGGGAATAATCTCACGTAGCTAAACCTTTTGTTTATGCTTGCAGTTGAACAAGGAGTAGTTTGGACTTTTAATCTAGAATGAATTAAATTCCAGAAATGGAGGGCACAGTTGTGATCTAGAACCTGAGGCAGAAAGACAGTGGCTTTTGATCTGGATCTTAAAAAACTGTAGCCATGAAAATTTATGCCCACGCATGGTAATACACACATTTAATCCCAGTAGACAAAGGCAAACAGATCTCTGAGTCCAAGGCCAGATGGGACAGAGTGAGTTATGGGTGAAAAAAAGCTTAAGTCCAGACATGGTGGTACTAAGGATGCCATGTCTGTAACTCAATGGCTCTAGCATTTTTGAACAGATACAAAAGGATCCTGAGAGTTCACTGGCCATACAACTGAGCTGAAATGGTTCAGTGTGAGACTATGATTCAAAGAAATAAGGAATGATAGAGAATTATATCCATATACTTTGACCTTGGTTCATAATATGCATACATATACATCATATACATATACACATACACATACACATACACATACACATACACATACACATACACATACACATACACATACACATACACATACACATACACATACACATACACATACATATATACATATACATAATGAGAGTTGTCTCAGTAAGCCAATATCATCATCATCATCATCATCATCATCATCATCATCATCATCATCCTTCTCCTCCTTATCTTGTGACATAGTTTGATTAGTTTGCTATAGTTGACTTTCTTTGAACTTTGTACAGAGAAGCCTCACAGGGAAGTACCTGGGATTGGCTACATTGACTCTTCAGATCAAGTACTTTCGCTGTTAGTACTATATGGAACCAATTCTTTTCTAAGTTATGGGTTTTGTATTATTATGCATACAAACATAATTATAGTCTTGTCTACTCATTTAACTTTATTCTTTATCAGGCTAGACCTTCTCTATCCTTCTGTTCTGACATACTGTAGATAATACATAGGCTAAAAGAATAAAAGTAAATTAATTTATATGCAGATTCAGATTAACACGTACTATTTGTTTCAAATATCAACTTAGTTCTAGTCTCTTTTTTTCTGAATTAGTAATTAGTTATTATCACACTTTAGTAAAGCTGTATTTCTTTAAAGGCTAACTGTCTCAGGGGGAAAAATGTTGCGAAAGATAGCAAAGAAATCTTGAAAAGATAAACATACTTATTGAAGTGTGATAATTTTGCTGAGCAAAATATTTCACCAGTGTAAGCATTTCTACTTGATATGCTTGGACCTGGTTTAGGCAAGCTTGAAGAAGTGTCTGCCCTAAAGACTGATCTGGCTTCAGATATTACAGATCTTGTAAAGGTCAAATTGCAATTCCTCTGCAGGTGAGTCTTGGCTCAACTCTGCCCAAAGCCTCAACTCTAATTTTAGATAAGGATAGAATGCTCTTTTGGGGGGGCCCTTTATTCCTTTCTCCTGTACGTCTGTCTTAGTTAAGAGTCTTCCGCTGCTATGAAGAGATATCCTGAACATGGCAGCTCTTTTAAAAGCAAACATTTAACTGGGGCTGGTTTACAGTTTCAGAGGTTTAGACCATAATAAAGCATGGCAGTATCCAGGCAGACATGGTGCTGGAGAAGGAGCTGAGAGTTCTGCATCTTGATTTGAAGGCAAACAGGAGAGACTGGCATCCACAAGCAGCTAGAAGGATGCGCTCTGCTGCAGTGGGCGGAGCCCGAGCCTAGGAGGAGAGCTTCAAAGCCTATCCTGACAGTGATATACTTCCTCCAACAAGGCCACACCTCCTAATAGTACCACTCCCTATGGGCCACGCACATTCAAACCACCATGCATTCATTTAATACAGCTACTCAATACCTTTTCTGTTACCTCCAAGTATTTTAAATGTAATCCCCAAGTAACAGCAATATAGATATAGGTTTGCCAGCCTACTTCAAAGAGGTTTAAATTCATCCGCGATGTCACACACAACTTCTGATTTACTCGACAACAGGAAAAAAAAATATCTCGGTTCAGGAAGTTGCTCCATGCTGCTTTCATAGTGGGTCATGTTTTCTGGTGAACGAAATATGTTTGTTGAACTTGTTATTCATGGGAATTATGTTTAAAAATCAATAAATTTCGGTATCCCATTCATAGGTGTTATTTAGAGAAATGGCGGAACATGTTAGCCAGTAATAATTGCTTATAATATGCATTACGTTATGATCTGCACAGCTTGGGTCTGAGAAACTGCTTTGGGTAGAGGGAGGAGGGAGACAACACACACATGAACATAGGAACATAGGAAAAGCTAGCAAACTAGTTTTTGTATACAGTAGCCAACTGCTCATAAATTGATACTTTGACCAGAGAAAGACTGTGTCTTTTGGAGCCTGAATAGAGGGGAAAGGCTTTGTAATGCCTTGGTCCTTACTATGTCTGGTTCATGACAAACAATGCATGTTCACTCAGGGATTCCTTGGCTCCCTACAGTGTATTCTCAAAATCCAAATCACAACCTTATATTACATTTTACTTCTTTCAAATTTGTAAGACACCATTTCTAAATCGATTTTCACAGGAAATCAATGCGGTCTGTTGGTGTATTTGTAATTTAGATGAAATAACTGTGATTATCTGGTGCCTAATTTGTTTGGACAGAGTAAATACCAGCTATAGGACACATTGTAGAATGAGAATCCCCGTGTTGCAAGCAACTATAGGTAGAACAGAGCAATTTCTATATCCTGCAGCCTATGATCACATTGTTCTGACTACAGTAAGGATGTTCAAAGTGTGTTACCTGAAGGTTGTTTTCCATAATTTGATAAGGACACTTTATATAATGTACTCTGTTGTCATCTAAAACACCCACTGGTTTATCCCACTGTAGAGGCAAACACAGAACATTAAATGGGTTTTCTAAGATATACATTTGAAACCAAAATACATGTCTCTAGTGCATTTTTTAGGTTGGCCCAATAGAGTATTAGGAACGGAACAAGATAACTAGACAATGCAGTAACTATATAGGCTGGAGTGTTTGACAGCATCTGTCCCAGCCATACTGCTCTCAGATTGTCTATCTAAATACTGGTTCATTGGTTCTCCATGACCCAGGTTCTTCTTAATTAAAGTAGACTCAGTGTCTAACATTTGTTTGCCATCTCTGATAAAATTAAGTCAAAAAAAAAATAATAAAGTCCGTAACAGATCCTGGTTCCACTATGCTAGACATGGTTTATTGTCATCACTTTATCATTCTGCACTTTTCTTTAAAGTTTGTCAGTGACTTACTAAAACTATCTGCTCCTTGGATATCAGGTATTTGCTAAGGAGTCCTGGTTTCAGGTACAATGCAATAGGCACATCACTTCCTGCCTATACTCTGAAGGAATGTATATATACATACATATATATATGTGTGTGTGTGTGTGTGTGTGTGTGTGTGTATGTATATATATGAATATTTATATGTATATGTATATGTCCTTTTGTACACATGCACACACATACACAAATATATATGTATATATATATAAATTTGGGATGGGTATAAGAATATCTAGGAAAGGAAGAAATCTATATATCTATCTATATCTATATCTATATCTATATTTATATTTATCATCTATATCTATAATCTCTATATAATTTGTGTGTATATATATACACACACATATATACATATATACATCATACACACACTACACACACACATGTACACACATACACATATATATTCCTTCCTATTCTGGATATTCTTATACCCTGGTTTACCCCAAACAAAGCACATGCATATATATATATATATATATATATATATATATATATATATATATATA
>JANHMN010000019.1:37828822-37839180 GCA_030674055.1 Rhabdomys pumilio
TATATATATATATATATATATATATATATATATATATATATATATATTTCCAAGGCTCAGGGAGGGCTAGACAATGTGTGAGATGGGGTCTACATTCTTTGTACCTTTTTTGTATCACAGTTCCTCTGTACATCAGGGTTGAATGAGAGTGGGGCCTGGGACAAGCAGAATCCCATTCTGGTTGGGAGCCAGTGCTAAGTGATGGAGGTGTGGGAGAAGAGAGAAGACTTTCTCTGGAAATCTTAGTGTCATGGCTCATTTAGGTGAAGACCTTCCCTGTGTTGATCTGTGATGCAGCAGCTCTCTTAGATGATGTTAGCTTCTTCATATTTCATTATTAGGGATGGATCTGAATGCGTATGGTTTATTTGGGGTGAACCAGGGGTTATATAGTATTGGAAAGAGTGTGAAAATATCCAGAAAGGGAAGATCATTGGCTGAAAACTAATATTATTGGGATGCCCCATTAGCATGAAGAGGCATTCTAGGTGCTATGTTACATGACTGACTGCTTGTGGTCACCTTAGTTGAGCGTCTTGTTTACATGTTCCAGAGAAGGCATAGAGACAGGGAGGGAGTAGCCTCTCACAAATCTCTGAGATTTCCAGGATCTGAGCATGCTTCCACATTACCAGTTATTATGCCCATCTGGTGGCATAGTCCATGTGCCATACATGTATGGTGTGTGTGTGTGTGTGTGTGTGTGTGTGTATGTACATGAGTGTATATCTGTGTGTGTATGTGTGTATATGATTGATAGATAGATATAGATAAAGATAGTGACAAAGATGGAGAAATTGATAGAGACAGAGACATCTATTTTTATATCTATATGTAGACACACACATATATGAGTGTGTGTGATATATATATATATATATATATATATATATATATATATAATGTGTATGTGTGTGTGTGTGTATTTATAGGTACAGGTACAGTTACAGATATGCAATTATAGTGGTATCAGAGCCCATAACCTTTGGAAAATTTTTTATTTATAGACAAGCATCAGACAATGGAGCCCTTGATGGACAGAGTGGATATGTAACTTGGTCTTGGGAAGAAACCCCATCTCTTGCACCCCTCCCTTTAATTTTCAGCACACTTCCAAGGACAGATACAAATCAGAGAGCTCACTGTAACTATAGCACAGATGAGTACATCTTTAAAGCGATTCCCTTCCTTTAGGCTGAAGAAACTGGAAGAAAAGCGGCTGTTGGGATATAGAGTAAGGGCAAGGTAAAGGGAGGACATAGGTACAAGGGGGAAACACTACACCTCATGCAGGCAAGCATAAGTCTTGGATTTAAACACTCACGAGTAAGACTCAAAGCATCATCACAGAGAGAGCTTTGGGAACTGAAGCAAGATTGTCAGGGATGTATGACCCTGAATGTCTCTGTATGATAGCCAAAGACAACCCTGCACAAGATCTAAATAGCTAAGTAAAATAGGAATTACTATTCCCCAAACTGAGAGAAAAGCTCCTATCTGATTGAACTTGAATACAGAAAAGTACTAATTAGAAGACAAGCATTTCTTTGATGGTCCTAAACAGCAAAGTTATCAAAGGTCAAGGGAAAACTGAGTGTTATTGATCACAGGAGGGGAGGGGAATCATGATCAATTCTTTAGAAGAAAGCTGATCATTGGATTAAAAAACTGTATATGACATTCTGTCCCCCATTTAACGTTGGGGACTTTAGACAAAGGATTCACAAACGTTGTTCCAGCTGTGTTGAATGGGAGAAAGCTCAAAGCCAGAAAGTAACTTTTTCAGCAATAATGATAGAAAAATCCTAAACTATAGCATCATGGCAGAAAACCCTTCTGCTGGGTATTTATATGACAATGGAGAGAACAGAGAAAAGGACAACAGGATCGTGGAAGGGATCACCAACCTTATTCATCCAAAGAAAAGAAAGAGAAAGGGAACAATAAAAACAATTTCAGAATTATGTCATTTGAAATACAAAGAAGAACAGAAAGAGGTTATCTTAGAACAAATACAAAGGACAATGTCTAAAAACTTCACAAATATGTTGGAAAAAATACATTTACAGGCACAAAACATCGTCAAGCCTCAAACAGAGTCAGGTGAGGAATAACATACCTACATACATTTTATTCAATCTATTCAGAAGGTAATTTATATTTTAATTTTTCACCTTTATTAGCATTTATTAATTATGTTATCTGATGGGTTTCATTCCAGTATTTCGCATGTGTATATAGTATATTCTGATTATCTTCAATTCCTATTATATACTGCTCTGTACCCCTACTGTTCATATTCCTTTATATTTGCCTTCAGCTTAGTTAATGAGGGACATCATAACATCAACGTGTATAAATGAAGATTTTATATTTCGTGATGCAAGGACTGGAAGACACTGGAAAACCCATGTTATAAAATGTAGACTAAAAGATAACAGGTCCACAAACAAAAGCCTTCATCCTCAATTCTATTACTGAAAATGTTCCTTGAGAACTAAGGTTGTGTAAAATACATTGTCAAATGAACGAAAACAAAGGCTGTAACTTATCAACAAATATTCTCCAAGGGCAATGCTGCTTCAGAGCTTCATAATAAAGAATGATTATACTGGAGGGAAATCCAAACCTTCAAAAATGAAGAAATAACAACTAGAAGGCTAAATTTTAGTTGTGTATAAAATCATTTATTTATCCTCTTAGCTTAAATAAGTAGAATAATCATATCAATTGGCTAACGTTTTCTGCAAGTTACATAATGATGAATTTAGGACTGTGGATCAAATGGTCTCGGATGCACATGTTCATTCTCGCTATCACAAGGCTTACTCAGATCTGAAAAGTGTGTGAGCGTCCTGAGAAGGCTGATTTTGAGACACTGACCGTAGCTTGACACCCTTGGGTGTAATTATAACACCTAAAAGACAGATATCATATTCAGTATCAAACCAAGACTAAATTATAGTCTGTATGAGAAGCACAATCAGTAGAAATAAATTGATTGAGAGATTAGTTACAAATAATGATGAAGAGATATGAGGCACAGCTACATCAATATCGGGGAAAACAGTACTCAAACAAAGAACATTTTTGAAGATAAATATACCATTATAACAAAAATACCAAGTTATTACATAGATATAAGATACTTTAAAGACCTCAAAAGAAAATTTCTAGTGTAAGATGTAGCAAATACAAGAATTGACAAAGAAAATAGACACATTTACAGTCATTATTGAAGGCTAACATTTTCTTCTCAGCAATAACATAAGTAAACAGAGAATTCTTTGAGCTAAACAAATAAACATACCCACAAAAACTTGACCTATAATTGATGTATTATCCTATGAACGGTGTAAGGATGTGCACAAATTATTTTAGCAGAACAAAAAAAAAATGAAAGGGGATATTTCTTGTGTTAGATACAGAGAAGAAAATGATAAAACAAAATTACTTCCTTAAAGAGATCAATAATGTCATTCGGCTCTCAACTAGATTGACCATTTTAGAAGCTATGAAATATAATCATGTATACAGTAATATAGTGAAGGGATTTAAATGAACTGACATTATAAACAGCTTCTTGCAAATTTGTCCCTTTATATTGCCTGGATTAATCCCTTGAATGATCTTAAGCTTAAGGCCTCACTGTTGAAAGAAAAAAAATTTCTGAATTTATTTTAGAAATTATATTATTATGCTTTCAACCACTGAACTAAAATAAATAATAGCAATTCAAGGTGTACAGTATTGGAAACAATAAATAAAGACGGTCCACATTTCTTTTGCAGAAATTCAAAGAGTGTGGGACGTTCGTCCACTCATATCATAAGGACCTCTAATTGGGATTTCAACAAAGTAAATATATTTGAAAAACTAAAAACTCTAACTCAATTACTTCTTAATTATGCATCCAAAATACATTAAACTATTTACAAAATTAATGACAAAAACATGCAAGAATAGCTTGGTAATATCCAGATAGTTCCTTGGAAAAAAATGGCTTCATGAACAATCCTGATGACCTGAACTCAATGGCTGGAGTCTGCATTGGAAGAAGAGAAGTGAATTCTGAAGGTAGTGCTTTGATCCACATACACTCAGTAGTATATGCAAATGTCCACTTTGGCCCAAAATGCCACAGACAGACATAACTTGTCTTGAAAATACAAGCTTGATATTTTTGAATACAAGGGTATCAGTCCAGAGACTAGAGAAGAACGTGCAATATAATCATCTCAGTAGACACAGGAAAGCATCTGGCAACATCCAAATATCCATTCTTAGTACAAAAATCAAAGAATACTATCAGTCGAATTAACTCTGCGTTCATGGAAAATATCTGTCTTAGTTGATAGCTAATATCCTCATTAGTAATACATTGTTTTCTAATGTTGGGAGCTAGGAGAACTTACAGAATATTGGAAGTCCTGTGTATATAGGAATCAATACACAATTAAAAGAAGTTTAATAAAACAGATTACAGAGAGAAGATGGAGATATGTCTATATATCTAAAAAGAAAATTTGGGTTCTTTCCAGAAGTTCAAGATGATAAGTAACTTACTCAGTATCTATAGTGTACACACTCCCCATCATTCTATAGATTCCTGTTTATGCATCTGCTATATATATGCAGCCCATGCTTGAAGACTCTACAGACTGGAAATTCCATAGAAAGCTTAGCACAGGCTGCATGTCTTCAGAATTCAAGTCCAGTGGTTTGATGAGGTGCTACCAGATCATCATAATAGAACACTTTAATCTCAGTCATCCCAGCGTAACTGGGGAAGCTAAGTGTATGACATTGAGCCCTGACTATCAGGTTTTTCAGTCCACCATTGGATCATAAGAAGCAAATGCACAGCATGTCCAGTGAGCGAGCAGTGACTGGCAGTTAGTTATCGTGATTGCTCGTACTGTAATTAATTCATGTGCAGACAGAGAAGAGCACAGTAGCGGGCCCTCTTCATTCGCAGGTAAATCCTCATGCTACTGTACAAAAACATAAAGTTGGAAGATGGAGTTGATCAACAAGATTCAAAGTACAGCAGAGAAGTAAAAAGTCATAATGCCGAAAGGTGACTTTAGAATGGAACACAAATGGAGTCGCCACAGAAATACTTAATAAGGAGCTCAGGGGAGGGGCTCAGCAGGTCAAGGCACTTGCTGCCAAGTTAGACTACCTTGCATTGACTTTTGGGAGACATACATAGTAAAGAAAGAAACAGACTCCTGCAGAACTTCCTCTGACTTTCACACATGTATCTTTACATGTGCATACACACACACACACACACACACACACACACACTTGCTTATAGAAGAAATATTCACAATCCTGCTACTAACAACACTCCAGCTATACAGCATATTCATATGCAGAGTTTATTTATAAATGGAAAACGTATTATCATGAAAATCATGGTTGAACTGCTTTTGAGGTTGAAAATGAGATTGAAATGAGAAATGAGATTGGAAAAAAAATCTGTTCATTGGGTATTTTCTGAGACTGGGACATGTTGAGAGTTTTCTGAAGTGTGGGAGATGACGAATTTACTTAAAAAATAAATGCAGGTATGAGCATAGCAAAGCTCACTGACAAGATCCAGTTTGTTTTTTACGAAGTTTTAAACTTCCACTAAGTAGTTATCAAAAACTATTATAATCCTTTCTTTTGTGTTTAGATGTAGAGGCCAAGGAGACCTGTTTAATATAGCACGCTTGCAAACCAGCACTCCCGATAGTCAAAGATAGTTAAATTCAATCAAATTTACAAATTACTTTCATTATGACTTACACCATTAGAACTATAAAAAAAAATCCTCAGATTAGAACAAAAGGTGCAATGAGAATTTGGTTCAAGGAAAAGTGGAGAGATTGATCAAGGAAAGTTTATATTATCTCTTCTTTATTACGACCTTGACAATAATGCAACATCTCTTCTTGTTTTAAGTGAAGCAAGACTCTGAAAACTCACCCAAGAGTAGTTCTTTGCAAAAAATTAATTTTTCAGTCCATTTCTGCTTCTGTTATTGTGCTAGGACATAAACTGGTTTTCCTAGCCCTCGAGGTCTGTCTTTAGATACATTGTTTAGATGACTAGTATTAAAAATAACGTGGAAAATTTTATTATCCACTTGTAAAAGAGAAAATCATTGGAATACATTTACTAAATTGAGAGCTACCAAATGGAAAAGCTTCCAAGCCCTAAAAATACCCGTTGATTTATACCTAAAGACTTGTGTAAATACAGAAGGAGTGTAAAAATGATCTCATTTTTGTCCCACAAACCCAAAATCATCATCATTGTCCGCATCATTATCATTATAAACGCGTGGTTCTGATTAGCATGTGGGAGGCCTTAGTCTAAACTTTGTATACAACTTAACACAGTGCTAAAGAGATAGTTCAGTGGTAAGAGTGCATATGACACTTCTAGATGACCAAGTTCAGCACCCAGCACCCAGCACCCAGCACCCAGCACCCATGCCAGACAACTCCAGTTCCAAGGGATCTGATGACCTCTTCTGACCTCTGTGGGTACCTGCATGTTATATGACTACATAATCATACACTAACATAAATCAAATGTAAAAAAAGTCTAGAGATATAAAGAAAGTTTGGAGATTATGAGTACTGGATCCTGTGCTCAAGCAAAGGACTCAGTTCAAGTCCCTGTACCCAGAGGATAACTAATAACCATTCATAATTCTACTTCTAGGGGATCCATGCCTTCCTTTTACAGGTACCAAGCATACACATAGTACATATACATACAAATGGGAAAAATTTGTGTCCATAAATGGTTAAATAACTAAGTATGTGTTTATTTAATTAAATTATTTATTTATATGTTATTCACTTATTTAATTTAAATACCTTTTCAAATTTTATTGACTCTGTATAAGTGGGAACTGTATAGAAGACATGATTTCCTTCAGTTCTCAGAGGACAATGCAGAAGCCCAGAAAAGTTAAATAGTCCACTGCAACAGTGCAGTCAAACCCAAGATGTAAGCTTGGAATGTCAAGGTCGCGCTTCCCTCCAGTATAGTGGATCATCTTGGAACAGGCCACAAGCAAAGTCCAGTACAGTTACAATTAGTTTTCCTTGCTATTAACAGCAGTGTGCGATGTCAAATAAGTTAAGTGTCCACTTCTGGCCAAGTTTCATTCTGTATAAAATTTGAGGTCAATCCGCTCCACTGTTTATTGCTTGCATAGTGAATTAAAACAATTCTGTGTGACTTTATTTACTTTGACTGGACTGAAAGCTTTCCATGAGAAGGTCACGGTTTACAAGGATTTTTTTTTTCTTCTTGCAAGTTGAATTGCTAAAAGATAAATACTTCATTTCTTAAAACTAAAGAGATGAAGTTTGGAATAGAGGTTAAGTAAGGGAGGTCTTTATTTACAGCAATTAAATCATACAGATGAACGAATGAAATCACAAAGTAGACCAGACCCACCCCATACACTATCCTTCCCTCTGACATAATGACTTCAGAAATATTTGGCATAGATTTACAATACATATGTATAGGCACATATTGAAAATCCATGTGCCAATGCCAAAGATAGAAAGCGAATCCACACAAAATTAGGTAAGGTTGGAAGAAGATATCTTCAGCTCATAAAAGAATACAATGCTAGCAAGATGGATCCAAAAGTAAAGCTGCTTTTGATAACTTGAGTTCAATTGCTGGGAGCCACAGAGTAGTAGAAAAAGAACTGATTACCAAAATTTTCCTCTGATTTCTACAATGCACACCACGTCATGTGTGTACACACATGCCAAGGACCAGCCTCATCTTGAAGAAGGGTTCTGAGCAGGGGGTGGGGAGTTTGGAAGCAGCTAAAAGAAGTCAGATCATGGGTACAAATAGACAGCTTTCTGAAGATCTCCAGATAACTCATTCAGGTAGCTCAGCTCTCCAGACCAAAGCCTGGTCTTTATTATATGAATTATATGTAAATTAAAATTTACATATAAATTCAATCATCCATCTCCGGTTCCCTTTTCATTATCCCTCCAATTAGTATTTTTGATTTTGCTTGTTTGTTTGTTTGTTTGTTTGTTTTATCTTAGCCCCTTGACTCATAGGAAAAGACAGCAAGCACATTTTTCTTAATATTACAAATGAATTCCAGAGATTTGCACAGACAATAAGATAGCAGGGTGGGATCTTGGCTCTGAAATCACTGCTTCCACCATGCCTGGGCCTAACTTCACTCTGTCCCAGGTTGACCTTGAACTCAGGAAACTGCCAGTCTTTGTATCTGCCTGCATCTGTCTCTTTCTGACAGGCTCACACAGTGCAGCTACCCCTGTTCTTTTAGGTCCGTGAAGCACCTCATATAATTTACATTGCACCCTTATATTTTGGATTAGTTGAGAAATTCTATTTATATATTTTGAACTTATGTTTTCTGAGTTCTTTTCCAAAGCCTTAAGGGCTGTCCCAAAGGTCACAGCATCTACCATATTGCTGAGGACATAAACACACCCTTGCTTCTCAGACTCATGCTGTTTCTGATTATCTCGGAGTCACTAACCTTGGCAGGGAGAACACTCCCTGATAATGTTAGCAAGGAAAATATTTCCCAAAGGAAGAACATGAAACAAAATATATACACGATTATTACAAACAAACTTTATGCTCAGCAACTTTCAACAACTCATGTCGGCCCATGTCCTGCTGGCTCTGCTCCAGGAGCAGGAAAACATGGGACAGTGTCCTGTGCAAGACCACACAAGATTTTACACACACACGCACACGCACACACACACACACACTTTTAATTTTTAAACTACATTATTGGTATAAATCCTTTGAGAATTTCATACAGTGCACTTTGATTATATCTCTCACCCTTTCTTCCCCCAACTCCCACCACATCCACTCCATATCTCCCTTTCTACTTTGTGTCTTTTAAATTTTGATTGTTAAATAACCCACTAAGTCTAGTATGTTCTTTCCATATATTCCTGTGTGTAGAGAAATGTGATTGGCCTACCAGGTACCACACATTTAAAGAAAACTTTAAAGTCCTATTTCTTTTCTAAAGACCAAGCTGTCAATAGCTATTCAGTTAAGGGTAAGAGCTTATGGGATAGTACATTGACTTAATCTTGTGAAGGTCTTGGTCGGGCAACCATACCTGCCATAGGTATACTTACCATATCCAGAAGACAATTTTGTTCTGTTTTCCCCCCAGTATCTGGTTTTTATAATCTTTCTAGTCTTTGTTCATGATGACTCTTGAGTTTTTGGGGAAAGTAATACAAATGTTCCATTTGTGACTCAGCAATCTACTGATACTTATTATCTACATTTTTTTTATCAGTTGTAAGTCTCTCTGTTAATTGCCATCATTGCTCAAAAAAATTTCTCTGATGAGTAATAATTTTGTGAATGTTAAAATAGTATTATGGAAAACATTATATTTCTGTTGATATCGTAGTAAGATTTGTCTTAGTTTTATGTTGTTGTGATAAGACACCAAGGCCAAGGAAACTTATGAAAGAAAGTGTTTAATTTGGCTTATGGTTTCACAGGGTGAATTTATTAAAATCCAGCTAAAAAATAGATGAGAGCTCACATCTTGATCCCCAATGCAAGCAGAAAGAAGGAGCATTAAGGATTACAGTAGTCGTTTAAAATCTCAAAACTCATTCCCAGTGACACACCTCGCCAACAAAGTCACATCTCCTAATCCTTCCCAAGCAGTCTCACCAACTGGGTGTGATATAATCAAACATATAAGTCTACGGGAGACATTTTCATTCAAACCTTGGCCTTTATGTGCTTCTGGCCATATTATAATGCAAAATGTGTTTAGCTCAATTTCAGAAGTCCCTGTACTTTTTCATTCCCCACAATGTTTATAATTCCAAAGTCTGGTGTATGTAGTAGCACAAGTCTTTATCCCAGGACTCAGGAAGCAGAGACAGATAGATCTCTATGAGTTCAATGCCAGCTGGTCTACAAAGCAAGTCCAGGACAGACGTGGCTCTATTACAGAGAAAACCCTGTCTAAAAAACAACAAAAAGATATAAAGTTTATGGAAAATTCCGAAGTTCAAAATCTCTTCTAGGACTCAAGGGGATGAAGGCAATGCTCTCATGTTCTCTCTCTGTGTGTGTCTCTCTGTCTCTTTGTCTCTCTTTCTCTGTCTCTCTCTGTCTCACCCTGTGTATCTTCTGTCTCTGCCTCTCTCTGTCTCTGTCTGTGTCTCTCTTTGTCTGTCTGTCTGTCTGTCTGTCTGTCTGTCTGTCTGTCTGTCTCTGTCTCTGTCTCTCTGTCTTTCTCTCTCTCTCTCTCTCTCTCTCTCTCTCTCTCTCTCTCTCTCTCT
>JANHMN010000019.1:37839190-37865616 GCA_030674055.1 Rhabdomys pumilio
TCTCTCTCTCTCTCTCTCTCTCTCTCTCTCTCTCTCTCTCTCTCTCTTTCCCTCTCCGTCTCTCTCACATTAGATTAACTTGGTACATTCATCTCTCCTTGGCAGATATCCCACAACTCTGGCACCTCTCACATCCTAGAATCTCCAAGGCAACTCAGACTTTACTTCTTCTTCTATGTGGACTGATGCCTGAAGGTATGGCCCAGATTCAAACAAGAAAATTTTCTTACAGGTATGTCCAGCTATTGAATTTTACTTGATTGCAGATCAAATTGATGAAGAATGTTAGGCATCATAGAATTTGGCTCAGAATAATCTATCAAGTGGGAATTCCATAAATGAAGTGGGAGTTGGAATTTATCAATCACTGGCTCTTCTTAACGGAGTGACAACATATGAATTAATGAAACCAATGTGACCTTTGCACATTTGAGAAAAGGTACTTTTGTTGGATAAATGAATTTGACCATGGTGAATGAATTGGCAAGCAGAGGTTGTTGACATTTTTTTTCTCCTATATGTTTTCTTGGTCAAGCAATTTCATTCATGGCAAAAACTATATAATTCTTTGTGACAGCCCTAATCAAGATAAAAGTAGGCTGTTCTTGTCCTCAGTATTAACTTTTTTGATTTCTTCAGTGCTTTCAAAAGGTGCAAAGAACAAGAACAAAGCAGCATTTATCTGTGACATTAATCAATAATGACCACTTCCTACTCACAGAGGGGATATGGCAAAGGGCATGTCCATCTGTCAATCAATTCCCCTGAGGGAGCCAAAGGCAAGTAGGACTGTAGCATAAATCATTTTTAATCATTAGAAAAGAAGTGTGGGGATGTTAGTTCAGGAGAGAGTGTCTTGGAAACAATTTCATTGATTTTCTTGATACGTAAGAAATAATGTGTTCCTTCCTCTTTGCAGAAGAAACACATTAAATTTAAATATGTTTAAAGGCTTTCCCCACATCAGTGCTACAAGGACTTTGAAATGACTGGCACAAAGTTCAGTGCATTCTGGAGAATGCATAGAAGTTTTTATATATACAGAATTAAATTTATTGGGGGCCTTATTTTTCTTTTGTGGCAGCTTCCCTTCACTTTGTTTTGGTTTACAACTAAGAGACAATAGGAATATCATTTTACTTTCTGATTTATCTTTACAATAAATTTTTAGTGAGTTCTTCTAAGTTCATTCTCCTTGCTTTAATAGTGTACACTTCACCCAAAGATAAAAGCAATGGGACTAACAAGCAGGACACATTTGTCACACAGACTATGGCTAATTTATGATGCTTTGAGTTATTAGTTCTCAGTTTGATAATAGTGTGAAAAAGATACACATAATATAGAAAGTATATTCCTGATTATAATGTTTTGTTCTTCCTATCATGTCATGGCTATCTGATATGTCCAATGATTCCCAGCAGTACCAGACAGTCCCTAGGCAGTACCAGACAGTCCCTACGCCCTTGTTAGTTACACAGCTGTGAGGGTAAACCACCAATATCCTTTCATGTGTTATACTTCTTGGCTACATAGTTACTTATCAGCTGTATAGAATAAATTATACATTATCTTTGGATACATTCAAATGATTGTTTTGAGAGGAAGAGATGGACATATGATTTCAGTACCTGCAGATTCTAGAAGAAGAAATCAGACCCTCTAGAGCTGGTACAACAACACAATATTGGTGCTAGGAACTGAGCTCCCAGCCTCTGAAAGGTCATGCAACACTCTTTATTTATTTTTTATTGGTTATCTTATTTATTTACATTTCAAATGTTATCCCCTTCCCTGTTTCCCCTCTGAAAACCCTCTATTCCATCCCTCCTCATTTTTCTAGGGGGGTGTTCCCCCACTCACCTCACCACCCTAGCATTTCCCTATCCCGGGGCATCAAGTCTTCACAGGACCAAGGGCCTCCCCTCCTATTGATGCCAGATAAGGCCATCCTCTGTTACATATGCATCTGGAGCCATGGGTCCCTCCATGTGTATTCACCAACCTCTACAATGTAAATCAAATACCAGCACAGTAAGTTTACAAGTTCACTATTGGATACAATGCAGGGGTTAACATGTGCCTTGTTTTTCCATGTTCTTTTAAATTTTCATCATGGAACTATAGTGTAGCAATCTGGAGCATCTAGGATCTTGTTTGGTGTATGTCATATTCCTCTTATTTGGGATCTTCCCTCAGAACCCCAATCAGCCACAATTTTAGTATGCCTAGACTTTAAGAAATCTAGCTTCTACCAGAACACAACAATGCCTTCCAAGAGACTGTTCAGTACAACTGAAAAACTTACAGGTTTTAATATTCAGCAAGAGCAAAAGCTTACTGCCTTTCAGACTTGGTTAAAAATTCCCTTTCTCTTGAAGGTTTCTTTCTCCATCTCAGCTGTCATCTTTTAACTATAAAATAATCATTTTTGAGTTATGGTCAGCGCAAATTATGTTCAGCATTGTGTTGACCCTCAGATTGTGACTGTTATGTAAATGTGGTGCCTGTCACATGAGCCAGCATTGTTTAAGGATTCTCTACACAATCTTTTTCATCACTATGGAGCTGAAGTAAATGAAAATTGAATGTTTGGAGTGATCATAAATGAAGACAAGAGTGGTGATGGGGGAGGCTTAGAGTTGTATCACTCCAGATCAGTGTCAGCCTCTGACTAATCTGCATAGAGATTTATTTCTGCCTTTTCAAAGCCATGAAGAGACTGATACTTCTAAGAGCAAAACTCGTTCCCATTCTTCTCTTTTCTCCCACCTCCCACTGTTAGTCTATTCTACATCGAAATTTCCAGAAAGGAGCTGCCACATAAAAGCTGACAAGTATTCCTTGTTGCTACTTTAGAGGACCAGCCACTTCATGTGAAATTTGTATAGAAATAAAATCCACTAGTCAGCTTCAGCATTCACAAGTATTGAGAGTAGTAGCAACCAAACATTTATAGTTGATTTTATTATTTTATGTAAATAAGTGTTTTGTATTCCTTGTGTATATGTGAAACATTTAAGGTCCTGGTGTCCAGACACAATAAAGTAACACTGTATCCCCTGGAGTTAGTGTTAAAGGATGGTTGTGAACCACGTATGGGGACTGAGAGCCATACACAGGTAATCTCCAAGAGCAGCAAGTGCTCTTAACACAGACACATCTCTCCAACCCTCAGAAGCTGTAGATTTAATGAACGGCTAAATCCAGATACCTTTATGTAATCCAATAGGATTTATTTTCTAAAATATATACATATTTAGAGACTCAAAGGTAGATAAGTCAATAGCACTGTTCAAGAAACACGAGCCACTTTGAACTTTAATGTTATTTCTGTGGTCAGTAACATGTTGAGATAAATGGAAGAATGTATATATAGTGTAAATATAACATATGATATTCATCACACATATGTATTTATTGCATAACCATAAAGCATGTCTGCACAAAATTAAGAGAGAGAGAGACCAGCACATCCAGACTCACATCTGTCGTCTTTAGGAATTCCAACAGATGTAGTCTGATGAGTTCCTTAACTGAATGCTACAAACTATATTCAGGCCAGTCTCCAGATGTAAACAACTGGTTGTTAAATTCATTGTTCTGAACATGCACACACTTTGATAGAAGATTCTATCTTTGACTAGGTGATACGGTGGGTTATAGGACAGATGCCTGCTATTTTGACCACAATGCTGAACACTCCGTGGACATTTTGGAAATTGGTGCTTGCATATGTTGTTTCGCATTACAAACTCCAACTAGATTCTTTGCCCATTGCTCCTCATGCTAAATGTTCTGCCATCCCTCGTGCATCTGTGACTCACACCATATCTAGGCTGTTTTGCATCTCTCATTATTCCCCTGGAATAAAAGGACTTGCCAGTCATCCACATGTTCAGAACCCATATTTGCATTCTCAGTTCCCACAGGCAATGTGATCTTTCTCATACTTTGATATGTTGGAGAACTTTGTGAATCTCACTGGGACATGAATTACTCTCTATCTAGATGTTTAATATACATGTATGAATTCTATTTTCACATGGGTGGGGTGGTACATTTATGTGTGCATGCTTAGGTGTAGCATGTTGTATGTGTGTGTGTGTGTTCATGTGTGTGTATGAACATATGTGTTGGTGGACAAGACTGATGTCAGGAATAATTTTCCAAAGCTATTCCAGTACCTTATTCATTGAGACAGTGTCTCTCAATCAAATCCAGAGTTTGTGGATATGCATAGTCTTGCTTACAAAAAACAAGCGTGTTCTGGAGATCCAGCTCCAACTTTTACAGCTAAACTTGCAGTATCTAAGCATATACATGTGTTCTGGAGATTCAAATTCCAGGTCCTCATACTTGGACCACAAGCACTAACCACTGATCTTCTTCTTCAGCCCATACATATTTTTTTGTGATAGTTTGTCTTTCCTTTAATTTTGTCACATTGTTTACTCTGCTTTATATAGTATCAATAATGGGGGCTCAAAGCATGTTTGTGTTTACCTTTCCATTTCTTAAATCACTTCTTAATCACTTAATACCATAGTCATGCTAGATATAATTTATCTATGTTTGAACACTTTATACATCCGAGACTTTGACACAAATTTTCCTTTCTGTTTTTCTCTTCTGAGTCATTATCTTCCTACATCTTCAAGACTATCTTTGAACTTCCAGTTATATTGCCTCAGCCTCCTGAATGTGACATGCCCCACTCCTCCAAACTTCATCTATGTTTCAACACAAAGCAATTCCTAAGTGATGTTCATACATTATTGGTGATATTGTCATTCCTGTTTCTGGAGACGATACTTTCATCTCCATTTGTGCAGACTGCTCTTACAAAACTACTATATACAGGTTTCATTTTCTCAGTTCTGGGAGCTGACAAATGCCAACAAGAATGCCAGCATGTTTGGGTCTGTTGAGTCCCTATTCTTTGAATGTAAATGACATTTTGGTGCTGTCTTCATATGGAGAGAGGTGTAGGGGAAAGAGACAGGGACAGAGAGAGAGAGGTTTGTGTGTGAGTGTGTGTGTGTGTGTGTGTGTGTGTGAGAGAGAGAGAGAGAGAGAGAGAGAGAGAGAGAGAGAGAGAAGTAGGGAGAGGGAAAGGCAGAGGGAGAGGGATGGGGAGGAAAAGGGACAGGGAGAAGAAGAGGGAGTGGGAGACAGAGAGGGAAAGGGAGAAGAGTGGAACATTCTTCTACTTACAAGGTTCTAATTTCCATCTACAACCTAATTATTTCCCAAAGTCTTCAGTTATTAATGTTATAATAGAAGTGTGTTAGGATTTCAACATATCAAGCATGGTAAGAAGACATCTAGTTCACTGCAGAAGCAATGAAACCCACTGATACTTTGATAAAGAGCTGTCTAGTTACAAACTAGCTTGGTTGCCACAGTAACTGGGTATAGGCTTATGGAAGAGAATCTGAGAATGGTTTCCCACACTGCGGGATCTATCATAAACCTCCATTCTAAGCTGCTGCCATTCCATCCTCTTTTGTTCTGGTCCCTGGAATAAAAAACCTATGGCCTCCAAAGAAATTGACATCAAATTACATTTTGCCTTTTTAAGAAACAGTGGGATAAATGTTATCTAAATAAAAATATAGTTAGCTGAATATAAAAATACATACTTGTTATAAAACAGTCTGTATAAAGGGGACTAATGTTATCTTGTTCTCTCAATAAACTTGTAAAAAAGGATCCAAAGAGCTTTGTTAAATTCAATACTCATTAATAATTACTATGTAATAAATAGTAAGAATTTTTGTGATTGTGTGAAATAATGGCAAGAAACAATTATCTTAGTCCATTTCTGGCCTTTTGGCGTGATCCCTAGTAATCAGTTTAGGTGCATACATTTATAGTACCTATCTAATCAAGAGAATTTGATGGTCATAGATCTATTTGTCTAACACAAAATGTGTCTTAGATCATGATGAGGTTCAATTGATCTAGCACTAGGCAAAGATTGAATGATTAAACGCTACAAAGAACACCTCAAACATTCCTAACACGTGTCTCCATAGTGAGTTAATAAAATAGTAAATGTCATTATAATTTTTTATTCATCAGTGACAAAATGTAGCAGGATAATTTGTATACACCTCTCTTTGATTTGCAAGCTAAATTCACAAAATAATTTGAAATTATGAAAACTCTTCCACTAATTATATTTCATGGAATTATTTATTTAGTATTTTTTATTAAAATTCTTCATGGTATCCTTTGTGATACTTTTTAAACGTTTAAGAAGAAACCATATTTCTGTTTTTCACAGTTCTAGTTCATGTAGGGCCACAAAAGCATAGTTTACTAACAGGTGTGTTTTCTAAATACACACAAGCATCTTAAGTATAGTCACGAGATGCTTCTAGTGCTGGGGGAGACAGAGTCCATTGATAGCCTATACCAAAACTGATCCACAGGTGTTAACATAAAGCCCAATGAAAGATACGGATTCCCAGTGAATGGACAATCATCCCTTTATGAGTTTCAAAAGACAAGGAGATGCCTATGTAGCAGAAATAAAATTTAATGGTATATTTTTTAAATTTTACATTGAATACGTATTTCCTCCCCCCATATAATTTATGTACCATGCATTAAGAGACTCAGGATAGAATAGTCATATGCAAACCTTCAGTTTGTAGAAGTCAAAGCGCTTTGTCTTCAAGATGTATCACCTTGACCATTTCACACCAATTGTTTACAGATGTCCCAGAATCAGGGCTTATTAAAATGAAGTCATAATTTTACTGTAAAACGAATAGCCCACTATGTTAAATATATTGCTCTCTCAGATTCTAGGAAAGATTTGCAAACTTCTAAACTCCATTTGGAAATAAATCACATACGCCTCACCTGTGAATTCAGAAGACAAACTGGAAATACTCCTTTTTTTTATAGGAACTGTGAGATCCAGGAGTGGGAATGAAAAGGAGACAAATGCGCCCTAACATCTAAAGTCTCAGTCCGAGTTAAACAAATATAAATAGAGTTGTTATTTTCTTATCAGCTGCCTGGTGGAACTTCTGATTCTGAATCCCACCTCTTCACAAATGTCACTTTGTTTTTCTTTTTTTCTGTTGGTTCTGGGTGTGTGAAATACTTTTCCTGAAAACATTTTCTAAGCAAGTAAACAAATATCTCATAGTGTATGCACATGGAGACATGAGAATGCCCAAAATGTATAACTCATGTTTTACAGAAGATAAATAACTAAAAATAATTATATGTGAAAAGAAATGATAATATTTGTCAGGTAAAATTGTCCCAGAATGTAATAAAAACTTTGAGGAAGTCTCATTAGATAACTATTACAAATAACTGATCTTTTGAAGATGAAAGAAATTTCTTTCACTCCAGTTGTTGTGTTTGTGATATTTATTATTTATGTATTTATTTATTTTTTTACCTGATATGGTGGTTTAAGTGAAAATGGCTCCCATAGGCTCATAGAGAGTGGCACTACTAGAGATATGGCCTTGTTGGCATAGTTGTGGCCCTGTGAAAAGAAATATATCACTGGGGATTGGTTTGAAGGCTTAAAATACTCAAATCAGGTCCAGTGTTTCACTCTCTCTTTTTGTTCCCTACCAACCCAGATATAGCAGTGTCAGCTACCTCTACAGAACCATATCTGTCTGTATGCCACCATGCTCTCTGCCATGATGACAATGGACTAAACCTCTGAGCTGTAAACCTTTCCCTAATTAAATGTTTTTTATTTATAAGAGTTGCTGTAGTCATAGTGTCTTGTCACAGCAATAGAAACAAACCCTAAGTAAGAAACCTAATGAAATCTTTGGAATGCATTTGTAAATGTAAGCATCTCAGCTATTCCCCCACTGAATATAATAAGTTTGGAGTTATCTTATTTTAAGTTTTCAAAGAACAAATTCCCAAGCTTACCACCAAAACTCATTTTGATGATCTAGCCATCCAGGAAATCACATACATTAATGTTTTCTTCATGTGTGCTCAGTTAGACCATAGCTATCTACCTTCAAACTCCTTGCAGTTTAGACCAATTTTGTAAAAATAAAGAAAAAAAAGAAAGAAAGAAAGAAAAAAAAAAGGTAAGTTTGATATGACCCCAATATGCTCCAAGAAAGAATATAATTAAAATCCACATACACAATTCAATTGTTAATTCAATGGCAATACAACTCTTCATGGATTTTACAATAGTAATAATGTCCATTGAAATAAAGTCTGGAAGTGTTCCTCATTATAACCAGATACAGAAGAACATGGAGACACACATGGAGATAGTATGGTTCCAGTATCTTACATTAAGGCTGGACAGTGCTGTGGATCCTGTCACCTAACAGATATTGGGTTCTTGGAAAAATGAGAATTTATCTGTGTACTAAAGACTTGAAAACTTGGAAAAACCGCTCAGTTGTTTATGAAATGTCTGTCAGTTAACACCACAAACTCTACCTTGTTGCTACCTACTGATCTTCCTGTAAACCTTAACATGCTAAAAGTCCTACCTGGAATTCTTTTTCTAGGTAGCAAATCAATAGATTTATTTATTCTAAGGATATACCTCAGTGTTTCTTTCATTTATCTAACGGAAAACCTTCCTTGTAAGTTTGCAGGAGAGAAACTGTATCCTCAAACTGATGGAAACCATTGCATGTCTCGGAGGCAATCAGTCTCCGTGTTTTGGGGTCTGGTACTTTCAAAATGATCCATAAAGATTGTGCTTACTTTGCCCATGCATTTCTAAACTTTTAGGAGGCAGGGCCAGTATTTTAAAAACACCACACACACTTTTATTTCTTTTCCACCTTTTACTAAAACATGGACTGTTAAGACTGGCAAGTGATCTCATGGATTTTAACATCTGTTTTCTTGTCTCCAAGGTTTCAAGCAGTTTTTTATCATGAAAACATAACCATCCTCTGGTTCTCCTAGTAATGCTGAACAGAGGTACTTACTTTGTCAAATTGATTCATGTTTAGTGTGGTATTGCTCTAGCAAACTGTTAAACTCCCTCCCATCCAAAAAGTTATCTTTAAAATCCAGTTCAGGGACTACAGACATGGTTTGGTAGTAAAGAACACTTGTTTCTCTTTAAAAGAGCTGAGTTTGCTTTCCAGCAACCAAGTAAGGTGGCTCACAGCTTCCTGTAACTCCAGCTCTAGGGGATCCAACTTTTCTCTAAGACCACCTGCACTCAAATGGACATACTAACACTCAGACCCACAGAGAAAAATGGAGAGAAGGGATTGGGGGGAGGGGAGAGGTTGGAGATGGAGGGAGGGAAAAAGAGAGGGAGAAGGAAAGGGACAGAGAAAAATAGAGAGGGGAGGTGAGGAAGAGAATTTGCAAATACAAAACAAAACAAAACAAAACAAAACAAAACAAAAGAAAACACAGTTCTTAATAAAATTCAGGCCGGGCAGTGGTGTCACACATCTTTAATCCCAGCACTTGGGAGGCAGAGGCAGGCAGATTTCTGAGTTAGAGCCCAGCCTGGTCTACAGAGTGAGTTCCAGGACAGCCAGGGCTACACAGAGAAACCCTGTCTTGAGAAAAAAAAAACAAATAAGCAAACATCAACAAAGAAACCCAACAACAACAAAATAAATAAAACAAACAAAATTAAATAAAATAAAATTCAGTTCAGTTGCGTGTAGGCAGAACTTCCCTGGTGAGTTCAGATTTCTCATGAAGAGCAGTCTGTAAACTTTTTATTTTATTTTATTTTATTTTATTTTATTTTACTTTTTTATTTTATTTTATTTTATTTTTATCTGTTATCATTAGTAGTTGTAGTTGGTTTGTCAGTCTCTCGTTTTAACCCTGTTATTGGAATCTTCTTTTATTGCACAGATGGCTGGTACAACATGCACATAACATTTCCTATGGACTAGAAAAAAGGAAGGGGCGGGAGGGGGAGACAGCAAAAGGAGTTAACAAAAGTCACCTCTAGCAAACGTTTACACATGGTTAAGCACTACACATTGGGATAGATGATTGAACATAAAAATTGGTGCTTGCCTACCCTGGAGACTGCATGAGAACATAATTGCCGATTTGGCTCTCGGGGCTGTGTTTTTCACAACCCTGACAGTAGTATTTGTGGATTTTCCACTTCATAAACTTATTTAAAGGTCCCGTTGTAGCACCTGCATTGGAAATGATTCCAATTTCTGTAAACTTCTACTCCCAATAACTTTTCTCTTACGAATGAAAATTAGAGTGGATTATTTGAATGGCTTGTTTTGGTTTGCATAAAATGTCATTCAAAGACTTTCTAAGAAATCTCCTGCTTTATTTAGAAGCCTTGTGCATTAAGATGATGGGTAAAGCGCACGTTGCTAAATAATAATGCACTTGTCTTTTCTACATTAGAGTTAGTATTTCATAGAAGATCAAAGAGATTCTCTCATTATTTTTATATCATTCTGAATCTGAGGAGAAACCGCATATTTTCTATTTGCATGCATGGAAAAACCTATGTGGATAGTTTCGTTATGATTTTTAGTCCATTTTCATCTGACAGAAAGTATATAAGGAAAGGAAGGAGGTATGCTAAGAATTGCAGACTTGAGTCTGTACACTACTCTATTGCACTAAGAGGTCTACTAACTCCTAGAATGTTTCTGTATCGGGAAACAAAGTCTCTAAACACTTAAGAGAAAAAAGAAATTCTTATGTGTGGGCCCTAATCTCATATGCAGTATCCAAGCACCATATAATAAGCATGAAATTAAAGAGAATCATATGACATTCCAGGAGGATGGTGACCTTGAAACCAGAGGGAACAGGAAATACCCAGAGATAACAAGTCTGGTGACATTCTGTCCTTAGACTTCTTACCAGTCATGTACATGATAGCTCTCAGGCCTGACTATACTCAGCGAGGTTTCCTACGTAGTTCAGGACTACCTAGTTCTGGGTGGCACCTTCCTATTGAGATGGGTCAGCTTCCATGAAATCACAAGCAAATTATTCCCTACAGACATGTCCACTGGTCAGTGTGTTAAAAGCGATTCCTCAACTAAGGATTCTCCTCTCTGATGACTCTAGTATATGTGAATTTTACAATTAAAATTACCCAGGGCAATGAGCCTGCCAAGTTAGTTATAAAATGCACACAATAATAACAGTTGTAAGGCAAGTAGGTCTTGCATGTAGGAGTAGAATCCACGTAGATGATGAGTCAATCTGAAACTTGCTACCTTGAAACCAAATGGAATGTACAGTCAGATAGTCTATATAAGTTTTTCATCTTTCAGATATGATGTCTCATCAGTAGGGTTTGATGTCTGTTTGATACTAATTTATTTTTAAATTTTGTTTCCTTCTACAATACTGATTTCTCTCAAACCACATCAAATGGTCAGATATCAATCTCCAATAAGCAACTTCTGTCATGTGGAAGATCTGTTATTTTTGTCAAATATTTTGATTAGTGACCAGATTTTAAGTCCTGAAAAAAATACAAAAAGAAAAAAGAAAAGAAAAAAATAAAAAAGAAGGGAAAAAGAAAGGAATAGAAAACCAGGTGCTATATATATCTTCGTTTATAGAAACAATATTCAGAGTATTAAATGATTAATTTTATACTCCATTATTGTATTGAAATGTCTTGTAAAATATATATTATGTATAAATCACCAAAATATTTATATGTAAAATAGCTTTTCTGATATTCATCTCATAATATGTCAGTAGATAATTCTTAGAAATTTTGTAATACAAAATTTGTGAATAGTGGTACTAGTCAGAAAAAAATTCTTTTAAAGCTTTTATTTATTTCTTACTTTGTGTTTGTGTGTGGTGTATGTGTGAGTGACAGAGAGGGAAAGAGAGAGGGAGAGGGAGAGGAAGAAGGGGAGAAGAGAGAGGGAAAGAGAGAGGGAGAGGGAGAGGAAGAAGGGGAGAAGAGAGAAAGACAGAGAGAGAGAGACGGAGACAGAGAGACAGAGATAAAGACAAATCCATTCCTCTGGGTAATGTATATGTGCAGAGGCCTGGAGATGTCAGTGGAGTGCATTGGAAATGGAGTTACAGGTGGTTGAGAGTTGTAAACTTGAGTGCTGGGAACTGAACTCTTGTCTTTGCAAGATCAGCAAGTGCTCTAAATAGCTGAGCCCTGCTTCTAGCTCCACACAACATTTTAAAAATAATATTCTGTAAGTTTCTTTCAGAGTTCAGTAAGATGACCAAAAAAAATTCAATTCAGCACACATACTGGAATAATGGGAGCTAACTATATATTATTTTCCTTCTTTTCTTGTTAAAATACATAACGCCTGAGAGATTACTGAAAGGGAAAGGGGTGAGGAAGAAGAAGATGGGTCAGAATTTTGGATGTTTATATAGATTTATTCATTTCTCTTACAAAAAAAGTTGAAGCATCACCCACCTGTATTACATTTTAAATGAATTCTTCCTTCTCCTTTTGATGTTCTTTTCTCTCTTGCTCAAATGCAATGCCATCAAGTCATCTTAACCTGATTAGTTTTGTATTTTATTCACAGGAAATTTGTAATTGTTTTTTAAAAAAATCAGTTAATAGTGAAAACAGATTTATAACTTACTTTTTAATTGGTAAATCATTTGCCAATTGTATATAACAATTGTATAAATCAATTGGATATAACAAAGGCATGTGTAGAGGTAGTCACAAACTCTATATGTGTGTGGATGTGTGCATGTATATATATATGTATAGATATAGATAGATAGATGATAGATAGATAGATAGATAGATGTGTGTGTGTGTGTGTGTGTGTGTGTGTATTTCCTATACAGTCTTTTACCTATAGAGTCATACAGTCTTTTACCTGTATGCCTTCCCCATACTTTGGGGAGATGTTATGTCTATAGTAGTATAATGGAGGTGGGAATCTCCTAGACTGTAACATGAAGACCATTGTTTGACTGAAAATGTTGCAGAGGTAGAGAATACCAATGTATATATGCCATTCCAATGGCATAAGAACTAACTTTGCATTCTAGGTGAACATCCACACAGAAAGTCTCAGCAATCAGTTATCCCAACTAAGCTGTTCTACTCTTTGCTTATATTTACTACTAAAATAGCAAAATTGAGGGCAGCTGAGGGCAGGGGGTATGTAGCTGGAAACCCTAGCTAGAAACTCAGACACTTTTCAGACAAAGGTTAGATTTCGTTGATTTCAAAGGTCATGTCTTAACTTATCCCCAATACAGCAGGTGTTCAGGTTCTAAATCTGCTGTTCTCAGCTATGTACCAGCAGTAAACGGGATATATTTCATTTTTAGTCATAATGGCTTCCTTCCCCTTTACCACATTCTCTACCTAGTCAGGTTTGCTAATCAGGAAGCATCAGGATTGTCACATTCAGAATCATCTGAGAGAAGTGACAGCTGTCCATCAAATCCAAAATACCATGTAAAAATAGACGACCTCACTTTCACATTATGGTATTAAATATGATGCTGAGAAGGGAAGAGATGATTGCAGGTATTTAGAGATAAAACTTTCTGAGGATTTTTTCTTTTTTTTTTCTTCTTCAAAATAACAATTGTCGTTATGCATACTTAGGCACTGTTTGCCATTATAATAGAAAAAAATATGATGCAAATATTCAAACTATTCAAAACATTCCTTTATGGAGAGTATGTGCTTAACAACATTCAGGATAATTGTTATTCCAGGACATAACGTACTTAACTCTAATTGAATGCAATTTAAGGATTCCCTAGAGACCACCTAAGGATGCAAAGAGTTTCTCTTAAGTTTAATTTGTTATATACATATATAGGTACATGTACATTATACTTACATAAGTATTTGTTTGAAATGTGAAATGCTATTTGAGAAGACTACTTGAGACTAGTTTGTCTGTAATTTTTCTTGTACTCAAACTAAGAATTGTTTCATTTGCTTAAAGTCAAACATTATCTAAAGTTTAAAAACATGTAAAATTTTCAAAAACCCAGCAAAAATCTATTTCTGAAAAAATTCTTAGCTGAGTTATATATTATTATATCACTTGCAAATACATTCTTTTGGCTATGAGCTCCTGTGTTAAGAAAACCAGCCTACTGGTACTCTTATGGTACTGTAGACCATACTTACCGATACTCTTCTGAGTGGCCCAGGCTATAACTGAAATAATGGATGCCCAACTCCTGTGGGGTTTAGTGTGCTGAGTGAGGATTGTATGCTCTAGTAAATGGCTACCCTTTTGGATTTTCAGTGAGGTACCTTGGTTTCACCAAGTTCAAGGATACAATGTGTTCCATTGGAAGGCTCTAATACTGAACTAGCTGAATGTTAGTATTTGTCCTTAAGTGGTAATACCTTTGAATTTTAGAGCAATGCAAAAGATAAAGGTTAATTGTAGGTCAGGCCTTAATGTTCTGAACCTAGAGACGAGGTCTCTAATGCATGCACTTTGGTGGGTTATTTCAGACAAAAACTATAGAAGCTTATTAACTCATGCCATGAAATTTCTTACCACAGAACACATGCCTCAGCTGGGTGTCATGGACTGAGAATGAAAAGAAAACTGATCTCTGACATATATGTCATTCAAGTAACAACAAAAATATAATTTCATATAGCAGCCATGCCACGATACATGAAACCTACCGGTAGACTGATTTGTTTGGAGCCTATAGTACGAAACCTAATGGAGACAGCCATCTGTCTGAGTGAGCTGAGCAGCTGGACCTTGCAATGGTGCAATGGGTTTAAACATAGCAACACAAAGACTTGAGGACAAAACTTGGTAAAGTGTCTTTATTTTTAGAGACCTCAGGTGACAACAAGGGTAGTCCTCAGACTTAGATGACAGGGAGTTAATATAGTGACTTAAGAATCAAATAAATGAGAGAAAGAACAGTGGAAGACTCCCTCCCAATAGTGAATGAATCAGCATTCTTACTGTGCCCCATACCATGCTCTTCTGAGCCCACCTGGAAATCAACTCTATCTTTACATCTCTCTATCATTTTGAACTTAAATGATGCCTAACAGATGATGTTCTATAAAGCACCTTTCTACAGAATCAGATAATTTAGCTATTCTACATTATCTCTAGTGATTCAGTCATATGAATAAATATTCAAATAAATTTCAGGGGTTGTTAGACCAAAAGGAAGTAGAATTAGTTAGAACTTCTCCAACCCCCACCAAGACAGGTGGTGGTTTGATAGACTCTAAATAGAAGGGCATAAAAATTTGACAATATGTATCCCCAAAACACATAGGAAAGAACCTCAATACTTAAACATTCCCCCTGTTTTTCCTGAAGAAGACCACTTTCCAGATTAGTATATATCATAAATTTCTGTTAGATTTTTAGATTTATTTAAGTATGAGTGTTTTGTTTGAGTGTGTGTATAGGTACCACATGAATGCTCTTGCTTCTGGATGTCAGAAGAGCAACTAATCCCATGTAGTTGGAGTTATAGGCCATTGTGAGCCATCATGTGGGTTCTTGGAACCAAACCAAGGTCCTCTACAAGAGTAACAAGTACTCTTGACTGCTGAGCCATCTCACCAGCTCCAAGACCTGATTCTCATCAGTATTGTTCTCATTTGAATGTCCCACCCACTGTCATTTAATACCCCACCTACTCTCATTTGCATGTCCCAGCCCTTGAAGAGAGCCCAGAAGGATCCTTGGTTCTCTTTTCATTTAACTAGTTTCTCCCACACACAGTCTTCATGTTTCATCACAGTCATTAGTTCACATTGATGTAGCTAGGGCTAAGGAAAGGATTCAATCTCAGTTCTCTTAATTTCATTTCCATATCAAGTTGCCTCAGGATGGTAAGTAGGCAAGTAATGCAGTTTTCCCAGAACTCATTAATAGCCAATCTGTGTATTGTCTTAATACCATTCAACTAGCAGGAGGATTTTCTCCCCCAATAGCCATTTAAGACTTTATAACATTAGGAAATTTACTCTGTAATTAAAACCATAAAAAGCATGCATTTATGGCTGTAGCAGATCGTTAAAAATACATAAGTATCACTCTTAGAAAATGCTGAGTCTTCGAGAGATTTTTCTGGAAGTCAAGTATTTTTCTTAACCATATTTAACATTTTGTACTTGGCCTGCCAATCTTTATTGCATAGCCCACTGCACAGACATTCTTTGCACTGTCTAGAGTCTCCAATAAAAGATCCTTGACTTGTTCACACACCGTGGCTCCTTTAAGAAATTCTTTTCTGCGTATTTCTCCAACAAGGATGCAAACACCATTGGACCGAAATGTTTGTTTTTTTTTTTCTCAAGTTATTCCTATAAAAATAAAGGAGTACATTAAGGACCGTACATGTGAAAGAAAAAGAATGCAGCTATTTAATTTCCTCGTAGATTTACTGGAAATCTCTACAAGATCATGTATTGTCCTCTTAAGCAGGGCAGAGGGTTCAGTAATGACCAGGTCACTTCAAAACATAGGTCACAGTTCTGAGTATTGCATAGATGGTTGTTTACTTTGTATTGATTTCTGTTCTGTTCCCTTTCCTTCTTATCCTGTAAGCATCAATGCCACAGATAGCTTTAAGTCCTGACTCCTGGTCATTTTTCTTTGGGCTAGTGTCAGTTATCTAGCAAACACACTTTAATTACAAAACCATACTCATAGAAACAACAGAGTGGGAAATATGTACATTTTTGTCGCTTTAGCTTTCTTGGTTCTTATATGATGAAGAATTGACAACTGCAGAGGAATCACTCTGGGGTCATTGCTTTCTGGTTTGGAAAAGAGAGCTATCTCAAAGTAGGTGTGGAAATTAGACCATTAGAAAATGTTTTCTTTAAAAAAATTTCTTTGTTTGTTCTTGTAAGTCAAATCAAAGGGATACCATTTTCTAAATAAACTTTAAAATAGTCAAATATTTTGTAAAGTATTAGCATGTTTTTTTCTTCTTCCATTTTTTTTTCACCTGATATCCCTATGTTATACATTCAGGAATCCCAAAGATTCTTCAGCACTATATTATAGGTTGCTTCAGGGACCAATCATTTCTTGTTATCTACTGTATAACTATATTTTCTTTCTAGGATAAAGGAAGGCTCATAGGCTAGGGAAGTTAAGAAAGATCATGAAAGCATTGCAAGTTTCATGAGTCCTTTGCCGAAGATCTGATAAAAACACTGCATAACTGATGAAGTGAATTGGTGAAACCTGAAATTTGTACAGTTGTAGAAATACAGGGCACTGTACTCTGATGGGCTGTTCAGAAATGAAACTATCTTTGGGTTATCCATATTTTTGCAAGAAATCTCAGTAAGCCCATTGATTCAACCAGCTCACTGGAGTAGTTTTTTTTTTTTTTTTTTTTGGTACATTGTAGACTCTCCATTATAGTGGATATACTTTAAGTCACATCTAGGAAAAACCATACCTTCCAACATTCTATAGTGTATATCCTCACTGTCAGTAAGTCTACTGCAGAGCATGATTTTTATGTTAAGTCTTCACTTAAAATATCACCGTAAGTAGCTTATTATTGACCTGTACACTTCCTTATGTCTAGAGATTTAACATTGTGATTTTGACCATGACTTGTGCTTAAGGAATTCACAGAGTACTCAAGAAAATGCATGGTGTGCTGTTAATGTGCTATATAAGGGTAATGCATACAGGAATGTATACAAGAAAGATTTACCCCCTGCAAACATACTTAATATCATTAAACCCTGTACATAATGTTATAGCATAGTTTTATATTGCACTGTGTGAAGATTCAAATGCTATTTTCTGTCTCCCTTATATCTAGTTAATATCACTGTTAAGAGAATTTCCTGTCTCAATCTTATCTAAACACCAGCTCCTCAATTGTTCTATGATGTGTCAATAAGGAGAGTTTAACAGCCAATGACTGAGCAGAGGAGAGAATAGGGCTGGACTTCCTGTCAGCCAGGGGAGTGAGTGGAAGACAGGAAGTAGGGGAATTCAGCCAAGAGGAGGGAGTTCCGGTGATATCATTAGAAAAACATCTGAAGCAGAAAGAGCCACAAAACACAAGTATCCAGGGAATTTTGCTAGGAGGTGGCCAGATTAACGTAGAGAATTAAAATGAAGAAATACTGCTCAATGGTTGTATACTTAAATCTTGTTAAATAAATATATTAGTCCAGTCTAAATTATTTAGCGGCTTTCTGGGTAAGAAAAAAAAAATATAAAATACTTACTATTAAAATTCCACCAGCAAATGTTTGTGCTAGCATATCCACCTTCTGCACCTTACCTCACACCTTCATGACTTCTCCCCCATTCTCAAATACATCCCCCCTTTCCCTTTCCTTTACCCCCATCTAGGTTTGGGAACAATTTTTTCTTTTATTTCTTTTCTTTTCTATTTGCATTTCCAATCAGAGTTTTCATATCATCAAACCATCATTTCTTTTTAAGGCTCACACCCTTTCCTCATTCCTAAGGCTGACTACATACGCTGTCCTGGTTTCTGTGAGGTTATCCAAACTCACGTCTTATGGCATAAACTTTATTGGTTTACTATTTATTCAGAAAAAACAAGTCAGTTTAGATACTGGAATACAATTTCATTCATTCAAAATCTCCCTGCTCTCATACCTTAATAACATCTCTGACCTATATATACTTTGGCATCTTGTTTTCAATATTCTACTTCAAATCAGTTCTAGACTTGACTGACATGAGCTTATTGATCAAGAATTTCAAAGCACCAACCCCCAAACTCTGTTTCATCCTTTATTCCACAACTGTGTGCTGCTCCTCTGCTTTCTGGTAGACACAAATAATCACACTTAAACCCTGTAACACTACATCTTTGAGAACACCCTTCTGAAACTTTAGCCAGTTTCTTGATACTTTTGGTCATTGTTCTTTGACTCATGCATGTTTCTTATATTAATTCATCACATACGATCAACAATTTCTAGTCTTTGGTCATCCCTAAAGTACAGAGAATATTCTGATTCCTGCTTTAAGCTGTCTTTAGGTGATCATTTCTCATTGTAAATCAAAATCAAAGATATACTACATCATTGCTATGATTCAAGGGGCTCATCTAAAACTCTACCTCAGCAGACTGACAAAGTTTTTCCATCCATCATCCTGGAAATGATGGGTGGAAAAAAATAGGTAGCAGAATCTGTGAATTATTTCTATATGCTGTTTCTTGTCACATCCTTGTGCCCTAATAAGCTAAGTTCTCGGTATCACAGCCACAAGGAAGGAACTTCTTCCCAAAACTGGAATAGAGTTGTAAGCAGTTGGGTCTCTAGTGGATCTTCTAGAACTGAGAAGCTGGTCTAATAAAGCTACTGGGAATCCCAGGAAGATCTTGTAATGCAGATATAATGCAGTTGCTAGGATATTTGACCTGGGGATGCTGGACAATATAACAAAGTTTGCACTAAATAGTTAACCTGCTATTTTCTGACAACTGTTTTGTCAGTAACAGGAAATGAGCATAATCACGGAGATGCTTTATGTTTTAACTGAAAAAAGGAATATGTAAAAGTCTCAGGTACTTTGCCTAGGTTGGTCTTATTGCTCAGTTCTCATGTTACTTCTTTAAGTTTCAAATTTATTCCCCTTTCTCACCCTGCAAAACTAAAATGCAGATAATATGACTTCAGTGATGGGAATATGCTAGACATCTTTTACTCTGCATAGACATTACCTTATTTAACTTCATCCTTACAAAAACCCTGTGAGGAAATTCTTTTTGACTCCTTATTATAGATGGAAACTTTTAACATTGTGCCCCATTTACAGATAAAAAGTTAACTATAACCTCCCAAACCTAGAGAGCATTAACCACTGTTTTAACTCTGAAGAATCATATTTTAAGAGTCTGTGTGATTCTAGTTATTTTGTTCATATATCATTTTGTGCCTCAGATTATTTCCAGTGGAGATGTAAGATGAGTTTATTGTCTTTGCTTGCTCTTTCTACTGGTTTTTTTTTTTTAAGTCAACAACATAGGGAACTCTCCTATGACCCTCTGCAATGTGTGAGTCAGTTGTTTGCCTAATCACAGAAACAGAATGTCTGGTATAACCTAAAGGGCAATTAAGCTTATGTTGGCTTACGATGCCAGAGTTTTCAGTCCATTTTAGAGGGTGTAGAGGGTGTTGGAGCAGAACTGTTTAGCTCCTGATAACCAGGAAGTGTAGGAGAGCTACAACAGGAAGGGACAGGGCAAAATGTGATCATGAAAAGCACCCATAACTAGTGATCTACTTTTCTTCAGGCTCCATATTCTACAGTTCCACAATCTCTATTGAAATATTAAACCATTCAATGGTGTAAAACTTTCACTAGGTCAGTGTTCTTACAGAAACACCCAGTGGAATGTCACCGAGATATATGTAATTGTAGGTAATGGCTGGGAACGCTGAGAGTTCCTCCAAGAGAAAGTTAGGCGCCTCTGATGTGGCTCCACAGTTCCTCATGGTACAGCACCAATGACAGGAGAAAGTCCATAGGTTTTTTTACAGGCTTTAATGTCATGGTGGATGGTGGATGGATCTGGATGTGCACCCCAGTAAAACCCAGGGCAGACCTGAGTTAAATAGGGAGGGAGGAAGGGGAGGGGCTGGGGAAGAATGTTTAATTGGCTCCACCCTTTGGCCTTCAGGTACCTCATTAGTATGTAAACCTCTCTAGGGCCTAAGGCTTGTTCTTTGTGATTGTTGGCCATAGACCTCTCTGTGGGAGTGTTTGTGGAAGGCTGAAGCTAAATGAAAAGAACCAGGGCCTGGGAGCAGAGCCAAACTCCTGCTGTCCAATAATGGTCTGGGGGTTACAAGCAAGCACCCAGCTGCTTTTTACCGCCCACTGCCCCACATTTAATTAAGACATTAACCAAAAGGAACAGTCACAATATCATAACCCTTATGTAGTAAAATACCAAATGTTTCTGAGAATACCTATATTTTACAGTCATTATTATGAATTTAATTTAATATCTGGCTTATTTGAAATAAGAAAAACATAAACCAAAGAGTGGTGTTACATATCTCGGATCACTAGTCTTTTAAATACACACCTTTAAAGTGAATGAGTCATAGACAAAATATAAGATTACGTTTTATTATTTTTAATTATATGTAAGTATATCTAGGTGTAAGACTATGCATGTGAGTGCAGATTCCTTCAGAAGACACGGGCTTTAGGTACTCCTAGAGACTGAATTACAGAAGTGCTCTTAACCATGGGCTCATCTCTCCAGCCCCAAGATAAAATTTCCTTTCCTTAGAAGTTTAGTTTACGTGAGATGAAGCATGCCACAGTTGGAATTGCAGGACAGAATTGTTTTGGAGAGAAAACACGGTAGACAACTTGTAGGTGCTGCTCAGGTGGCAGGAGAGTTCTCATTGCAGCAGCAGTGTGGAATGTAAACAATTAAGGAGACTCAAACAGAAGTGAGTTTGCTTTCCATCTGACTTAGGCTGTGTTATGCATCTTCTCAGAGACTGTTTTTGCAACTACATCAACTTTAGATATCTATATGGGCAATACCAAGAACTGGGAAATAGCTGTGTTTTTAGCCATAAAATAAGCACCGATTATATTTCTTAATTATTAATTTTTATTCCTCCCTCTATCACCCTCGCCGCCTTCTCTGAGAGGTTGGTTCACCGCTTTGGGTGTACCCTCAACTTGGTACATCAACTCTCTGCAGGATTAGGGTTACATTTCAATCAGAAGATTTAACTGCAGCAATACATCACCTAGGCGACTGAGCTCAGAATACTGCATATAAAAATCTCTCTTCTGGGTGTGCCTGGCTTCCTCTTTACTTATGACAAAGAGGGATGTGTTCAGTATCTTTCCTGGATAAAAAGATGGGGATGTACATCCACTCAAGGTTAAGTGACTGAAGTACAGGAAGGTTCAAATCAAAATGCAGGATTCACTCTACTTGCTGTGTAGAGCATGATGTCCACATACGATACACAATGAGTGTTATTGGAGACATAATGGTGCTTCCCAAAGGGGATAGTATCATAGTGAATTTTTAACAACAATAAGTCAGTGAGATAATTACTTCATTCAGAAAAGAATATATGACTAATTGCATATCCTCAAACAATATAAAACACAGTAGTCAAAACTAATTTATTAAGTGCAGGATGATCTGTCCCTTAAGAACATTAACAAAATATATTTTAACAACTCTTTTAAAACCTCTGATATGAAAACATTTTGGGAATTGATGGATGAATATATGTTTAAATACAAGACTAAGAATTCAGAGTGCTGGTAATTTTGTGGAACAATCTACAAATCTGAACACATTGTAGACTGTAAGAATTCAAATATATGATCACATAAAAATATTATTGTCAACATGGATTTTATTCTAAGAACTCAGAATGGGTGAATACATTTTTAATTATTACTTTACAGGTATGTTTAATTAACTGGCATAAGTTCATATTCCAGAGGGCTCATATTAGAATGTAAAAATTTAGGGGAAATGTACAAAGTAGTATCAGGATGTATTTGATTTTTGCATCTGAGACAGTATCTTACTATGTAACCTACACTGGTATTACATTCTCTATGCAGCACAGAGTTCTGGTCCTGATTCTGAATACAGGGATAACAGGTATTACCTGCTGCATTAGGCACCATGGAATTGAGATTCAATCTAACACTCAATTTGCTGGTATTTTCTGTCAACAAAGCAATTACATATTCACTGCAGAAAATCTAAATAGGGTAAGAGAGACTACTCTGGCTTAAAATACTTGCTTCCAAGCCAGATGACCTGAATATGACCCCCAGAACCCACATAGTAGAAGGAGGGAAGTGGTTTTGCAAACTGTCCTCTGACAACTATGTAAGTGTCACAGCAGGCATGTGCCTACACAGCACACACACACACACACACACACACACACACACACACACACACACATATACACACACACCAAATAAATCAGTGTAAAGATAAAAAATTAAAATAAAATTATTATGGGAGGTAAAATATTGTCTTATGTTAACATAAGATATTCGACTAAATTCTCAAGATACTATGTTTTTATACATCAAAAGCAAATATATATATATATATATTTATTTATTTATTTAATACATATATATATATGTATTAAATGTGTGTCTCCTTAAGCTAATTGAATATGGATGCTCACACCGTTGTAAAGTCAAGCAACCTCATTAGCTTGCCATTTGAGAAGAAAGAAATTTTAAAATATGTTTGACTAGGTCAAAGATCCTTAAGCTTCCTACTGCTGTGACCCTTGTTCATCATGTTGTCATTACCCTCAACCATCACATTATATCATTGCTACCTCAGAACTGTATTCTTCCTACTGTTATGAATCATAATTAAATATCTGACATGCAGGATACCTGTTATACCTTCTGTGATTCTAAAGCAACAGGTTGAGAACCACTGGACTAGGTGACTGCTTTGTCCTTAATACTTGTTTGTTATTATTTGTATATAAAAGTGGGGTGGTTGAATTTAATCCCCTCAATTTCTTAAGTCAAAATGAAGAAAAGCCATTTTCTCACTATTTAGAAATTAATGCTCATCTATTAATTTTGCTTAGATTGTATTACTGTTAGGCTGCTACAATTAACCCCATGTATGCAAGAGTTTCATTTAAGTCTGAAATAGTCCACACACCGAGACTGAGACAATAGTGTTTTGTCTTAAGCCTTCTCTCAATAAAGCTGTATATAATGAGTAACATAACTTAAAAACCAGTCTGTCACCCTTATGCAGCCACCTAGTGAAGTTTTTGTATGTGAAAATAGAGGCTTAACCCTATATAATACAATATAAATGCATTATAAATATAACATAAATATAAATCTAAAGAAAACTCAAATTTCTCTTAGCAGTTCTAAAGCAGGATATTTATTTTCTATTTTTTGAGCATTGGCTGATAGCACGTACATAAAGAGCATTTAATTGCTAATATACTTAACCTTAAAGATACGTGTCCCAAATCTGTGTCTCGAAAAGTACCTCAAACATGAAACACAGAAGCAGACACACACACACACACACACACACACACACACACACACACACACACGGAGAGGGAGAGAGAGAGAGACGGAGACAGAGCGAAGAGAAGAGAAATGGCTGTAAAAAGCACATTTTGTGAAGTGTTAAATACATTTCTACAATAGAGCTTGGAAAACTCACAGACATAGTTATTTTTCTTTCTTGCTATGTCAGCATTTCGAAAGCATTATTTGCTTAAAAATGTATTAAAGTCATCTTCTATAAGATGAACCTTATTTGTATTAATTGTTGTTGGAAGAAAGATGGTCCATTTATAAGTATGTATAGAGATGTAGCAGTGGGTGGTGACATTTATACTACTCTGCTCTGTTAAAAGTGATGATTACTGAAATAATGACTGTTGTCCTGGACACAATATAATAGACTTTAATGACCACATTAATTTTGAAATATACCCCAGGCCAAGATAAAATAGCAAAACAGACACTTAAATGAAGTTACTCACAGTATTGATTTTTATTGCTACTTCTATAAATATGACAGGCTGCTGTAACATTAGGTCCAGATATGACAGGACATTTTCATTGTTCCTGGTTTAAAGAGTCCGTGAGTGTTCTCTTTATGTGTCTAAAGTCTAAACATATTTTAAAAATGAAATTTCTTCCTGAATTTCATCAAGTTGAGTTTTTTAACAAAGAATTGTTCCTCAAATATATACTTTAAAAGATGAGGGTGCTTGTTTCTATCCCTTTGACTCTGGTGTCCATACTGAGTGTGTGTGTGTGTATGTGTATGTGTGTGTGTGTCTTGAGTATTTGTGTGTGTTCAGGCAGATACATATTTATGTATATGTTAGTGTGTATATATGTAGTCCTCCAAGAAGTGAATTCATACATGACTAAGAACTTTCTCCAGGCTATTTGAATTAAAAAAAAGTTTTCTCCTTCATCTTCTCCTCTCCTTACTCCATCTTTTCCTCTCGGTGCTCCTTTCCCCTTAGCTCCTCCTACATATTACCCTTCCTGTTAATATAAAGCTTTTCTCTCAGAATACAATTAGAGCATAATTATTCCTATTTGTACCAGTGAGGTACAAGATAGTCTTAATACCCAGTCCATCCTTTTGTTGACTAGCCAGAACCTCTGCCATCTCTCTTGACTAGAACACTTAGTTTTGAACCTGGCTTTTTCTTGGCTTTAGAATGAATGTCAACTGAGAACCCTCCACTCAGATCTTTTCTCTCAAGGTAAATAGCCTGGATTGGCTATGAGTCTATAGGTCTTCAAGATGAAACCTATGAATGAGAGAGAAAAAGAGAGAGAAAGAGAGAGGGGGCATGGAGGCACCCTTCAAGTTCACGTGTCTCCACTAGTCAAAGATAGTTTACATAGCTAGGTTGAGTATTAGGTTACACTTCTGATTGAGCATTACCATACTTACAAAGCCCTTGATTAACATTTAAAAAATTGTATGAAAGCCAAATGGAAAAGGGGGGGCACGGGATAGGGGTTTTCTGGGGAAGGGAAATGGGGAAAGGGATTGGCATCTGAAATGTAAATAAAATATCCAATAATATATATATATATATATATATATATATATATATATATAAAGTTTTCTCTATTATTATGTATTAGTAATGCTATAAATAATGTTAAATATCCAAGGATCAGTTTTAAAGGATCATTTATTTAAATAAACCTAAAGAAAGGAGAAAAGAGTGGGAAGATAGGAAAGAAAGGAGGGAGACAGGGAGGGAGGGAGAGGGGGAAGAAATTCATGGAGCAGACTCAATGGTCCACTGATCAGTTGCATTTGCTGTTGTAGATTTTGTGATTCAGAAAGTCTTCTGATTTTTCCCAACTAATTGAGAAAAAATTATGTCAGAAGACACAGTTTACATGAGAAAATCTAAATGATAGAGTACATTGTTCTGTGGTATGGATATCCATATGACAACTTAAAAAATATGTAGGGTTATCAATTATATTAACTATCTGTTTCTTAGCAAATGGTTTCAAAACTGTGGAAAAAAATGTGTTTCATAAGCTAAGTTTGTAAGTTGAACTAGGTATCTCAACTCAGTACCAACACAGGGGGAAAAATCATACCGATGAGCTAGGGACCATAAAGACAGGTTTACATCTGTAACTTGAAGCAAATACATGGTGCGAGGGGTCAGAGAATAATGTATAGTGCAGATGTCCACAAGCCATAATAGGTGATCCCCGAAAACTGGAATGGATTCATAGGCAAGTGGCCAGAAAACAAAGATGAATTAAAGAATCATGGCCATTGGCTACCTGTATGTATAACAGGAAGGTCAGATTTCACCATTATATCAGATACTGTGGGTATACAAAACAAACACAAAAATATACTATGTATATGTGTATGTGTATGTGTATGTGTATGTGTATGTGTATGTGTATGTGTAT
>JANHMN010000019.1:37865626-37880626 GCA_030674055.1 Rhabdomys pumilio
TATATGTATATGTATATGTATATGTATATGTATATGTATATGTATATATACACATATATGTGTATAGATACACACACACACACATATATATACTTGATTGAATATATATATATTTTTTTCACTCAATCAGTGAAGTGCTTAATTATAATGTAAATTTGGATTCCCAGGACCCCTGTAAAATTCAGTCACAGTTCCATACCTGCAACTTCAACTTTAGGTGTAACAGAAGTAGGTAATACCTGGTACTCTCTGGTTACACAGCCTAATCAATCCACAAGCTACAGTTTTGGTGTCACTCTTTCTTTCAAAAATATGCTAGAAAAGTGATCAAGGAAGAAATCCAATCTTGACCTCTGTCTTCCACACGCAGAGCATATACCTTTGTTGTATGCCATTGGCTAGAATTCTTGCACTAAAGAATATGGGGTTTTACTGGAGTTTGACTCATTGGTTACCTTTAAGAGTATCTGCCTCATGAGACTTAGTGAGGTTTAAAGTGATCAAAGATATTCATGTATGTAATTAAGACTTGCTAAACTTCAAAGCACTGTGCACATCTAAGAAGACATTAGCATCTGATATGCTATTCTAAGCAAGGTTCTTTTTAGTACTGCTAAACCAAAGACTACAAAGATTTCTCTAGCATCAAAGAATTCTCTGATATATGGACAGATATATAAGTAAGGGAAGAAGAAATATAGAAGAGAAGATAGAGAAATGAGATGGTTAAGCCTGTAAAGTGCTTGTCATACAAGCATGAGGACCCAAGTTCCAAACAATTCTTGTCACCTATGATAATCCTAGCACCAGGAGTCAGACACAGATATATTTCTGGAGCTTGCTGTCTAGGAAGTTTAGCCAGTTGCTGAGGTCAAAGTTTAGGAAAAAGTCTGTATTAGAAAAAAAAAGTGTAGGAAGCAGCTGCAGAAGACATCTGACAATAACCTCTGGCCTCCACTTGCACATGCTCACCTATGCTTGCCCCTCCCCACCACCTGCACACACATGAAGGGAAACATATTGTTAAAAGAGTGGAGACAGAAAGTGATTGGTACTCTTAGTGGGTACAAAGATAAATATTCAAATAAATTAAGATAAATAGTCAGATAAATAGCCACACACAATACTTCAGCTCTGATCAGGTGTATGACCCACTGCCCTCAGAATCTCAGATTCTACTCTACTGAGTGATAGCTTGTGGATTGTCTTCTCTGATGAAATGGAAATGTGAGATTCTATTCTTATGGTCTTTCAGATATTCTCTCTCTCTCTCTCTCTCTCTCTCTCTCTCTCTCTCTCTCTGTGTGTGTGTGTGTGTGTATTATCAAGCTTAGAGACAGTCACCCTTACCCACTGAGCATCCTATCAGTCCAAATCCTCATGCTATTAAACTGATACTCATTGCTGTGACTGTGGATAGGAAGTTTTAGATGGCCTACATATCTGACACGGTTGTCATCCGAGTAGGAAAGAGAACTATACATATTGCTATTTTATTCAGAATTTTAGCTGAAGATAACCACTGTATTTTCTTCACAGTTATGTTTTCTTCAGGATGCAAAAACATTTTTAAATCCATGCACATTGCTATATAGGCAGTAAGAGTTGTGATGAAAAGGTCTGTGATCTATTCAACTGAATCCTAAGTTAGTTTGAACTGAATGATATTGCCTATAAAAATTTAGAGTAAACACTTCAGTTAAATTAATTTACACAAATATATTTTATTTTAAATTAATATATATTTAAAATGTATATATGTATATTAACAATATACACATACATAATATATGTATAATTTATATACATAAACATAAATCATGTATATTAATTTAGGAGTAATTCATAAAGTACACCTTATAGAGCCACTTATATAAGCAAGTGTTTAATTCCAAATAAATAATACATACTCCCTGACAGCAGTGATTTTAATAGCATTATCCTTACCATTTAACCAAATCAATAAGAAAATAAATGGCCAGCAACTTTTAGCAGACCACAGGAAAACAACTCCAACAAATTTTCTGTAACTTCTTAGATCCTGATGAACAACTTAAATAATGCTTATGACCTTGCTATCCCAAAATAAATACAAAAGACATTAATAATGTAATTAAATCTATAACTATCATCTATATCTCAAAACATATCTATAACACACATACTATATATATATGTATGTATATGTATATATATATATATATATATTGCCTATCTTTAGATCAATATATTACTTATTTATATAATAGGTATCTATCATTTATGCTTCTATGCATGTATGTATGTATGTATGTATGTATATATTTGTATGTATGTATCTACCTACCTACCTACATATCTCCAATGTACCTAATTGTATCTAAGTATGGTGACCTAATACAGTAGAAATGTTTGAACCACCATGCCAGATTGTTTCTATCCAGCATAATCACTTTGTATGTCAAATGACATTTATATTCATGAGCATAATATTATACTCTGCCACTCACTTCTTTGTAGGCTGATGAATTCAAGTAAAATTAATTTATATCCACCTAACCTAAAATCATTCAGCATGCTAATTTGTTGCTCTTTGGTTGAACAGAAGTCTGGTTTTTCTTTATACTGATTATATATAAAACCTGTAAATGTTAAGAACATAAAAATACTCATTTGGTGTTTGGAAAAAATGGAATGTGTCAAATTGCCCCCAGTGACAATAGCAAGTGAACAAAATTCATATAATATTTAACAGCATGACAAGATATATATGTACTTGTGTATGAGAAAGCAGAACAAAAAAAGTTCCTAATTTGAGATGCAACAAAAGAAATGATCTTTTTGATGGAGCAATATATAAGATTTGTTACCTGTGATGGATTTTGCAGCAACCTAATTTGTAGAATCCATGAAGCGCAGTGATGGAAACATATCTGAAGTTTTACAACTTTCCTCACAATGCTCCTTCCTCTTCCTGACTTCCAATGCTCATAGAGTATGGTTCATACTGCTTTTGTTAGGAAAGAACTGGGGCTCTGAGGATTCCTCAATGTGGGGACTGCTACCCATTTATCCAGCATGTTCTTTTGTTCTTCTGTAATGACTTTGTGAACATAGAGAAGGTGTTTCTTGGTTTCTTTAAAAGTCAAGTTCCATTCAGAAGAAGGAAGATACTACATTTGAAAAGGTACATCCGATGGGTTTGTGTAGACAGGATTACAGCTTTAAAATACCACAGTAGAAACGACAATAAACATGAGAAATTGATTCAGCTACAGAGAAAATAACATTTCATGGTTCTGTTAGAAATAGATGTGGAACAATAGAAATTAGACTGTGTTAGGAAGGGAAATTCTACTGAGGAAATATGGGGGAGCAGAAACTTGCATACAGGGTCTCATTATGAAAGTCCTGGTGTTGGTTTGAAGAAGTGATTCTAGTTTTTATGGGGTCAAATTGCCTTCAGGTTTATTTATTTATTTATTTATTTATTTATTTATTTATTTTGCAATTCCTACTATGCCTCGCCTGATTTCCTAATTCATGGAGGTCTGGGTTCTTTGAAGGAAACAGATTTCAGACCTGGTGAACAGCTCTGGAGTCTTTCAGTTGCTCTAGTCTCTCCTGTCTGATATGTCAACTACTGCACTGTATAGACACTAAGCAGGTAGAAAGTGATTCACTTTGAGTTCAGATCCTCACAGTGTAAAATAAATGACTAATTTTAAATGCTTAATGCAACAAAGTAATGGAAAGAATACCATTAGTAGTAATTATATTGGCTAATTGGTAAACTAATGTCATTTTGAGTTATTAAAGTATATAATTGAATTAATTTATTTTCAATGGTGTTATTAAAAAATGTTAAAAATATGTATAAGGGCCTGAAGAGATAGCCAAGTCAATATGCTTCTTGCCAGGAAAGCATGAGAACCTGAGTTTCAATTCTCAGATCCATGTTAATGCTATGCACAGTGGAACATGTCCATTATCCTAACACCAATGATTGACTACAATGGCTCCCTGTAGCTTTAGGCCAGCAAGCCTAGCTTGGTTCATAAGTTCTAGGTTCAGTGGGAGATCCTGTATCCATAAATATGGTGGCACACATAGATGTTGAAATTCTGGGTTTCACATGTAGAGTTTCTTTGTACATATATATCTTCATAAACACATGTATATGTATAAGCATATGCATCACAAAACAATAACATATATAAATGTGTAAAAATCTATTATGCTGATATAAGCAGGCACTATATTAAACAATGAGTATCAGAAGGCTCTATGTCCTTGCAAACTAAAATATGTCTAATTATAGATTAAAGTATTGGGGCAAAGGAGAAAAGAAACATTATAGCAGGAAGTGTAGAATCCCAACATCTGCCTTGACACACTCAGAGGAAATAAAAGGGAAGATGATGGAAAGAATTGTTGGAGGGGTTAACCAGGATGGGGACAGTGAGAAGGATGTAAAGTGAATAAGTAATAAAACAAACAAACTCACAAACAAATAAATTAGAAAAATTCTATATCGTGAATGATTCTTTTACAGAAAATAGACGTAACAATGGAATGTACCCAGAGTATCCCTGTTAATTTCTGGATTCCATTCCCTCTTTTGTTTCTGAAGTACATTCGGACTCAATGAAACAGTCAATAGAATAGAAGGAAGGGGTTCTATTAGAGTGTGAGAGTCAAAGGAGCAAAGAAGAACATGAAGACAATAGAGACCAAGGTTAACTTTGGCTATTCTCTATGTTTGGACCACCTTCAATTAGCTATGGACATCAGTGATTCTATGGAGAAAATGTCCCACTGCGAAACTGCAGATGCTGTATCTCAGAAGCTCATTCTTCTTCTTTTTCTTTCTTTCTTTTTTTTTTTTACAAGTGTGACTTGAAGTGATGTTCCCAGGAGAGTTTTCATCGTACAGTATCTGCTCCAGTAAATGTATATTATAACATAATATTAAATCCAAAACCATTTGAGCTGCATAATATTACCATCAATATTTTGTCAGGAAGAAGAGTGATTTTCTTTTTCCAACTTTTCCATTACATGAGAAAGTAAAGCTATCTGTTCAATGCATCATAGCTGCGCTTATGTAAAGCAGATATTTTGCAAATGTCAACAATTTTCCTCTGCATCTCTAAGCAATCAAAGACTTACAGAAAATAAATAGAGCACAAACAGAATTCACTTTTATGGTGTATACATGAACTATAGAATCAAATGTATTTTCATGAGCTGTGTTTAGCCAGACCTACTCCCAAATACTTTTTAAAGGTCTACTACAGTGCATCTTTCTGACCTCCCTATTCGTGACTCTTCCTAAACTGGCTAGACTCATCCCACTTCTCTCATTTAGTGCCTCATCCAAGTCCAGCAAAACCTGACTGTACCATAAGTTAACCTTTAGGCTTCTTCCAGGACCCCTAAACCTGCTACAATCCACAAGACTCTTCTGTGCCTCATCCAACTTTTCCATACAGTCAGACCACCCATCTCCTTCCTCAGGACCACAAGGAGTCTAGCTGACCCCCACCCCCACTACACTTCTCTCCTGTCTAATTGTCTAATATAGTCCTGGATCCACATCCAGAGCTTAGCCTAGTCTAGGCTCACCTGTCTATATAATAACAGATCTCTAGGCTTCTGCCAAACACTGTCTGCGGGGAGCCAACAGAAGGTAGCTATCATCCTTGCAGCCATCTCGAGCCAAATACCCTGACAAGAGACTTGTTTACAACAGCCTACAACAGCTGAGCACACTCTGATAACATCTTGTTTTAGATACCCAGGATCTTCCCTTGGGTATGTGAGACTTAAAGGTGTGAAACTTAAAGGTGTGACTTAAAGATGTGATTTAGAGACAAGACTTGAAGGTGTGATTTAAAGGCATGACTAAAGGCATGACTCAGAAGTGAGACATATAAAAGGTGAGAGGCAGACAGAAGAGAATACTTGAGACTTGAGACTTGAGACTTGAGACTTGAGACTTGAGACAGATACTCAAGACTTGGACTAGAGAACTCAGAAGATGGTAACTTGGAAAGCAACTTAGAACTGAGACAGGACTTGAGAATTATTACAGCTGGAAACTTGGAACTTGGAGGAACCAGAAACTAGGAACTAGAGACTAGGAAAAAGAAACTTGGAGAAAAGAAGAGAGACTGAAGAATAAACAAGATTGAATCATATTCTGTCTGGTCTCCATTCTTCACATCCATCTTCACTCTCTCTCTTGCTGAACGCCAACCTGCAGACTAGAACAGCTTGGGGCAGTGCAGGCTCTAACAACTTAGCCCCCCAAGGCTTTTGGCAGTGCGGGTTCCAACATTGGTAGAGCGGTCTGAGACATTTTGGCCCCCAAATGTGGGGTAGTGCGGTTCTCAACAACTGTCTACCTATCACCCAACCTATGGTACAAGCCCTTTCAACACCACATCCAAACTTTTTACTCAAATTTTCTCAGACTTTTCATTTCTCCTCCAGACTTATACCAAGAGGCGCATCATGTACACCAAACCCATCCCCTCTGTCTACCTGCATTAACTTCACATATGTCATTTCCAAACTCTCTATCCAACTCATGAACATATCCTCTTTTTCCTCTACCTTCTCAGTTCATGTTCCAGCTTAAAAATTACAGAATAATTCTACATGACCAGATCTCATTACAAAAAATGATGAATAAAATTAAAGATCAAGGCAGGGTCTTCTGAGCAAAAGCTTTTAGTCCTGTAGAAATTCTTGCAGGGAAAATTACCTATATGAACATGAGAACATAGAAGTTAAGAGAACACCTCATAAATATGACTAAATATGAATAAAAAATTAAGGATTTTAAAGACACAAAGAAATCTCTCAGTGAAATTAAGGAGAATCAGCTTTAGGAGAATAAATGTGTGAGTAGTGACCAAGAAAGCACAAAAACACCACTGATGGAAATGGTGAAGACAGTGTAGGGCTTGAGAATAAAATTCAATAACAAGATGGAAACAGGGATGAAGAATCAATCTAAGATGAAGACAGAATTGAAATACCTAATAATGAAACTAGAAAATTCAAGAAAAGCCTTGTGAAAAGAAAGAATAAAGCAGAAGAAAGAATATCAGAACTGAAAAGTAGAGCATCTAAGTTACATAAGCAAGTGATATTAAAAAATAAAAATAAAAAACACACACAGAGAAGGAACATACAGAAAATTTGGGATTACACTAAAACAAGTATCTTTGAATTATGGGCATAGATGAGAAAGTAGAATCTTCAGTCCATGATAATAACATAGAACATATATTCAACATGATGACAGAAACAAATTTCTCCACAGTAAGAAGAGAATTAGTATATACATATATAAGAAGAACACAAGCTATCAAATGGGCAAGACTGGAGAAGACAAGCACCTTTGCATATCATAAGTAAAACAGTATAAAAACAAATCAAATGAATTGAAAGCTAAAATGAAAAAAAATCACATCACTGTAAAAGAAAATCCATTATAATAATATTAGATCTTTTCTATGGAAACTTTGAAAATCAGAATCTCCTAGAAGAAAGTATTGGAGCACCGGCTAGATTAATATACCCAGAAAAAACATCTACTATAGCTGAAAGAAGAAAACCTTTTTGTGATATAAACAGTCTGAAAAAATATATGCAATGAACTCTAAGAATAGAAAAAGGAATATTTTGAGCTGAAGAGAGGAATAAGCATAAATAACCAAGAGACTTTGGAAAGAAATCTGGACAAAAATAAAACATCAGAAATAATTAACTTCATACACCAAATGTACTTAATAAATGTCTTCATTTAAAAATATTCAAATATCAAATAATATACATTCTGTTCTGTGTCACATGAAGACTTTTCTAAAATAGATCACATCTTAGGACACAAAACAAAGTTTACAAAAGAAAAATATTTAAATAATTTCTTGCTTCCTCTATGACCACAATACAGTAAAATATAAGACTGACAGCTAACAAATCTCTAGTAAATGCACAAAACCATGAAGATTAAACAACTCATTACTAAATAATGAATGTGTCAGAGAAGAAACCAAGAAAGAAATATCAAATTTCCTGGAAGTGTACAAAAATAAATATATAGTAAACAAAGCCTCTGGGACACAATGCAAGCAGTTCTATGAGGGAAATTAATAACAATAAGTGCGTACATTAAACATAAAGATTTACAAAGATCCCAAATCAGTAATTTAATGACACAACTCAAAAATTTGAAAAAAAAAATAAGAATGGCGGTAATGGTGTCCAAAAAATTCATGAGTCAGATCATTAACTGTTTACATAAAATAATAACACAAGTATAAACATACACATATAGTTTAAATGAAAGTTTCTCATCTAGGCTAACACTATTCTGTCAAAGAGCCAAAGACTGCCTATCAAAAACCCCTGCAAAAGACATAAGAATTTCTCTTCGTTTGTTGGTCAGCACTAAGAGCTTCCCAAAAGAAACAGGCTCTTTCTGTTGTCATAAGTTGCCGTTCTGGAGGTTGAAGGTAAGTTCCTATTGCAGATGACACTATACACTTCAGCGCTTGGAAACCCCTGAATTAGAACTGTCCTGAATACCTCCTCCCCAGGAACCAACTTTCATGGTATCAGAAGGTGCTCTAAACATTTCCAAAGGTGTGGCAGCCAACAGTTCCACCCAGCTATGAACCACACATGGCTGCCCAGTCAGGTAGCTAACCCAAAATGTGCAATAGTGGCACACATACCTTGGCTGCAACCAGCAGTTCCATAATTGAATGTAAGGCCTATTTAATAAAAAAAGGGAAAGGAAATCATAATTAGTACTGAATATATATAGTCAACTACCCAGAGCTAGTGAAGTCATGGATTTTGAAGGAGAAACTATAACCAAGGAAACTTCTCTTTCAGCAGATAAGAACCACTTACACACACACACACACACACACACACACACACACACATAATCAATCAAACTGCAGAGTTATGGATCCCAGTCCCAGTAGATACATCTATAAAATAACTTGAACATCTAATTCTCATGGAACTTTGCAGAGGAGAGATCAGAAAGATTGTAAGAGCCAGACAATGAGAGTAGTGGGAGTTAATTGGATAAGATTGTGTCATCTAGTGATGTCAAGAGTGACACAAATCTCACTAACATTACAGTTTAAACATGAGCTCAACAATGACAATAATAAACGTGTTAGGTCAGAAGATGTAGGTGAGGCACACCTACCCAGGTGCAAGTCCTGTGTGGGAAGGCCTTTGAGATATATTAGGCTTTAAATATGTTCATATGTATGTAAAAAGTAAACCGATATTACAAATGTCATGAAATCTACATTCATTACTACTTTTCAGATCTTTCAGGAACTCCATCTGTTTTCCATATGGTACACTATTTCAGAATCCTACAACTGCTATACAGGATTCTTTTCTTCTTCCTTGCCAACCCTTTCTATCTTCTGTAATTTTGATAACAGTCAGTCTAACAGGTGCGAGGCAACATCCCACGATGGGCTGGATTTGCACTTCCCTGATAACTACTGAAGCACATATACAAGTGCCTTTTGGCTATTTGTATACTTTGTTTCATCAAACTGTGATCTTCTCTTTTTTAAAAAAATGGAAAAACATGATTAAACTATGATAAGATATATATATTTTAATAGTTTTTGTTTGAAAGCCAAAAGTGGTACTGTGGTACGTGAAATAAAAGGAAATATGGTAGTTTGCCCTTTCATGTATGGTGAATAAAAGTGAAATTATATTTCTTTGATATATTTATTTATTCTCTGTTGTATTTATGTTTCACTAGACCTTTGTAATTGAGATATGATACATACACTAATTTCCAGGTGAATATCCCATTATAATATCTGATTACATTATCCTGTTATAATATCTTATTTTAATATTACATTACATACCCCATTGTAATATTGTTACAGGAGAAATTTTCTACTCACCTAACATTTATAACAAATTTACTGCAATTTGTTATATGTGGAGTATGACTGAATTCAATACTATTGTGTACCCCAACTTTCCTGACATATACCTTATGGGAGACAAGAAAATAAGAGGGCCCTTCAGTCTGGAATTTCTCTTCTCCCAGGTTGATCAAGTATTTCTGTAGAGTGGATTTTTTAAATAGAATTTTCTGCATTTATTTCAAAGTGATGACACTTATATTGACATAAAAATATTTTGTACCAAAAAACTCCAAAATATTTAAAGTGAATAATCGGAAAATCTTGAATGTATATACAGGATATGTCTTCCACAAAGCTGCTTTGTTTTATATTCAGAGTTCATTAAACAATTTCTTCTTGGTAATTTCAATTGACATCATTTTCTGATCTGTTATCTTATATTTAACTAAACATACATGTTATGTAAGCATATCTAAGTAAACATGATGAATATATGACAGGAAGAGGAAATGATTTATTCATGTTATGTATACTGTAAGTGTTATAAGACCTTATACTAAAAATTAATTGTACAATGTTTTTATATTAGCAATTGTACAATTACAATCAATTCAAAGAGATACATTGAAAAAACATTTTATATTTTGGAAGATTAAGTCCTGGGCTTCATGCATGTTAAATATAAGTGCTTCTATTGAGTAATATAATTCCACAAACTTGTATTTCTACTCTATATTTCTATTATCAGATCAATATAAAATAGTGTACAGTAAATGTAATAAAAAGCATAATTTTGCTATGTAGGAAACAAATAAGAACAAAACAGCATCATCTATGTTTCTATAACATATTTATAAAATATCATCTCAAAACTGATAATTCTATAAAATATCAGTTTGTAGTATTTTAGATCCACTTAAATACTACCAAATAAAAAAATTCACATCAAAATTACTTTACAAGGAAAACCAGAAAAAAATTGCGCAAATATCTCTTATTGTGATGAGCCTGTCTACAACAGTCAAGTGTTATAATTATAATATCTACAAAATAGAATATGATATGGAGTGTTAGTTTGCAATTTACGTAAATATGATATATAGGTAGAAGACAAATTCAAAGTAAATTCAATTCTATGAAGTTTTTCTATGGTCATCATACAGTCTCTTAATAGGGAAAGAAATATTAAAAGTTATATTTGTCAAAAAGAGAAATTGTCTTGCTGTGCATCTGAAATAGACTTGCTAGAATGGGGATCAGCTCAGGCAACCTTCTTTGCAGCATATGGCATCTGTTACATAGATGTTTCTTGTGGAAGGATGACAGGCCAGCCAAGGAAAATGCCTGTCGGGAACATAAAGAAGGAGTTTCTTTGGTAGTTTTCCCAGTAGAATCTGTAGTATTAGCTCTTCCCAGGAACTATTCTTAGGGATACCTCTGGACTATCAAATCTCATAGTGTCAGAAAGAGTTCTCATAACAGTCACAGCAACTGAAGCCTCCTACAGTATTTCCAAGTAGTGTACAACTCACACGGGATTCACTAACCAAGCTCCCATCAGAAGTTGACACTGGATGATCTGATTTCTAAGATTTTTTATAAAGCCATTGAACAGAGAAAACCTGATATCTAAAACTTAGAACAGAGTTTTAGAATGTCAGTGGCAGCAGAAATCTTCAGCAATTCTATCTAGTTTTATCATGCAGTGAGGAATAGAAAATTAAAATATATTTCATTTTACTCAATGATATAAACAAGATCTCATTATAATTCCCAAAACAATGAAGTAGTGTGCATTTGTATATGAAGAAAAACAATGGAATTATTTTTGAAACCTAGCAAACCTTCTCTATCTCCATTAAATGGATAGATTAAATGCACTTTTATTTTATCATCAATTTTTATTGGGATACTTGAAAATAAAAATAGAATAAAATAGCTAGCTACAATTACAATTTAGTTTCATGGTTAAATTTTCATTCTGATTATAGATATCTCCTTTCACAAAATTCTGAGTGTGTAGCATAGCATAGTATTCTTCACTTAAATAATTGATATTTTAATTAACATGAACTATATTTCCAAGGAGAATTTTATTGGATTTTATATATTTTGTTTATAAAATATATGTATGTCTAATAAGTAAAATTATGTAAGCAAAACTGAAAAAGTAGATTTTCATTAACTATATGCCCAAGGAGATATTTATATCGTAGAGCACTGTGAATATTATTTCTAAGATGTTTTAATAATGAAAATGTAATAATAGACATCAATATTCAAATACTGGTGATTTCTTTGTAGAGGATAGGAATGTGTACATTTTAAACTGTTACCAGGGATAGGTAAAGTTTGGAAGACATTGAATGGTTCTGTCTGGGCATGACACATATCTATATATCCATGTGGCACATATCTATAGTCTCTGCACTCAGAAAGCAGAAGCAAGACCAGGAAATGGAGACCAGAGTGCACTATATATCTTCAAAATCATTTACAGAAAATGCTATTCTACATGTTTTTATCTAGCTCAATTTTAGCTATGCTGATAATTTTCAAGAAAATGTATATTAATCATAGTTTCAAAGCACATATAGAGGAATCTATCTGGGGTAAAATAAAATATGTAGCCTGGCAAGTCACATGGAAATTCATACATAGCTACTGTTGCAGCATCTCCATGCATTAACCTGACCTGCCAGTGCTCAGGAAACCTGTGTCATCTATCAAACTGGACTCATGATGACTGAATCAATGTTGAGGAGTAACACCAGGTGATAATTACACATTCAGTGCTCATGTGTGTAACACACCAGGTGTTTTCTCCCTGTGGACTGTCCAAAACAAGGAACAACTTTCATCTGGAAACTATTTGATGGTCCTGGGACTAGAACATACATTTCTTTTTTCTTTTTAAAAATCAATCCATTATTTTATTTATTTACATTCCAAATGTTTCCACCCTCCTGGGCCTCCCTTACAGGGTTCTTCTCCGTATCCTGCTTTCCCTTTGCCTTTGAGAGATTGCTCCTCTCCCCAGTATCCCTGCACCTTGGGGCACTGAGTCTACAGAATTAGGTACAGCCTCTCCCACTGAGGCCAGAAAAGGCAATCTTCTGCTATATATGTGCTTGGAATCCTGGACCAGCTTCAGTATGTTCTTTGGTTGGTGATTCAATCTCTGGGAGCTCCCATGGGTCCAGGTTAGTTGACACTGTTTGTCTTCCTATGGGGTTGCCATCCTCTTCTGTTCCTAAAACCCTTCACCTAATTCTTCCCTAAGGGTCCCTGACCTCCTTCTAATGCTTGGCTGTAAGTATCTGCATCTGTCCCAGTCAGCTGCAGGTTAGAGCCTTTCAGGACAGTTAAAGTAAGCTCCTGTCTGCAAGCACAACATAGCATCAGCAATAGAGTCAGGAATTGGTGCCTGCCCATGGGCTGGATCCCATGTTGGGTAATTCACTGGTTTGCCGTTCTTTCAATCTGTGCTCCATTTTATTTTATTTTATTATCCCCACATTTCTTTTAGACAGGAACAATTCTGGGTCAAAAGCTTTGTGGGTTGATTGGTGTCCCCTTCCCTCCATTGGGGGTCTTGTCTGACTACTGGATGTGGTCTCTTCAAGTTCCATCTCTTCACTGTTGGGCATTTTTGTTAAGGTCACATGACTAACACTGAGTCCTAGAAGCCTCCCGATCCCAGGCCTCTGGGACTATCTAGAGGTTATCCCCAGCCTCCACCCCCAGCATCTGCCTATTTCTATTCATTCTCCTGGGCCTCTGGGCTTCTCTCCTGTCTCCCCCATAACTGGTCCTGCCCCCGTTCGTTACCTCCTTCCCCTCTCCTCTTCTACCCAGGTCCTTCCCTCCCTCTGCTTCTCATGATTATTTTGTCCCACTTCTAAGTGGGATTGAAGTATCCTCACTTGAGTCTTCCTTCTTGTGTGACTTCTTTGGGTCTGTGGGGTGTATTATGGGAATTCTGTATGTTTTGGCTAATATCCACTTATCAGTGAGTACATATCCTACATGTCCTTTTGGGTCTGGGTTACCTTTCTCAGAATATTTTCTAATTCCATTTATTTGCCAGCAAACTTTATAATGTCCTCATTTTTCATAGCTGAATAATATTCCACTGTGTAAATGAATCACATTTTCTACATCAATTTTTTGGTTGAGGGACATCTGAGTTGCTTTTCTTTTCTGGCTATTACAAATAAGGCTGCTATAAATGTAGTGGAGCATGCGTCCTTGTGATATGTTGTAGCATCTTCTGGGTATATGCCGAGGAGCTAGGTCTTCTGGTAGAATCACCATCTCTGACCTCAAGCTGTACTACAGAACAATAGAAAAAAAAAAGCTGCATGGTATTGGTACAAAGACAGACAGGTTCATCAATAGAATAGAATCAAAGATGCAGAAATAAACCCAGACAACTATGAACACTTGATTTTTGACAAAGCCCAAACCATCCAATGGTAAAAAAAGAAGGCACTGTCGACAAATAGCGCTGTTCTAGCTAGCATATCTAACTAGTCTAACTGGTGTAACTAACATGTATTGGAATACAAACTGATCCATATTTATTACTCTGCACAAAGCTTAAGTCCAAGTGTATCAAGGACCCCAACATAAAACCTGATACACTGAATCTAATGGAAGAGAAGGTGAGAAATAGCCTCAAACACATAGCCTGACACAGGAGAAAACTTCTTAAACAGAATACCAGTGGCTCAGCATCTAAGATCAACAATTGATAAATGGGACTCTTGAAACTGAAAAGCTTCTGTTAATTCTCCTGGTAAAATATTCTTCTGTTTAGGAATAACTGAGTATATAGATTAATATTTTATCAAAATTTATATCTTAACTTTAAAAAGAAATAACCTACATATATATATATATGTATATATATATATATGTATACATATACATATATATTATTGAGAGAAACTCAAATTATTTAATATATCTTACATTTGTACAAGATATAATATAACATTACATATTACATTAATTATGCATTTCATAATGATTGACCTAGTTAATTAGCATATCTGTAAACCTATTTTTCATC
>JANHMN010000019.1:37883126-37890403 GCA_030674055.1 Rhabdomys pumilio
CACAATCTGTTCACCAATACGACTTTAATAAACTGCACAAACATTTTCACTCAGGTGTTTACCTGAATTACAATATAAATCTTACTTCATTTTTTTTCTAATTTCATAATGCTGTCTTATGCACCCACAAGTGAGGGAATACATGTGTAGCTAAGGCACAGGTACAGAAGGTTAAAAAAGCAGGTGCAAAGCATGCATAATTGTAGAGAAAAGTAGAAAAATATATTTTCCAATATTCCGCAAATAAAAATAATTCATGTACATTAAGACCAAATGAAATAGCCATAACTCACTACCTGGGGCTCAGACAATAGACATAATGGTTATTAAGTTCACTGCCAAAGTTTTGGCCAATCTAAATTTAACTATATTCTGAAGTGGACAATATAAATATTCAGAAAAAGGCACATTAAAATAAATAAGAAAACTGTCTTGCTTGATATGTTTATGGACCTATATTATAGTTTTGGACAGTACAGGTATAATAATTATCTGAAATAAATTACCAGGTAAGAATAAGAAAAGATGTTTAAATTCTATCCATTCTGTTATGATAAAGTAGTCTACTTTCTATGATACTTAGAGAGTTAGTCTTTTTTTAAATTTGTTTTGATTTTTTAGTAGATCAGTCTGGCTTTGAGCCTACAGAGATACAACTGGTCCTGCATCCCAAGTGCTTGGATTAAAGACCATTTGCAATGTTCAAACTAGATCAGAAAAAGAATTTCTGGTAAGCATACAAAAACTTGACTGTCAAAAAAAAATAAGTTCCCCAAAATTGAACATTTATTTTTTCTTATATTCAAATAATTTTCATGTACCTATGATTGCCAACAGAAACCCCTTTGAAAAACATAAATAGCATAAATAGTTAAGATCACTTGTTAAATTCTAAGAAATACAATTTTAAATTAAACCATTGCTGTGCTGTGATCTCATACTTTTAATACTTACTATAATGTAACATTTTGCCCTATGTAAAATTATAGATGACACTAATTTTTTATCTTTATTGTAAGAGGTTATAATTTTTATGTATACAAAACCCTCAACTTCTCAGGAGGAATGTCATTTTAATCCACTCGGTAGGTTATTTTCAAGTCTAAGTATTACACCATAAACATACTTTATACGTTAATGAATAGTTATAAAATTTGCTAGTGTTATAAATAATAATAATCCTTTGTTACTTCCCAACATTATTTATAAGACTTTTGTTTCTGCTAGAGCTTTGAGAGAACCCCATTGACTGATGGCTTTTAAAAGCGGATGCTTAGGACCATTATATCAGCATCATGTCTCAACTCAGAAGTACAAACTCTTGAGCCTACCCCTAGATATATAAATTCTATTGAGATAGAAGCCAGAATAGTCAGGTTGACGCTAAGTTCTGTAAACAACCCGTATTAGCTAGATCCTGTGAGCTACTGTCCCACTCACTGCTTTTGTTTTCTGTACAAGATGAAACTGGTGATGCCACAGAAAACAGGCAGCATCTCTATTTCTCCAGAGCTCACCATTGTCCTGGCAGAGGAAAACTGTGCTCTAAGGTGACTCAGTTCATCCTTGGTGTGGGGATAAGATGGTTTCATATCACATAGGGCTTCATGGTCAGAACATCAAAAACAAATATAGTCAGAATTACCTATCAAATTAAACAAAAAACGGTGTAAAGCAGACACACCAGATGAGGTGGTACCTGCTTAGCAATTAAAACACCAGGAAGGCTAAGCCAGGTGGACTATTATACATTGAAGCACAAATAGAGTTCAGAGTGAGACACCCTCTTCAAAAAAGCAGACAAACTAACAAGATAGAAAACGAAGCCTAGACCCAATCAAATGAGGTGGAAAACCCACATATCACACGAACGCTCCAAAGTTCACCATCTTCCAATTGACAAAACTATAGTATTGAAGGATTTATCATAAAACTCAAAAGCCACGGTTAACCAAAATAACTCTTATGCACTCAGATTTTGGCAAGTCTTTCAGTGCAATATGTTAGTTAATCTCCTCACAGATCCTGTGGGATAGCCATAAATATCATTCTCAGTTTACACAGGATAGAACTTCAAGTTAAAGAGATGTGTTAAGTTGTCTAATTAAGAATGGCTGGTAGACAGAGGTGAGGGAAGGCATGGAGAGAGAAACCTGGAGCACGGGATCAGCAAAGTAATTAACACATCGCCTAGCAGAAGGCTGATCATTTTTAAAGGAAGAAAGAGGAGAACTAGAAAGCATTTTAAAGCTGTCTAGAGAGGTAAGTACATAGTAAGTACAAAGACACCTTCATGCACATTGGAGTACAGCAGAAACTCATGCATACTTTGGAAGACAAGAGTGAAATGAAGAATTAGCCATCTGGCTGCTAGTTTACCATCATCAGTATCATCATTTTGAAGCACCATTATTTGGGAGATAATACACAACCTAATATCAAACCACTAAAGAAATGGTCTTGTAGTTATATTCTGCCAATATCTTTATGAAAGAGAATACCTTAGTCTTTATCTTTGTCTAATTAAATTAAAACACATAGAACTAATTTTTTAAACAGAAGAGAAACACAATGAAACTAAAGTTATGCAGAAAAGGGCTGTATATATATATATATATACATATATGAAAAAATATATATAAAATATATATATTTTAATTTTCACTGTGAATTTGTGAGGATTCTGTGTGGTATGGGCTCCTCAGGGAAGAGTTGCTTTAAATTATTATTTTACCGTGTGTGTGTGTGTGTGTGTGTGTGTGTGTGTGTGTGTGAAAGAGAGAGAGAGAAAGAGAGAGAGAGAGAGAAAGAGAAAAAGAGGGACAGAGAAAGAGATAATATATCACATATAAGATATACATAAAATATAAATATATATGACATAGTATATATATATATATATATATATATATATTACATGTATATGTATAAAATAATTAGTAAATATATTCTAATTTAGCCACAAAAGATTATTTTTCTACTCCAGGTTTCCTTATTATTCATTATTCACCCTTACTCCTTATTATTTATAATAATAATATTCCTTATTATTATTCATTCAGTCCTATACTCATCTCCAATGGTTTTTTTTTGAAAGCTAAACTGAACTAGGATAATCAGGACCCTACTTCTCAAATATTTTCAATCTCCCTCTCTGTTAATGCAATGGTAAATAAAAGAATATAGGTCTAAAGAAATAGCTTAGCAGCAAGGAGGGTATACCACTCTTCCAGTGAACCAGGGTTTGGTTCCTGGTATGCTTGTTGGGCAGGTCACAATTGTCTGCAACTCCAATTCCTCTGTGGTTGATATTCTCATCTCCATAGGTATGACACACACACACACACCCTCAGATAGGCAAACAGATATGTACACATAATTTAAAATAATAAAAATAAATCTCATTTTTAAAACAATAAAGTAAAATTATATTGCAGGCATTCTAAAGGCTTGGGGGAATAGTTCAATTTGTAAAGTACATCCTACATAAATATGAGGGCCTGTTTTCAGATCCCTAACACTCCTAAAGACAATGCACAGTTGTGTATTTTTGTACCTACTTAGGGGAGTAAACGTTTATTCCTGGAGCCCACTGGCCAGCCAGTCTAGCCAATTGTTGAGCTTTGGGTTCTTCAGGGAGAGATCCTGACCCACCCATTAAGATAGAGAGAGGCAGCCGAAAGCATTTCTCATCAACCTCTAGCTATTGCATACATGCAGATACACTAAGATACCCACACAGACTACATATGCACACACCAAATAAAGACATATAATCTAATTAATTTATTTTCACACTTTCCAGTTGCTTGCTTTAACTATCATCCATACTAAAATTAATTTTAAGTTCTCGGCATATATGTTAAGGTTTGTTGGCTTTGTGTTTTCTCTTGAGAGACATGCTAAGAAGCTGAAAGAAACTCTCGGATACTAATGTTTATATTACTATTATTGTCTGTCATGCTCCAGAAATGTATCACGGTATAGGTTTTCTTCAAATTCCTGGGATTTCTGTTTGGTTTGATTTCCAAAACTCTCTTAAAGCTTTGGGAATATCTCTTTCTTTCATCTTTTCTTAGTGTCTTTCCTCTTTATATATGTGCATGGTATGTATAAAAAGATAATCCTGAGTTTGAACACAGTTTAAAATGTTCGTTGACAATTTACATTTACCATGATTGGCTCAATTTTAATGTTTTTTTACTTTGCGTGTATGTGCGTGTGCATGTGTTTGCATGTGTGTGTGTGTGTGTGTGTGTGTGTGTGTGTGTGTGTGTGTGTGGTGTGTCTGTGTGTTAAGTGTGTATATCTATGTTATATGTTTTAACTTCTCCTGATGACCTAGAACAGCTCTTAACATATTCTTGGTACTTTTGTCTCTTTTGGCATCGAAATTTGTCTCTTTGTTGTTTAGTAAACTGTATGCTTTAATGTGCTGCTTGGCAGAGGGACACATACATATATAAGAGCTGTGGCAGTCACTAGAGAAAAACATATTTCTATATTTCTACTAATCTTTTCTAATCTTATTTTGATACTTGGTACCTCACACAGAAATTGTTCTAATATGAGTTGATGAAAGAAATATATAAAGAAAGATACTATGTTGTTTGGTAAAATTGTTTCGAAACTTTGAGGGAATGTAGTTTTCTTTACTAGATAAATACTGTCTCAATTGACAAAACTCTCTGGTTTGATATTTTCCTTTTATTTCTAGTTGATCAAACTGTGATGATTTCATTTCCTTCTGCACTTCTTACAATATTTTCTTGTTTAAAGAATGATTCGCTAATTATTCATGAATAATTTATTCCAAAATATTTCATTCAATTTTACACATATATGCAATTAATATATTTAACCTATTCCTCCATTACCTTCTCTTGTCATATCTCCTTCCATGGGACTCCACCCCAACAGCTCTCCCTCCTAGTTTCAAGTCATGGTGTTATCTGATATTCTTGCATTAAGTGATATGGATCCATATTGACAGGGGCACTATCTTGCCCTCCTCTTCCAACATTTCCTCTACAGAGCCTAGAAACATCTCATACAATGTAAGAACCCCAAATATCTGTTAAATAGATGCATGGGTTTTTAAAATCATAAAATAGTGATTGACTCACTTCTTCAAACCCAAGAGTGACTATGTTTAAAGTATTCACAGACACATAAGTGCAGCTGTGTGCATTTGTATTTATAGTTGCATGCATGTGCACTATTTACAGACTTGTTACATTGGAATCTACTAGAGTCATTGACAAAATCAAATGAGCATCTCTGATCTTTTCAGTTTCCTGGTTAATGGCTTCTTTTTATCTTTAAGAATATATCCCTTAAGGGCTCAAGAATTACTCGTATGTTTTTCCACTGGTGACATTTATTTTATTCAATACTTTTTTTTTCTGAGACTTAGCATTGTCTGATTTCTTTGTGTTTTTTTTTTCTCCATCCTAACTATGAATGATATTCTTGAACAGAACTGAGATCACTGCCTTCCAGTGGAAGCAACGTTGAGTAAAATGGTGAATAAGTCAGACTTTAACTATTGCATCTTTCAGGTCCATATATTTAGACATTGGATTGCATTTGTTCTAATAAACATTGAGAATTCTTCTGGGTGTTTCCAATATAAATACAGAGTGAGGGAAGGAGCCATATGTCTGTTATTTCCATTACCTTGGGATTGAACTGCTAAACATGTGTCTTCCTCTCTAGCTATCATCTGCCAGTGAGCACGCCTATGTGTGTATCTCCATCACATACACTTGTCATCTCACCAGATGGGAACAAAGTTTTTATGGCTATTTGAGAGATTGTGGAACAAAAGAGAGAATTAGTATGTTTGACTGTGTACAATTTCTATTCTGGTTCTAAGAATGCATTATATTTTTATTTGTGTTTGTGTGTGTGTGTGTGTGTGTGTGTGCATAAGTGCATGCAGGTGACTTCGGAGGTTTTGACATCCTGACTTGGGTTATGAAACTGCAGTTGTATCTTACTACTGAGTCATTTTTCCGGATCCATAATTTTCATTCTGAAAACAAAAATAATTTCATGATTGAGTTTAAAATTTTTTGATCTTGTCAATATATCATTGTGTTGTGCATTCTCTGGATGTTTCAGATTTAATTATTAGTGTCTTTTTATGTTTGTCTGTGTGTGTATGTGTTTGTGTGGTATGTGTGTATATGTACATGTGTGTGTATGTGTTTCTATTGTGTGCTTTGTCTCTATAGATGCACATACAAGACCATACATATGGACAATCTCAAATGTCATCCTTTGCCTTCCATCTTGACCACTGCATATGCTAAAGCCTTCTGGCTTTCAAGGATTCCCTTATCAATACCTCTCATCTGAGATTAACACCGCTGCCATTGCAGATACACCATACAGTACCGAGCCTTGTGTAGCTTCTCCAGATTCAAACTCAGGGCCCCATACTTGTGCTGCACAGCAAATATTTTATCCATTGAGTCATCACTCTGCATGACATTTTAAAAATCCTAGTTCAGCCCAGTTTGCATATTTTTCCCTGGGTATTCATGTTTAAATGCTAAGCAACTTTTCAGGGATCATCCCTTTAATTATATAAAAAAAAAATATTCACAGTGAAAGGACAAGAGACAAGAAAGAATACATGGCTAAGTTGTTGATATAAAACTTGAAGCTAGACACCCCACTGTAGGTGATAGAAAAACTTTATTCTTTGTTATATCTCCATTTTATGGCAGAGTTAAATCTAACGATGCTCGCTTTCGTATTATTTTTAGGAGAACAAAGGAACCAGACATTTTTATTTAGAGAAGTGATTTTCAGTTAAAAGCAGAACGTAAGTTCATTGTCTTGTGCAATGAGCAGTCTCATAGAATCTGGTGGGGTTATTGTTTGCCTCCAGCAATTTAATTAAAAGCTCAAACAAATAGAGCCCTTGGGGGGTTTCCACCAGCAGCTAACTTATTACTAAATGCTGTTCTGAGTAGTACAGCACAGAAAATAAAATGTCCGCTGTAAAGAGCCTAATTTACGAAGGACACTAATACAGTAGCAGTTCAAAAGAGTGTTCCTTGCCATCGTATGGGAGGGAAGAGTTTTTGGCATTTACCCTGATTAACTGTTTGTTGGAGATAGTTTTATTATAAATACTATTACAAAAGACAACCAAATATGAGTCCTTAGATTTTCTCTTGGACTCTTCTGTCTCTTACTTTATACATACCAACCAATACACACACACACACACACACACACACACACACACACACACACACACA
>JANHMN010000019.1:37890413-37906848 GCA_030674055.1 Rhabdomys pumilio
ACACACACACACACACACACACACACACACACACACACACACACACACACACACTTTGTCTATCCATGTATGTGATTATTCGTGATTAATCTATTATTTATTTATCACATATTGTCTATTATCACCTATCTAATTCTCTGATCTTATCTGATCATATCTGTCTGTGTCTGTCACCTATGTCATGTATATACCTACCATATATCTATATATTATCTAATCTATAATCTAGCATCTGTTTATCACCCATTTCTATTATCTATAATCTCTCTTCTTTCCTCTCTCTGTCGCCTCTCATCTATCTTCTATAGTAGATAATCCATCATTTCTAATATCTACCATTTATATTAATTTATATTATATATCATCAATCTACCTATCTATTATCTATTATCTTTCTACCTATCTTAGATTTGGCCCATTATATTTTATAGGTATACTTGTTTACAGCAATTCTTCTATGTATAGACCTTATATAAGTTTTAGCTATTATAATGCCTTAATCTTTGTATAATGAATATAATTTCATAATATATGTTAAAATGTTACTAATAACTATTCATACCAACACCAAATCTTTTCTTTCTTCTCATATGTATGACAAGAGAATTATGACCTTTTTAATCCCTAATAAAGCATAGCTTTAGTGACTTGAAGTTCAGGACTAACAATGATGGCTTCTCTCAGCCACCGATTTATACTCCAGATTCTACTGGAGTATACAACTAGGGACATGAAAGAAAACAATAGAATTGGCACAGTGAAAACACCTCACAGGCTTTATTTAGGCTTACTCACTTATATTACTGACTTTACTTATTTACATTAGAATGTCTAATATGAAGGATGTGAGTTCATGTGGATTCACAGAGTCCAAATGGAACTTACTGCTGGATTTGAATTTTAGATACACCTTGTTATGTGGGTTATGTGGGTATTGACATTCAAACTCTCACCCTCATGATGATGCAGGGAGTGCTCTACAGCTCAGTTGTTTTCCAGATCCATGGAAACCTTCTGAGTGAAAGTGGTCTGAGCAATGATTTCTTATAGCTGCTTACTAGGATGCTGGAGAACAACATGAAACGTAACACATTCAGTTTGGTACACATCATGGTATTCAACAATGACAACAAATACTGATGATACTGAAGATGCATTGGTAGACTCTCACTTTGATGTATACTCTTGACTGTGTATTTGATAGCACTTAAAATCAGCATGGAAATAAAACTCTCAATTGCCTATGAGAGTTTCTAAATTGGGTTAATGGAGGTGGAAAAACTTATCCTCAACCCAGTCACAATTCTACAGGCTTGGATTCTGGGCTAAAGAGACAAAAGGAAAAGCTGGATGAGGTGAGCATTCATTTTTCTGCTTCTTAATTGTAGTGAAATGTGATCACCTCATCAAGCTTCTCCAGCCACCCACCGTGCTTTTTCCTCAATGATAAATCATGTCTTCCAACTGTGAGCCAAAACAAACTTGTCCTTCCTTATTTTTCTTGTGTCAAAATGAGAAAACTAACTACTAAAATCACTAAGATTTCAGAAAAAACTCTCAGTCTTATTAAAGGTCTCAAAGTAGATTTGGAAAAACAAAACCAGACATTCTAATATTTGACCAGTGTTTCATGATATCATTTATACATCTATTGCTTAACATTCTACAATAGAATGTTTATTCCAGTTCCTTGTGACTTAATTATATAAATAATTCATAATCATAAAATCTTAAGTTTTATATTGTTTTACAAAGAAGTTCATTGTGCTGTTAGTTCAAACAGATAAAGTATTTAGATATCCTAGCGTTCATTTTCCAATAGTTTAATGAAATATTTTTTTAAATTTTTTTATTGGCTATCTTATTTACATTTCAGATGTAATCTTCTTTCCCCATCCCCCCCTCACCCAGGAACCCCCTATCCCATCACCCCTCCTCCTGCTTCTATGAGGATATGCCCCCACCCACTCTCCCACTCTCACCTCCCCACCCACGATTTCCCCCACACTGGGGCATCCAGACTTCACTGAACCAAGGACTTCCTCACCCACCTATGCCTGACAATGTCATCCTCTCCTAAGTATACAGCTGGGGCTATGGGTCCCTGGCTATGTGTTCCGAGGCTGGTGGTTTAGACCCTGGGAGCTCTGGTTGGTTGGTATTATTGTTCTCCTCATGGGGCTGCAAACCCTTTCAGCTCCTTCAGTCTTCTTTCTCACCCCTCCATTGGGAACCCCATGATCAGCTCAATGGTTAGCTGTGAGCATCCACGTCTGTATATTTCAGGCTCTGGCAGACCTCTAAGGAGACAGCTATATGAGGTTCCTGTCAGCATGTCCCTCCTGGTATCCACATCAGTGTCTACCTTTGATGACTGCACAAGGGATGGATACCCAGGTGGAGCAGTCTCTGGATGGCCACTCCTTTGGTTTCTGTTCCACGCTTTGTCTCCATATTTGCTCCCGTGAGTATTTTGCTACCCTTTCTAAGAAGGGCCAGAGCACCCACACTTTGGTCTTCCTTGTTTATGATCTTCATGTGGTCTGTGAGTTGTGTCTTGAATATTGCGAGCTTTTGTGCTAATATCCAATTATCAGTTAGTGCATACTATGTGTGTTCTTTTGTGATTGTGTTACCTCACTCAGGATGATATTTTCTAGTTCCATCCATTTACCTAAGAATTTCTCGAATTCATTGTTTTTAGTAGCTGAGCAATATTCCATTGTGTAAATGTACCATTCATTCCAGCAAATGTTGACATCACCTATTCTTATTAACTTTGACTTAACTTTATTACATTTGTTATTTATGGTAAAGAATTCATTGCTTACCAGGGTAATAATGCACTGATGTATTATCATAGTTCAATAATTTCCCTTTATTTTTCATTGAAGTTTCCATGTCTGATTATTTTAAGTTAGAAAAATATTTGTCTCTTACCCTTGCTTTGGAAAAAATAGTTTATGAAAAAAGTTAAATCTATCCTGGTCTGTTCATGATAAACTAAATCATAGATTAGCAAACAGATGGAGAGGCTAAGAGGAAAGAAGTTGCATTTCAAACAAATATTCTATTCTAGGAATAGGAAAGGGCCTATGTGTTCAGACATTGCTGTCTCTGAAGATTACCCTAGAATTGTTCCAAAGTAATATTAACCAATAACTTTCCAAAACAATATTAAGAAGACTAATTTTAATTTCTGATTAAAAATTTGAATTACTAGATAATAAGGATGATATACTCTCCATAGGGATTTAAAAATACTTGAAGTTCTTAAATGCCTAATAAGGCACTTTCATATTCATTGTCTCATTAAATACTTATAATAATCCTAGGTTGATTCTTTCAGTAAGATAATGGCAGACAGTTCCCATTCAATATGTTCTGAGGCAATATATCTCTGGATGCTAATACATTCTAAGACAGTGGTTCCCAATCTTCTTTTGCTTTGGCCCTTTGATACAGTTCTTCATGTTGTGGCAACGCCCAGAAAAACTGTCTCATTGCCACTTCATAACTGTAATTTTGCTAATGTTACTTATCACAATGTGAATATCTGATATGCAACACCTTTGAAAGGGTCATTCGACCTCCAAAGGGGTTGTGACCCATGTATTGAGAACCACTGTGCTAAGGAGATAAAAATAAAACCTAACCGCACAAACGTTCATTAAACACACAGCTCTACTACTCTGCTAGGAGAGCAGATAAAGAGAGAAGATTCCCTTCTGCGTTCTGTGTGAATCTTTATAACTATCATGAAGTAATAGAGGTCTTACAGAGCAGGGTCAGCAGGAAGGTCCTGGAGGACTCTTGGATTCTCCCCTGAGATGGCACCATGGCCCAAGGCTGCCACGTCCCAGGCTCTGGTTCTGATCAGCTACATCTATGATTTTGAAATCCACCATCTTTTAATAAACCCCATCATGTTGGCTTAAACATTTGGTTGGTTCTCATTGGTGGAAGTAAAGTCCCAGATAACTATATATTACAGTCACTGCTATAAGGGTCTAATCAAATCTGTAGTTATATATATTATATAACTAATATATTTCATATATATACTAATATATGTATTTATATATGTAGTTGTATATGTAGTTATATACATTATATAACTAATATTATTTCATATATATACTAATATATGAAATAATAACTCAAAATACATATATATATTTATATATATGTATAATATATATACATATATATGTATAATATACATATATATGTATAATACATATATATAAATATATATATGTATTTTGAGTTATTATTTCATATATTAGTAAAATTTGATTAATTTTATTACCCTTATTTTGCCACAGGAGTTTCTTATTTTTTTTTACAGTGTTTGAGATTGATCCCGAGACCCATACGTGACAGATGAGTTCTCTGACATTGAGTTACCTCTCAAGTTCAGATGATTCTCAATCAAGTTTTTTTGCTGTTTCATTTTAGTAAGACCTTCTTGTGTCTCTCTATCATTACAGTAAATATCAAGTGTCTCTTGAATTCCTATCTTGTAAAATAAGGTCAGGGCCTCTTAGGTTTAAAAGCATGTTTTGAATTGGAAGATGGTTTCCACTTCTGAGAGTCTGAGGAGATTGAAACTCAGGAATGTTATAAAGTTACTGAATGAGGAGTTGGGGGATGGAGTATAGGAAGCTCAGAATCCATCTGTTACCCAACATTCTGTCTAGTTCCAGCTACCATACATCAGCTACCTGAGTTCTAAATTTCGCATATATTATTAGCAACTCCTAACATGGAATAGCTTGACAAAAGATACAATATAAACTCCCCACGGAAAAACACTTAGTATTTACCATGTGAAATCCCAGTAGGTAAAAAAGAGATAAAGAAAAGAGCAATGTGTCTTCGAGATGGCAATAAACATAGACAGGCTTGAATGAACTTTGATCTGCAGCAGAAGCTTCCTACGGCTATTGACTTCACAGAGACAGAGAGATAATGAGATTCCTGCGGAGGCACACAGCAAACTTAAGCAGATTCATTGAGACCAACTCACTTGCCGTGCATTAATTTTCAGATAATGGGGCATAACTAAAATAGGTACAGGCTGTGGGCTGCAAATCAGACTCCAAGTTTAGAGAAAATCAGTGGGAAAGGAAGAAGGCCAGGCGATGCTCACTGCCAGGGGTTTACACAACAAAAGTCTCAGGCAGATATTAAAGTCAGGTGTGGAGCGATGTCAAACTCATCAGCTGTGTTTTAGAATGGTAATATTATGTGGCAGATTTAGAGATAGGTACTGATCATAACTGTGAATGCTATTTTGACTGAGTAGTCTTAAATTTTCTCCAATGAATGTTGTGAGGGCCATCTGTTCCTTTATTCAAAGAATATAGGAAATTTCAATATTTAGTATCAACTTACCTCCAGACATGAGGTGATGACCAAAGCATGTTTCTCCCCTCTAGGATCTCAGGCTACCAGACTGGACCACACATGGCTAAGTCATTGCAGTGATATTACCTTCCATATTTCCAGAGTAGACAAGGCACTAGAAACCAGGAAGACACCACGAAATTCATTTTAAAGGAAGAAAGAGACACATGATTACTGATGCAGTGTGGTCATCTGTTTTTAGTCAAGGATCGTAAAAAGCCCACTCACGGAAAGATCATTAAAATTGAAGTTGAGGCTGGGCAGTGGTGGCGCACGCCTTTAATCTCAGCACTTGGGAGGCAGAGGCAGGCAGATTTCTGAGTTCGAGGGCAGCCTGGTCTACAGAGTGAGTTCCAGACAGCCAGGGATACACAGAAAAACCCTGTCTCGAAATACCAAAATAATAATAATAATAATAATAATAATAATAATAATAATAAAATTGAAGTTGAAAGAAAAGACAATAGCAAGAGAGGTTTATCAGTTTTATCAGAATTCAACTTGTACATGAATGATGTGTAATCTGCAAATGATGGAGAAACAGAAAAACATCTGCATGGGGAAATCTACAAATGATGCTATGTTTCTATAAATATATAGTTACCATCATTTACCAAAAAAAAAATAATCTCTTAGGTAAGATACTTAACTCAGTAATTATGGTCCTTAATATGTCAGGTTCAGCATTTCATTTAGAATCTATCCAGGAGATGAAGAGAATATTTTGCAGTTTATCCATGATGGGTTGCTTAGATTTTGTAGCTGAGTGAAAGAGAGCCCATGATAATAACTGACAAGGATTTTAAATTCTCACAATGGACCCTTTAAAATGCAGCTCACTGACATGAAATACGCCTTTGACATGAATTCTTTTCCACTCCTTCCCCTATAATTAGCTGCAATTATCAGTGTCGTTGAAATAAGGGGAAGACAGTCTGCAAATTTCACTTAGGTACAATAGAGAAACTCTTCAAATATCCTTTACATGGTGACAACTGAGAAAAATTAAAACAAGAAAATATGATATTACCCTATACTTGGGGCTATTTCATACCAAAAATACATGTAAAAAAGCGCTCGCTCGCTCTCTCTCTCTCTCTCTCTCTCTCTCTCTCTCTCTCTCTCTCTGTGTGTGTGTGTGTGTGTGTGTGTGAAATATTTTACTGGTTTGTGTGTAAACATTTATCACTGGTGTGCGTGTGTCTGTGTGTGAAAAATTTATCACTGGTGTGTGTGTGTGTGTGTATGTGTGTGTGTGTATGTATGAAACATTTATTACTGGTGTATGTAAAACATTTATCATTGAAATGTGTGTGTGAAACATTTATCACTGGTGTGTATGTGCGTGTGTGTTTATGTGTATATGTGTGAAACATGTCACTGGTATGTGTGTGAAACATTTATCACTGTGATTATATTTATTGATTGATTTTTATTTTATTTCATTTTAAATTATTTTGGTTAATTTTTAATTAATGGTTAAAATATCTAAAGGAAGAGTTGTTTATTATTTTCTCATGGTTTCAGAGTATTTGGCCCATAATGGTGAGGAGCGTATGTCAGAGGAGAGAAGTCTGTATCATAGTAGCCAGGGAGCAATGACAGGAGACAGAGATGAGCTATGACAAATATAGGTCCCAAAGTCATACTTCAGTGACTAGCAACCTTGTCTGGATTGACTGTATTACTTTATTAATATTTAATTATTAATAATGCTCAATGTATTAGTTTATTTATTAGGTCAGAGCCCTCATCATCTTTTTTTTTTTTCACTGAAAATAAGATATACAAAATGAGAAGTACACATTTAGTAGCTCTTAGGTCTCATTTAATTCCACTGAGTAGACATGTTAGTGTATTAAGCATTGAGTTTAACAATATCTTAGTAAGGATAGTAAATACTTTAATATTTAGATGTGTCTTGCCATCTTTACCAACTTAGTCTACCTGCATAGCTATTCACGGATACATGCAGTTATAAATGTATGCAATCATGGGATTAGTACCTTTGCTTACAGCTTTGCTTGTGGCAAATCTAAACAATTAACATCATACAAGCAACTTTCAAGTGCCTGTATTCTTGAATCATAAAACACATACTTTACAGTTAATGTCACAGTGTACTATGCTTTTCTGTTTTTGCCAGTCGTCAGCACTTACAGCTCACAAAGCAACATTCTATTCTTCTCTCTTGAACCCCACCACTTAGAAGTTGTGTTCTCAATACAAACCATCTAAGACAGGAACGACAGAACTTAATGATAAATGCCAGCCCCGCAGGTTTTCAGAAAAAGAAACCTATGGTAGCTTCCTATTTCCAAGCATGACATGCAAGGAAACAGGAATCGTGATTTCATGTCTCTGTCGTCTACTGACCTACTGAAATCATATGTGTCCATCCTGTGAATTGCCTTCTCAGTTAATCAAGAAACCTTATATTTGGGTAGAACTTTTAACCAATGATGTTGAGTAATTGCAGCTTCTCATTGTACTTTTGGTATAATTTGCTATCACATTTTCTGTCTAGCATTCAACTCAGTGTACTCATTATAGGGGAAAAGTAGAAATCAACAAACACTTCGTATTCTTCATCTTTTCAGAAAGAAAATTGTACAATAGAGATGTGTAGCATAGATATACATACATATATGTGTATATGTGTATATATATATATATATATATATATATATATATATATATATATATATGGTTTTAAAGTTTGACTAAATATTTCTATTTCTTTGTCTAGACTTCCTGACATGATGGCAAGGCTCAGTCTCTATGTTACCTGTGACAACAGCACAGGCCCTAAGCAGAGATGTTAAAGCCAGCAATCAATGACCTACTCATCTTTCTGCATGATGCCACATTTAACAATGAATGACAAATAAGCAAACCGTGTTTGCTATTTAACCAGGAAAAAAAAAACACAAGGGCATGAGTCCATAAATATATGAGGGTAAAATGTTAGCAAATACACATGCTTTTAACAAACTTAAATTTTCTTTCAGTCGACTAACTTCTCTCTCTCCTTCCTTCCCTCCCTCTTTTCTGTCTCATCCTAACATCCACCATTTTTTCCTTTTTTGAAACTTCTTCATTGGTTCTGGAAGAGAAACTCAAAGAAGAGATTTTTCTATTCTAATTAAAAAAATAATTTATTTGACTATTTCTGCCATCTATTTACCCTGAATGAAAACTGTTACAAGTACCAAAGAAATTGTTTAGCAGTTACTTAACTTTCTCCTCAAGTTGCAACAATATGAGCTAGACGTTGGACTCCCTCACGCTTTTCTGTAACTTTCCTGGGCTTATGTCTGAGAAACCAATTGGAAGCTGACCCTTATTTCCAAATGGTAAAGTGGTAGATTGCAACAAAACCATAGGAATAAGGCCAGAAAAGGACACTGGGGGCTGCCTGGAGGATAAGTTGGGAATTAGTGATGCTACCCACAGGAACAAGGGATAGCCTGTCATTGGCCAGAAGTGTTCTCATCTCTAAACCTTATCCTTACTTCATTGGTCTCTTTTAGTCTTGGGTTTGCTTGCTGTCTCTAAGGCATCTGTTCCAACTTAGATGCTTGGTTACCATGACTTCTTGTGGCTACATTGTTCCTCTCCTACAGGCCATCTCACAAACTCTTTATGTTCTCTGAATTCTAATAAGACTTGTATCTCCATTTCTATGTTCCTTGACAGAGGTGATCTTGAACAATCATTGCTCCCACAAGAGATATAATCTGAGTAATATTACGGATCTTATTCCTTCAAGGCACTGAACACATTGTCTTATATATTTGAAAGGCCTTGGAAAAGGAAAATGCCATAAGAAATGGCTATATACAATTATTTACTTTATGGTACAAGACCAGAATCCTATAGCTGTAATTAAGGTGTTGATAGCCATTAAGGCATCCTCTAATGGCAGGTAACCTTTGTGTAAGAGTTGACCCTGAGTTGGTCTAGATAATTTTGCTGTCTCAAATATGACTCTTTGAAAATCAAAAGAAAATTTCAAACAAATAATTGAATCATGGGGATAGAATAAAATGTCAAATAAAATATAGAATAAAATATAAAAAAATAAAGTACTAGAATAAATATCACAAATTATACCTCCTCTAATTCCAGAAGTCTGACTTCAGAAAAGAGCCTATTGCTCAGGCTGTTTGGACTAGCATCTCAAACACATGGTGGGTAGGTACCAGACTGAACTCTGATCTCCTGAATACTTACTATTCAGAGATTTATCAATGTCTTCCTGAACTATCTGCATTTGTCCCCTTTACCTTTGACTCATTTTTTCTGTCTCTATCTCTTTCATAACTTTATATGTCTCCAACAAGTCGATGGCATGTATGGGGAATGCATTAATGTCACTGAGTAAATTAGTGGTGGGCTTTCACTCTGGATATTAGAAATTGAGAATGTGCTTGGCAGCACAGAGATCCAGAGAGTATAACAATCAATAACGCTCATTTATTTCCTATGGTCCCTCTTTAAAAATGCTGACAAAAGACTTTCAAAGCCATTTCAGTTTCCATGGCCAACACCCAAGGCATCTCTTCTGAGCACACTGAGAAAGAATAGCCATAATTTTTCCTCCTACCCCTGCTACCTTCTGAGATTTATTATCCTAGTTACAGTTGGAGGAATTCTTAGTTATTGACACTCTGAATTAGTAATTCTTCCAGTTTTTCCTAGTTGAAAAAAAATTGGCAAAGAATTCACACTCTACAATTATTCAGCCTGAAATTGATATGAGGCTGCCTCTAACAGAAACATTTACCTAAATGATACAAAATTGCAGCTGACCTTGAAAAGTAACAACTTTGCCCACATACGAGCAAGTCCCCACTTGGCACTTCCCTTCTGAAATTGATCGGGAACAGGTGTTCCTTCTCATTTTGCAGGTTCATTATAGATCTATGAAAGTTTAGAAGTTTAGCATATCTCTCAAGCGATTCCAAATTCTGCCATTTTCATCTGCATAGTGGGTTTATGTTCCGTTGCTTCCAGGGAACATATGCTGTTCAATGCTAATGGGGTCCATTGCATCATGAGTAGGATGTAAGCGTTCTTCTCTGTGAAGCTTCCCATGAATGTGACATAGCCTCAGCTTTCATCCTCATTTCCAAAATTCATTCAAATGACAAACTGTGGGTTTCTTTAAAACATTTTAACCGTTTGGCCATGAGACATTTTATCAATTGGTATATATATATATATTTTTTTTCTTGTGCAACCTTCTAGAGAGGAGAATTTATTTCCAAACACAAAGACAAACATGTCACTACATAGCTGAAATGCTTTTTCTTGGTATGGGGCAAGCAACGTCAGAAAACAAAGTAGAATTGGTACTGAATTTATTTCATGCGAGAGTGCCACATGTACTCATAAATGTGTTGTCCTGTTTGGATACAAGCAGTAGTAGATATGTAGATATTAACCTTATTTGAATATTAACCTTATTTGAATATTATTGTCACTGGACATGAAAAGTAGATATTAACCTTATTTGAATATTAACTTTATTTGAATATTATTGTCACTGGACATGAAAAATGAACAATGTTACTAGGATTAGTGAGAGAAACATATCAGTATAGAAACAATATTAAAATAAAACATATTGGAAGTATTACTGAACAGAAATAAGAGTAGGTAGAATCTATAAAAAAGCCAAGCATGCCATGATATATGCCAAGAAAACAACACATAAAGCTAAAAGCATTAGCAAGGCCATCAGTTCAATAAAGACATGAATAATTATAACATGGTTACTTTAATATGTATTAAAATAGTTGGTTATTTGAGATCATCTTATATATTTACTACAAGCTTAATTTAAATTTTTACATTGATAGGGATGGAGAGATGACTCAGAGGTTGATAGCACTGACTGCTCTTTCAGAGGTTCTGAGTTTGATACCCAGCAACCACGTGGTGACTCACAACCACATATAATGAGTATGGCACCTTCTGCTGGCATGCAGGCAATATGCAGGTACAACACAGTGTACATAATAAATGAATACATCTTTAAAAAGAATAAAATATTTTTACATTGAATTTAGTTCAAAACATGACAGAAAACATTAACCTATATATATATCCTTGTAAGTGTGGTTTTATTGTTTTTGCTTAGAGTTGGGCTTTTACCATGGAGCCTTGCCTTGTTGGGCTCACTGTATAGACCAGACAGACTTCAGTTTCCATCTGCCTCTGACTCTCAAGTGCTGGGATTAAAGACATATACCACCATTCCTGGATACTTTTAAAATTATATTTATGCGTCTGCATGCATAATCATGTGTGTAAGTTAGTGAATGTGCAAGCAGAGACAAAAAGAGAATATCAGAGTACCCGAAACTGGGTGATAGGTAGTTGCTAGCTACCTGATATGGGCATTGGAAGTCAAACCCCCTGCAAGTACAACAAACACTTTTTTTCTTTAATTTTTTATTGGATATTTTATTTACATTTCAGATGTAATCCCCTTCCTCCCCACCCAGGAACTCCCTATCCCATTCCCCTTTCTCCTGCTTCTATGAGGATATGTCCCCACCCACCCTCCCACTCTCACCTCCCCACCTACAATTTTCCCCACTCTGGGGCATCCAGCCTTCACTGGACCAAGGACTTCCTCACCCACCTATGCCTGGCATTGTCATCCCCCCTCCATATAAAGCTGGAGCCATGGGTCCCTTCCTATGTGCTCCCAGGCTGGTGGTTAAGACCCTGGGAGCTCTGGTTGGTTGGTGTTGTTGCTCTCCTCATGCACTCTTAACCAGTGAAACTTCCGTCCAGTCCAATATTCAGGTTCAACATTAGGTGTGCTTGTGTGCTCGTATTTTCAAACATCACATTGCTATAAGAACTTTTAAATCAATTTCTTCTATCTTCTTAAATGTAGAAGTTATATTCTTAACTATATTCACACTCTTGTCCAACATGACAGCATCTCTTCTTTCTCTCAGTATCTTAGGACCTCCCTAATGACCATATTCTCATCTCTGCTGGTTTCTTCCCCAGCCTCCTGTAAACACCATCATATTGGCAGCTACTATGAGATCGTCTCTGTTGGTTTGTTGGTTTGTTTTATTATCTTGGCATTCATATGTCAAAGAAATCACAGTCGTTTTTCTTCTGTACCTGGCTTAACATAAAAATCTTCAGTTCTATCTGTGTTGCCATCAGAGACAATATTTCTTTTTGTCATTTCTTTTTCTTTTTTCTTTCTTTTCTTTTGTGTAGTGCAAAGTGTTGCTCATTCACTTACATCTTGCTGAACAAGATGGTTACTTCCCTTCATTTGCTAGCTTGAATAACGGTGTAACAAATACAACGACTCAGATGTCTTCATGGCATGTAATTTGACTTTGGCTTGATTTTCAGATTTCATTTTTATTGTAAATATGTGCATGAGTCTATGTTTAAGCACAGGTCCATGAACAGGAGTGCAGTTAATAGTGGATCCCAGAGTACTTGGGTCCTTAGAAGCTAAATTTAAAAGTAGTTGTTAGTCACCTAATATGAGTCCTTTGGAATTGAACTCAGGCCCACTGTATAAGCAATGCTCACTCTTAACTATTGAGTCAATACTGAGGCCCTTTGATTGATTTTGATATATACCAAGTAGTGAAGCTATTGGATTGAGTTTTTAAATGTCTGAAGAATTTCCACACTCATTTCCTGAAGTAATTCTGATTTCCAAAATGCAGTTGAATGAGACAGATGTATACACTTTTACCCAACTATTGGACTAAAGTCAGGGACTCCTATGGAGGAATTAGGGGAAGGATTGAGAATGACCTCATAGGAAGACCTGCAGTCTCAACTAACCCAGACCCCTGGGATAGCCCAGAGACTGAGCCACCAACCAGGCAGCATACCAGGCTACTCTGAGCATCCCCACCACATAGATAGCTGAATACTCCCTGGTCTAGGCTCAGTGGGAGAAGAAGCACCTAATCCTTGAGAGACTTGAGGCCCCAGGGAAGGAGGATACCTGGGGGCGGGCAAAAACTGTCAGGGAAATGGGGAGGTTTGCAATGGCTATAATATAAATAAAATCAGTTAAAAATTAAAAAAGAGTGTTTTTTTCCTCCACCTCCCTAATAGTGCTAAAGTGTTTTTTACTAGTAGAAGAGTTTCTACTAGAATAAGGTCACATATTTTTAGATCAAATAAAAACTTGTCATTTAATTATAGTTATCTGAGAAATGATTATAAGCATACCATAAAAAAAGGAATGAGAGGTAGTTAAAACCTATCAGAATTTGAAGTACTCCTGGAAAAACTTTCATGTAAGTTGGGCTGCTTAGCCAACACAAGTAACTAACAGGTTACAACATTGTCCTTTTGCAGACAAAACTACTAAACTGGAAAACTATTTTTAGACATTTATTCACGTATATTTACTTGTACACATGGGCACTCTTGTGTTTGGATGTCAGAGGACTACTTGTGAATGGCAGCTAATTCTTTCCATCATGTACATCTTAGTGCTGTGTGGTGATAAGACCTCTCCCAAAGAGACCAAAATACATGTCAGCATACCCCCAGACCGTATGACAGAACAAATCTAACATACAGCCAAAGTGTGAATTGTTGAACAAATGAGGTTTATTGAGGTTACTTACAGAAGTATGGGTAAAGGGTTACTTGCAGGAGCAGAAATGTTTTAAAGACAGGAGCATCACCCAAACTGTGAACCTGGTGCCTTCAGGTTGACCAGTGTTCCTTCTCAGTGACTAAGTTGATTCAAAACCTTTTCAGGCAGCTTGGCTGGTTTTTTGTTTCTTCTGTGCAGCTTGTATGGTCTCAGTGTCTTCTTTAAAGCTTGGCTTGTCTGAGAGTGACTCTCTGAAGTCTTTATTGTTTATTTTCTCTTGGGAGGGAGAAGCCTGGTGGCTCTGGGTGACTTCAGAGACTTCCTGAATCTATTTTGAGTTTTTTGTTGACCTTCTTTCATAAAGAGCATGCCTGCAGAATGAAATGTTTCAGTCTCAGAGGAAACTTTTACAGGACACTTGGGGAGTCAAACTCAGGTGACCAAACCTGCAAATCAAGCTTCCTTTCACATTGAGGCATCCAGTCGGCTTCAATTTAAAACTTCATGAATTTTGATGAATACAAGTGGATACAGTTTTGCACTAAGTGACTAACATAGCCAGGATGGAGTCTCTGTCTGTCTTGTGTCATTTTTCTGGTCTTCTACTTTAGTGATAAATAATTCTGCAGCAAAGTATGTGTTTGCTTAGAGAAAGGATTTGAATTTGTATTAAAGAGTGCTGTGAAGTTATTTTGGTTGAAGTCACTATGAAGCAGGGGTATTGGGTTTTAATGGTTATTAACTGTAGTGGGAGGAAGTGTCCCTATGTTACTGGAGATTTAGTTTAAAAAGAACTACTTCTGACATAGAAATCAAGAACAGTGTAGTAAGGGGTCTGCATGAAGAACATGAAGTTCTTTTTACCAGGTGCATGTGACTCTCGGATAAGCACTTGAGGAAAATGAAAAAGTAGGATGAGCACAGAAACCTTTATTGCCTGTGGAGATGCAAGGAAACACACAACAGTTAAAAAAAATCCATTGTCTTTCATCTTCTCACAAGGAAAATTTGGAAAGGATCCATTCTATAAATGTCTACATGCTTGTTTTAATTATATAACACAAAGGTAGAAATTTCCAGAATTCTAAGACTCAAAGGAAGCAGAAAAAAGGTCTTAAAGGCTTGCCAGAGTGTACTCTGAAGCTGTTTAAAATATTTCAGAACCTCAAAGCCATTCCATTAAGTCTATGAGATCACATTAGTCATAATTCTCCAGGAAAAAACAGAAGTAATAGATAGAAATATAATGGAGACAGATCATAAGTAGAGCCCTACACCCTACTCACGTGGATATAGGTGGATTGTCTCTACTGACTATTAACTAATGCATCTGTGTCTAACAGTGGATTGTTAGTGGATGTACCAGAAATAATTGATAGATAGATGGATAGATAGATTGATAGATAGATACATAGATAGATATTGAAAACAATTACTTATTTGATACACAGATACAGGTTATGTATACAAAAGCTAAATATAGTAGATAACTAGATTAATAAATATAATAATATTAAAGATCAATGGGTGGGTAGATAGGTAGGTATGTATGTAGATAAATAATGGATGGATGTATAGATAGATGATAATAACAAGATTAGGTTACAGAACTGATACTCTGAAATTCACATACATAGGAATGAAATCTGAGATGTCTGTGTATACACTTGAATGCAAGGTATTTATAAAATCCTACAGGAGAGACAAGGTCTTGGAATAAATTCCGAAACCGGGAACCTCATTCTTTTGATGCAAATATCCAAAGGAAGCATATGATGACTATCCATGCTCAAAGAAAGACAGATCTGTACCATCTATGAATGTTTTATATTCTACAAAAATCTGAATGAGTTCTACCCACATGGATGCAGATAAATGTTCTCTACTCTTTATTGATTAATGCATCAGTAGCTGCCAGAGAAACCTTAGCAAATGCAGCAGAAATGTTTCATTAGGTACTGGACATCCCCTAACCAGTCAGGTTCACAAATAAACTTAATTATCACAGAGGTTAATACAGAAAGTTCAGTGATAAGTTGTGACTGTTGAAATGTTGATTATAAAACATGTAAGGCTCTCTGAAGAGGCTTCCAGTTGTCCTGACTCAGAACAAGTTAGATAGATCATTATCAAACAAAGGCTTACAAACCCAGCATAAATCCGATATGCAGTGAGCATTTACCTAAATGAAAGACAATTTTCCATCCAACTGCCCATCTAACAGATAGGAAAAGAATACATTGGAACATATATTTTATCACCAGGGCACTTATGCTATCTCTTTTGTAAAAGTTTGGAATCCTCTAGTAGTAAATAGTTCCATTGTCTATCAGTCAATATTTCCCCATCTATATACAAACACACACACACACACACACACACACACACACACACACACACACACAC
>JANHMN010000019.1:37909770-37932277 GCA_030674055.1 Rhabdomys pumilio
ACACACACACACACACACACACACACACACACACACACACACACACACACTTTGTGTGTTTATACAGGGACTCTCACTGGAAGAAATGGAAGTTAATACCTGATTGTGAGCACAATAATTAAACAACCCAAGGTCAAGGTCTGAAAACTTGTCTTTCAACATATGATGGCCAAGTATTTTTTCCTAGGAAAGTATTTCTCTTTAAATTCCCTGAAGTTTTTCAGTACTCACAAAACAGGAGTGAGTACTTAGTGAGACTCACCTCACTCTCATCATGCTTTTCTGATATGGAGAGGCTTATACTTGCTTTCTCCTTGCTGTATGTCCTACATATCGATGTTCTACACTATATGACTAGAGAATGGTAGAATCTTAATTCTAAAAGAATATACTGATGAAGATAAGTACATATGTTTACCTTTTTAAAACATAATCCAGTATACAGTTTGAAAATTGGGTAAGGAATGCCAAGTTTTCATTCATTTTTACGATTCTTTATTCCCCCCCAGTGTGTTTGCTCTCTTTTGTATTAGGTGCTGATAAATGTTCTTAGTGAAAAGTAATGGTAAAATTACTTGGTAAGCTGCCAAGCCAAATACAAACTTTTCGTAATATCCACCAATATAAAAAATGAGTTCGCAGGCACCATTTTGTAATGTATATTCCTGCAGTTAGCTTTAAAAATAATATTTGTGCTTAAATTTTATTTCTGCATATAATCTACAATGATTATTCCACAATTTACTATTTTATTATGTTCTTTTAAATAAATCAATAATTTTTTGTTTTAATAGAAGGGAATATTTCAGAGTAGAAAAATCAAATATATTATATTTGTACAATCTGTTCACATATAATCAGATATTAACCATCCTAAATTTTCCAAAAGAAGGTAGCTTACCCACGTAATGACTGATTCCTAGGAAAGAGCCCTGAGGTCATGAAGCATTTTTGTTATTACTCTTTATTTAATTTTAATTTTATTTTATTGAGCAATTTTGTCTAAATAGTAGTAATTACTTTCACAGACACATTCATGCATATACAGACACCCAGACACATGCTCACATAGAGAAGAGCATATATATATATATATATATATATATATATATATATATATATATGTGTGTGTGTGTGTGTGTGTGTGTGTGTGTACAAATATATGTATATGTACATATATATATGCACACACACATATACACATATACATGCTGGCTCACATATAAAAGAACAGACACACACAGTACAGGCTATATTCAGAATCACACACACACACACACACACACACACACACACACACACACATACACACACATAAACACACATACAACACATAATGAAAATCCAAGGAAAAATCAGATCCTGTAAGAATTATAAGGTAACAAACCTCATAACATTTGCAAACACACCATCAGAAGCAGTTCAGAGCACTCTGAACTCATATTCGACATGCTTGCATCTAAGAGAATGAACTATGCATTCAGAGGAGTTCTGGGACTTGGTTTGCATAACATGGGCTGTGCTGATCTCCTGCCATGTGAGGCTTTGGGCATGTATTCTAGACATTAAATTATGGAAAGTGAGATGGGAAAATGTCTGTAGCCTTTCGGATGTGTTTGGGTTAGTTGCACATGAACATCTGCTTTGTCTTTATACCCGGAGACTGGAGAATACCATCAATCTGCAGCATTAACAGCTTCTGCTCAAAGAACAGCAGACAGCTCTTGGTTGGAATACCGTACTGCAGAGTCTGTTCAGGGAGCTGCTTCTAATCGCTCACGCTGACAACAACGTGGTGCTCACTGCATAGGAGAGGGTGTTCAACCATATTGTCTGGCTATTTATTTCTTTCCTTTACTGTGTCTGCCCATCCTTGAGCAAATGAGAGAATTCACCTATTTGCCATCTAAAATTCAAAATTAGCCAGTCATTAGATCTATATGTTTATAATATAGTGATATGCCGAACAGTCTCCCAACCTCGTCATCCTGGCTTTCACATCAAACCATGACCTTTAGATTGTGACACAGATTATTCACTCTATCGGCTGCTAGATCTTTCCATTTGTATACATTGATACAGGTGTAACAAACTATTTTGCTAGTGTGAACACTACTCCAGAATGTTTAAAATGACATTTTGTTAATTCTTTGGGGGATTTGTTAAGAATGTAAATTGATTGCATTCATCACCTCTCCCTAGACTCCTCCCACATCTAACTTATCCATCCTCACACATGCCCACCCACCCAACTCTGCATGTTTTTTCCCATGGATTTCATCTAGCATTGTCCTATTACTTTGGGACCTGGTGTCTGCCTAGAGTGTGGTAGACCCACCAGTGTGTCACGTCATTGAAGACAAGCTGACTCCCTCTTCCAGCTGTCAGCACATGGCGATCCCTCCTCAGCTAGGGGTGAAATTTCATGGCTACCTTTTCTTTTTCCATGCTGAGATTATAGCTATCCTGAGCTTGTGAATGCTGCCACAATGGCTGTGAATTCATATGTGTATCTAGTTTTGTACAACATCTTCAGAGACTGGGGAAAAAAAGGTGTGAGGGTTCTCTGTATTAGGAAATCATTATAGTATGTTGATGACATCAAAGGAAAAAAATCAAGAGCAATTTCTGTCAAAACTCATATTATCTTTTACCGCAGATTTGATTTTAGCACTAATTCCTCCCTGCCTGACTTTTACCCAGAGGGCTACCAGTCTTTTTTACTGCCTCTCTGTATCTTTTTTTTTTTTTAAAAATCACATTCTGTGACCTTACATGTTCAAAGAGCATTCGAAGAATTATTCTACATATTTGTATTCAACTGTCTATAAATTCTGTCATTTAAATATCATGTTCTGTCCTCTTCAAGATTTGGAATAAACCAAGTTTTTCCGATTCATTTTTTTTCTTGATTATCATTTCTCAATGAGTGTCTCATAATTGTAGTGTATGGGTTAATCAAATCTTCCTTAAAAGGATCCTAACACAGCAAGATTTTTGAATATGTAAATGAGTAAAGTCTTCTACGCTCTTTGTTGTCAAAGAAAGATAACCCATCAACATCTGAAAGTTTCTATGTATATTTACCATATTTAATTAACACTATGGAAATAACATTTTCAAGAATTTTCTTTTGGTTAAGTTCAGATTAAGCACTATGGTTCATTTATTTTCTCATTTTGTTTTTTACTTCCCAGTGAATGGGTATAGTGTATATGTGTCTACGTATATGTTGGGTTTTGGTCTATTGCTAAGTATTGTAAAACTAAATACTGGCCCTGGGTGACTCAGAGATAAGGAGATCTTCACCTAGACCAAGCAATACTATGTGACATTTCCCCTCAAGTTATTGCTGACTGATTAATAAGGATCCCTACAGCCTATAGCTGTGCAGAAGAGAGGTAGGCAGAGTTTCTGTTTCTGGGCTTGGAGTCTGAGGCAAGAGACCATGAGAGGAGAAGGTGGCAAGAGGAAAGAATGTTATGGGGTAAATGAATCATGAAAACATGCCCATGAGAGCTGTCCAGTTGGAGTAAGATCAGTCCAGGCAAAACATGGCATATTAAAACTCAGGGCTATTGAAATGGAAGTAGACAGTAATAGCTTAGAGAGTAGATACCTGCTCAGCTCTCATGCTTTAAAGGCTGATCATAAATATAAAGGTTTTCTGTCAATTTTTCTCTGAACTGAATGATCCTAGGCAGGGTAGAAACCCCCAATTGAGATTAAATATTTAATACAACATAGTTATTGTTGTTGATTTGTTGTTGTTGTTTCTGTTGTGTGTAGCTGTGGATATTTAGGTACGCATGGAGGTCTGGAAACACATCTTAGATATCTTCTATTTCTCATCTTAGTTTTTGGCTGCTACTTTTAATGGCTAATCATCTCCAATATCCTTTGTATTGCTTCCCTACTGCTACCAAAGCCTGATAAATACAGAGGCGGATGCTCACAGCCAACCATTGGACTGAGCATTGGGGTCCCTAATGGAGGAGTTAGAGAAAGGACTGAAGGATCTGAAAGGGTTGGCAACTATATAGGAAGAACTACAATATCAACCAACCAGATCCCCAGAGCTCCCACGATCTAAACCAACAACCAAAGAGTACACGTGGAGCGACCCATGGCTCCAGCCGAATATGTAGCAAAGGATGGCCTTGTCGGGCATCAATGGGAGGAGAGGCCCTTGATCCTGTGAAGGTTGAATGTCCCAGTGTAGGGGAGCACCCTCATAGAAGCAGTGGGGAGAGGGATGGAATAGAGGGGTTCTGGAGGGGAAACTGGAAAAGTGGATAACATTTGAAATGTAAATAAAGAAAATATCCAGTAAAAGAAGAGGAAAAAAGTTTCAAAAAATCATAAAAATATTCTACGATGTACTCCTATATGTTGATGAACCAAATTCAGTTCCTCGTGCTAGCATGTTACAGATATTTTGATCTGCAACCATCTCCCCACACTCCTGTTGACTTCTTGAAAATTCCTGTAGTAAAACCCAGAACCTGCAGAATCTCTACCTAATATATGATGGAAATATGATGTGCATACTGATTTTATCTACTTTTGAGTTCTTAAAACAAAGACTCCAGGACTAGTTAGATAGTGTTTTACCCAGAGCCATGAGTCAGCGACATACCTGAGAGGGTTTGGCTTATACCTCCCATGATCAGCTTCCAGGGGCTTGTATAACAAGTTTTTACTCTACCAGGTTATCCATAACTTACTATTATAGATCCCTTTACACTAACATTGCTAATGAGTCTAGTGGCTATTGCATTTAAAATACATCAATCAATTCATACATGCATAGTGGCAATGGAAATTTCGTTTGTAGAGGGACAATATCCTATACCAAAGATGGGAAGGCTGAGGACAAAAAGTGGGACAGTAGAAATGAGGGTGGGCACTAAAAGTTTGGAACAACAAAGGTAAAAAAAATATATAAATTGATTTATGGGTTTGAGAATGTTGATAAAACGTTCTCATGACTAAATATCATCAGTGTTGATTTTATGACAATTCAAAATCATTCTTGTAAACAATTGTTCCTCTTCTTATGTCATTGACAAGCATTTTGGCTTTCACTAGAACAATATAAGTGTGCATTTTAACTTCTATTGGGTAACTGGGGGAGAGATACTGTTGATAGTAATTTCTCCGCTGTTCTACATTTTATTAAAAGTGCAATTATATTGAGATTACAGTCATATTTGATCCTCTCTTATCTCACAGAGGCATGAAAAGATTCCCAATGGTTATTTTTTCTTTTGGCTGGACAATTTCGCAGATATGATATAACCTAGAATTTTAAGCGTCTTCCTTTTGTCTTAGATTTACTGTTTCTTCAAATGCAGCAACGTGATTATCAGGTTTTATGTATTATTAATGGGATAAAATAGGAAATTCTTTGGCCTTATAAAGCATGCATTATTCATTTTGTGTCTTGTCATTTACTCTTGAGTAAAAGATGTGACCTTAATTTTTAAACAGCTAACTTGTTTTCCTAACAAGCCGTCCAACCACATATCAAAGTTTACTCTCATGCCTGGGGCTTATCTTTAAAATTTGCTAAATATTTTATTTTCCAAAAGTTTTAAAGATTTCTTAAGCCCCCCAAAACTTAATTATCACATCTTTTATTAGAAGAATAAATATAGTTTTTACCAAAGAGGCAACATGTTATGTCCCAGAATTCTTAATGTATGTTACTGACTCTATAAATTTGCATTGCATATCTAAACAGTTATTCAGATAAATCACATAAAATGGCTTTATAATTTCAAACTGTATTAACATATTTAACACAATTCATTCTTTTTTTTCTCTCCTTCAGCTATCAACTTGACACAGAACTGAATTATCTGAGAGAGTCTCAATTGTAGGATACCTTTGATCAGATTGGCCTGTGGCCATGTCTGGGAGACTATTTTTGGTTAATGTGTAAAGGGCTCATCTCACTATGGGTGGTGCTCCACTTGGACAGGTGGGTCTGGCTATTTAAGAGATCAGGCTGAGACAGGACCAGGGGAGCAAGTTAGTAAGCAGCATTCCTCCATGGTCTCTATTTCAAGTCCAAACTACAGATTCCTACCTGAATTCTAACCCTTACTTCCCCAATGATGTGTTTCAGGCCAAAGATATAATATGAAATAAATTCTTTCCTCCCCAAAGCTGCTTATAGTGATGGTATTTATCGCAGCAGCAAAATTGGACTCAGAACAGTACTATACTAAAAATAATAAATCACTTACTCTTTGGGATATCATTATACCTGTGTATCATTGAGTATTTCATAGACATTGTGATGATCACAAATGGCAGCTTCTTCCTTTGTCTTCTGTTTTCTCATCCTCAGCAATAAGGAGGCCTTTTTGAGGTTAATGGTTAACCATCCCCGGGTTTCTTACTTGCATGTGTCATTTTGCACACAGCTGTGGATCACTGGTTCTTCACATATGTCTTCTAGGTCTACCGCTTGATGAGTCTTAGTGTCTACCTGCATTCTACATACATCCTAAAATTCAAACTTCCTTCTTGGAATTTCTGTTCTTAATTTTCCACTGGAGTGCAGTTCTCCTGAGTCTGTATGCCCTCTGCATCCCCTCAAAGTTCCCCTAAAACCTTCCTCCTCCAGTTCAATATTCTCACTTATTTCCATTTAATACATTTGCTATTCTTTGATAATTTTGTACATATACATAATATTTTTCAATTATACCTACATATCATCCCCACTTACAGGATAATCCAACATGTTGTCATCTCATATTCGACTTCCTTTTTCCCTCATCCCTTTCTTTCTCATGAACCATTGAGCCTAATGCTGTCTGCTTGTAAATACGTGTAGGGCCATTCACTGGGACATGGACACACTACCAGAGAACACATCATAAAAGAAAATTAGCATTCCCTTTCCCAGCAACTGTCAACTGCTGATAGATCCACGGCTAGCTGTGGAATTTCATGAGCCTCTTTTCCAACCTTTGGAATTTTGGCTGACCATTTCTTGTGAAAGTTTTTTCCAGGTAAGCATAGATGCTATGATTCTATAAGTAGAAGAAACTAGTCAGGTCTAGAAAGCAGAATTCCATAGTGCTTCCCCCCCATATTTAAGCTTGTACATTATTTCTACTCTGTCTTCTTCCATGCTGCTACAGACTTGGGGGAGGGAGATATAAAATAAGCATCACTTATTTCTTAATGATATAAGAACATAGATAAATTTAGGTAGATATATGGAAGATAAATAGATGATAAATTTAGATAGAGATAGATGGATTGGGTAACATAATAAATAGAACAAAGATAGATACTACACATTAGATATGGGATTAGATTTTAGATTTGTAGATATATAAGAGATAGATAGATGATTGGCTCCTTGTCTACTGTCTACTTCTGGAAGGTTGTTGCAATGCACTTCATCTCCCATGGCTATTACATCTTTCAGTTGTAATGTGGCCACTTCTCTCCAGAAGATGTTTCCATTCAGAAACTGGCTTATACCCTGTGTCTGTAAAATAGGGCCTTATCAGTTCTTCATGGGTTTTTTATATTAAGTAAGATTTATTAGGATGAACTACAGATCCATCCAGGATGGATCCTACATAAACAGTAGTATATTATCAGGCAAAGCTGTAACATGGTCAATTGTGAATGAATTCTTCTAGCTGTCCTTTATAAAAGATACAACACCTTGTAGTTTATTTACAAGCTGTAAGCCTAGATTGGGCAGATTCTATGTTATTCTCACCTATATCCAAACCATTTGCCCCCTTGTGACTTGCTGCTTGAGTCTTCCCTGGGCTGCTGTCCTCAGGGTATACTTCTCTCAGCAACACGATCTGTCCTGTGTAGTAGTGACCTCCTGTTCTCTCTGCCTTATCTCTCCTTTCCTTTTATTGTCTCTCTCATGACTCCCTCAATGGATTCTCAAGGCCTGCCTTTTTTTTTTCTCTATTGCTCAATAACAGCCTCTACCCTTTGATTAGCTAGTAGCTTCTTCACATGGGGAACCAAAGTTTACACAACAAAGACCTTGTACATGAGAATGTACTCATTCATAGGGCAACCAGAACTTAAGGATCAGAATTTATCATTTGTATGCTAGCAACAAATCCAAACAACCAATCAATTATTTATTTCATATTTGCAAGGATAGCACTGTGACAGCAGGAGGTGTTTTTATCATATACTGCTTGGCTCCCCAACCCAAATATAGGTCATTGTCTACTCTCCTTTCTCCATCACTGTATGTCAATCCTGAGCCAGGATGCTCTGAAGTTTCTGAGGAAAGTACCCGTTTCCCATGACAGTCCTTTATGATGTTTAGATTGAAGTTTGCACTTGAAGTTTTCTGGACTCATTTGTGGATTTTGATGGATCCTCCCTTCATTATTCTCTCTTTCCCATTTAGCATCTCATACTGATTTCAGATAGAACAACAGCCACTCAACCTTTGACTCACTGTTCAGAGTTCTACAAGAACAGCTTCTTATAATAAATCATATAAATCTATATGCTTCCATCTTATCAAGGAGCCAATCATCTATCTCTTATATATCTACAAATCTAAAATCTAATTCCAATTCCGTATCTAATGTATAGTATCTATCTTTGTTCTATTTATTATGTTACCCAATCCATCTATCTCTATCTATTGTCTATAAGCTATCATCTATTTATCTTCCATCTATCTACTTAAATTTACCTATGTTCTTATATCATCTGTTCATGTAGCATCTCTATATGTTATCTATCTGTACACCTATGTATTTATCTCCCTAAGTTTATCTATTTATTCATTATATCCTTTATTTATTCTCTATCTGTCCTCCACTATTTATCTATTGACTATTTATCTGTATAGTCATCTATCATCTACCTACACATTTGTCATTGTCTATGACAAATCATCAACCATCTACCTACTGTCTATTTCTCAGCAGTTCTGCTTTGATAATCAAGTCTTTGCTGCTTGTCTTATCCCATTTGATAGCTATGATTGCATCACTGATCTCTCTGCCTTTAATCTTTCACTTGTTTCAAACACTTTTGTTTTCATCTTAGTTAGGTTTCTATTGCTGTGATGAACCATCATGACTAAAAGCAATTTGGGAGAAAAGGACTATATCACACCCCCCCTTCCAGGTAACAATTTACCACTGAGAAAAGTCGGGACATGAACTCAAGCATGTAGGGATCTGGAGAAAGGAACTGATGCAGAGGAACGTGGAGGATTACTGCTTTCTGGTTGGATTCTCATGGCTTAGTCACCCTGATTGCTTATCAAACCAAGAACCAGCAGCCCAGGGCTGGTTCCACCCTCCATGGGCCAGGTTCTACCAGAGTGATCACTAGTTAAGAGAACTCCCTATAAACTTTCCTATTGCCTGATCTTATGAAGGCAAATCTTCACTTGAGGTTCCCTACTCTCAGATGACACTAGCTCGTGCCAACTGATATAAAACTATCTAGGACAGCTAGAAACATTAGCTTCATATAATAAAACCTCTCAACCTTATTTTCCAAGGAACTACACATCAAAGAAACTTGTATGTGATGCATGATATCATAGGTCCTATAAGTGCTGTTCTTTATCTTCAGCTCCTTATGCTCTGAATCTTTTCAGATACCCCATTAGGCATTGGCATTAGCCACATTAAGTCTGATAAGTATCCTGCCCCATCTGATAGTCCTCATTGACTTCTGCATCACTGATGGGTATGTGCTCTTCTTTGTGGCTTGAACCTACTAAGCATACTGCCAAAAAGAATTACCTCATCATATTTCCTGCAGACTAAAATATCCCTACATCAGTCACTTAGCTATAGAACATATAGTCTAGTAAAATTTCCAAGAAAAGGGGATAAAGAGAATTCTCAAAAAGGTAAAACAAACAAACAAACAAACAAACAAAACCAAAAATTCACTGCATGGTTCAGCTAGACAGATATGACCAGAGATTTGAATGATTGTAAAAGACAAAGGCACTTAATACCACTGTCCTACTGCTCCTCAAATTCAAATCTAAAAATCTCAGATGAGAAATATAAGAGACCATGAGGCTCATATCACAAGGTAGGAATAGTGTAACAAATAAGTTGGAATCTGTCTATTGAAAGTGTGAACTAGGCAAGAAGTGGTGTTGAGAAAATGGCCTTAGTAAACAAGCTGTCCTCTAGGATTATAACTCTAGTTTTAACATCTGCCATGATTTCCTCTCTTCATACCATATATCCTTTTCATATAGAAGAGAATTTCCTGGTGAAATGGTCAAATCTAGTGTTAAATAACAGGGGTTTGGGCTTCGTTCTTGCCTTTTGTGGTTACTTTTTGTCTGAACATGGTCAAGTATATCTTTTCCTGGGTTTAAATTCTGTCTCATGAAATTGTGTCAAGTAATTCAAGGTTTTAAGTGCTAACGTTAAAAATCCACTGTGAAATAATAATGTTTTGATGATTGAAAAAATCACATTAATAATTAATAATTAATAATTCAAAGTAATAATGATAATAACAATGAGTATGATGATGACAGAGATGGTGAATGTGATGATGAAGTAAAGCTGGAAATGGCAGCACACACTTATAATCCCAGGACCGGGGAGGGAGAAGGTGAAGGAACAGAATTTCAAGGTCATTCTCCAGTATACGAGGAATCCAAGATCAACACAGAATACACGAGACCTTGCCTTTAAAAAAAGTATTAACAAATAATGGTAATAATGCTAATGATAATAATTGCTATCATTATTAATATACTCTAGTATTTTGTCTGCAAGGACCTGAGTACCTGAATTTAGTCTGCCCTCTTGCCTCCATTTCTGGCAAGAGCATCCGAATAGAATTTCTGCCTATTCATTATGCCCAACTAGGACCCTGTGGTCAACTCTGGAGAACTTATCTGTAAAGGAGGTATGATGTTTTTTCAGGAAAACATTCTGTGCAGTCTTTTACTAACACACTTAGCTTGCTTTTAATGAAGACAAAATCTCTTACATTAACACTATTGATGAAACTCTCATGTCATAAGATCTTCCAAGGCTTCCCTTGACCATCCCTCTAAAGTCCCTTGTCCTGGTATCTTTGTCCCCTACTCTGTGGTGGTTAAAATGCACAAGCAATGTTTCATAGTTTGCCCTCACCTAGGTCCTCCATTACTGGATTCACAGTCTCTTTAAAAAAAAAAATTCCAGTAGAAGAAGCCTCTGTTGGATTTTCTTTGATACTGTATTTTCTCTAACAACCATATATAATTTGTTGAGCTGAAGAATAGAGAGGAAAAAGGGGGAGAACAGGAAAGAGAAGGAGAAAGGGGAGAGGAGGGAACAAGGTTTATATTTTTGTTAGAAATTCAGATTGGGGGTGAAGTGGGCAGGATAAACCATAGAGGAAAGAACACAAATATCAGCAGAATAGAGGAAGGAAGGGTGGCCTTTATATCCTAAATTTAAAGGAAGAGAAAGAGGAAGAGGAGAGAGAGAGAGAGAGAGAGAGAGAGAGAGAAATGAGCTTCTTTTAAAGGATTGAGTGTCTTAGCCTGAAGTTCCTGGGTTCAAGGAACAAGAATAGGTGAGCAAAGGCCAGCTTAGCAGAGGGCTCAGACATGCATCAATAGCACAGCATCAATGGGAGGTATTTAGTTTAAAATGCTTAAACTTATATACTGAAACCAAACTTTGTATATACAGTGCAAATATATATCCATTCCACCTGGAGCTTTCCAAAGTCCTTTCATAATGATTAAATGGTATGGAGATTCTATTTTTACTACTGTTAGATTCAAAGGAGAAATTTAAAGAACCTCGTGTTGTTTATCTGGAACCAGAAGAATTCTTGAACCCAGGAACTGCAGGCTAATTAAGACTCTCAATCCTTTAAAAAAAAAAGCCCATCTCTCTGTCTCTCTCTGTCTCTGTCTGTCTCTGTCCTCTCATTTTAATTTTAGGATATAAAGTAACAGTTTTCTAATAGTACTTCCATACCTCCTGACTTTTAGTTAGTCTGGGTCTTTACCACTCCTCTCTCTCATCACCATGGCAGAAGCCTGGGATGTACCACATGTCCTCAGCATCCTCCCGTATGCTTCAATCACATGTGTTCTATACTATCCTCCATCATCCACCCTCTACTCCTCTTTTTTCTACCTCATATTATAAATAGTCACCAACAGGAAGAGAGCTTTGTGTATATAGAGAATATTCTGGCATGTTTGGTTTGAATGGTGACCCGAGTGTTTGGGGGTGAGGAAGTATTTTTGCACAGCTGTACTGTCTGGCATTCAGTATTTGCTCCTGAAACAGATACCAACTTACTTCCTAGCCTGAAGCCTAGAGTCTGCCTAGTGGGTCAGAGATCAGACCTGCTTACTGACTCACTAATAGCTGCCTGCAGTAAGTAAACTGAACCACACTTTTCTTATGGACTCACCCCATCACCTAACAAGGCATTCGATTGGGACATGGAAAAAGTATCACCTAATTCGAGCTCTTTTTGCTGTCAGTTCTTTACTGGGAAACACAGTAATTTGTGAGATTAACTTTAATAAAAAAAAAAAAAAAGATGTTTCTATACTCACAGAATAAGCCTGTGGAACTAACTGTTTCTGAGCTACACAGCAAATTCATGGGTTTCATAAGCCTTAAAGGGAATAGCATTAAAGGAACCTAACAACAGAAGCCATAGCCTGCTTGGTTTCCTGACTGTTTTGTGGTGGTTTATCTTTATAGAACAGTTTTAATCTCACTAGCCTGTATTTTTCTTTCTTGGCACAATAAGTACAATAGGAAACCTCCTTGACAGTGAGGTTTAAGCACACTGGGATATACACAATACTTAGGTCATGCCTGCTATCCCTCAAGCAATCACTGAGTACCACAGTCATTCTGTTAGAACTGGTGCTGTCATTGTATCAAGTATCATTTTTATGTCACCTATCATGTGTAAGATGAAAGACCTCAGAGTTACTTCCTGTCTCTGACTCTCTCTATATACAGTATCCAATGGAGATCTCTTCATAAGCCCCCAAAAATTATTGTACAAGGATAGTTGGGTAACTATATAAATCCTTTGCTTCAATGCAAATCTCCTCACTCTTATTTGAATAGAGCATCAAGACCAATTAACATTTGAAGAGAGAAAGTGCAAAGCCACAAATACAAGACACAAAGTCACAAATGTTCAGGTTAGAAGATATAGCCATTGACTTGTTCTTGCTTCCTCTCCATCAAAAAATTGCTGGAATTTCCATGAGTCAATTTCTAAAACATTTTTGAGCCTCCTATATAATAACTGACTTGCTTGCTAAATAATTTTGATAGGTTCAAATGAGGTAAAATACATTGATCATGTTTTAAACATTTTATGACTCTATATAGAATGCCAATATTTACATAATAATCTACAGGCTTCATTAAGGGATTTATTCATATGTTCTTTAATGTCCTTGAACATATTCATAACTGGTATTTTGAAGTCCTTGTCTTACGCCTGAGCTATATTACATTTCCCAGAGCCTCTGGCAATGGGGTTACTGGTTTCCAGTTCAGGCATATTGTCTTGGCTCTTCATGTTTGTGTTTATATGCTAGGGTCTAGGAACCTGAAGTCATGATGTTTAAAGTGTTTGGTGGTGTTGGTATCTGGGCTTGTCTTTGCTGGCTGGGTGTTCCATTATTTGATTGCTAAGACCCTGAACAAGTGTGGTGGCTATTGGGGTCCCTGGTTGAAAGTGCATCTAGAGGTGGGTGAGCGGCAGAAGGGAATGGAGATGAGCTAAGAGGAAAGGCTGAGAGAACTTTGGGAAAGAGATGAGGGGAATCAGGTACATAAATGCTTATTTTACCAAACCTTCTGTTCTTTCATGATTATTTTTCTTAACATCATTATAAATGATGCATTGAATACTTTTGATAAGAACTGGATGAAACAAAAAATCAAAGACAAAAGGCCCATATTCTAAAAACAGAGCTTTGAAGAATACAGACATGCTTTTATTAACCAAAGGGCAGGAAAACACACCTTCAGAATTTTCAGCAAGCTTTATGGTGCCTATGAATATATCTCACATATATCTCCTAACGTTAGTCCTTAAAGTAGAGTAGACAAGAAAATATATTTTTTAAGATACTTGCTGATTCTTAAAATTAAAACTCAATTGTTTCTGATCTGTTCCTGGAAATATGAATATAATAATTATCTTAATACTTTACCAAAGATGCCAGTATGCTAGCTATGCCTGTAGGACAAATTTGGTTTCTTTTTCTTTTGATGTGTACACTCTTGTTGAGATCTTAGCATATGTTTTTATCATTATATATAAAGTTTGCTTCCTAGAGAAAAGAATATCATATGTCCAAATATTGCTTCCTGCCTGTGTCTGTCAGCAGAGTATAAGTCTGCAGCCTAAAGTTGTCCAGTTATTAAGTATCATTAGAAAGCAGAGAGCTGACTGATTGGCAGCTTGGCAGTTCTCAGAATATTACACTTTTGGCACATACAAATTTTCCACCTGTAGTATCTTGTAATATTCTATACTCTACCCCAGTATCACAATAAGGGCCAAATAACATTATCAGATGCTACCCATTTACTAAGGTTTGAATATGTCTGCTCCAAACTTGATGCAGAAACTTCATTCATGGTGTAATGAAATGAAAATATGAGGGTTTGGGGAAGAGATCAAGTCATATGTGGCCCACCTTTGAGTCTATCAGTACTTTCTGTACATGTCCTGTAGACCTCCGAACCCTATCAACTCTAACATTCAGAATGTCATCAAATAACATCTGAGACATTTAGCAGGTGTTTCTGCCCTTTAACTCAAGGACTGAAATGTTTCCCCTGTGTAATTGAAATGTTTGCTGATGTCTGACTTTCTTTGCTGTGTTACTATAAATACTTCACTAACTCATTGGAACATGGAATTTTGAGGCATTCTTTCTTTGTGTTCCTGAGACATGGTTACTTACATTTGGTGACAATTATTTCTAACCCCCTCATATAAGATCTGTGCGTATGGACTTATGCACAGGTTTATAGAATACTTACATGTACAAACACACACACATATCACATCACTTTTGGGTATGGATCTTGAGTATATTTTTATTAACTTTGTAAGCTCAGTCTTTAAATTTAATTCCTACACATTTACATTAAAATTTTAAAAAATGTAGATATTTTAACGTTACAGGATAAATGTGAACCATAACTCATATAATCACTATAAATGATATTACAGAATGCACAGTTCAAATATGCCAAGATTTATATTATTATACTATTTGTATTATTGACATTTGTTGTGTAATAGCCCATGTATAATAGCCCTCTTTTAGACCAAGCTGGGTCTAGAGATTTGAGCCAACGTGTATTGAAAGTGTTAGCCAGAGGGTATTTCTTTAACTATGGGATGTCCAGTTTGGGAGTAATTTCAAGAAAGCACGTATTGTTCTGTTTTTATATCAGTGTAAAGTAGTCTTTCAGGAATCAGCTTCAGGAAAATAGGAAAACAATCTCTGAAATAGACTCATAGCCAATCCAGGCTATTTACCTTGAGAGAAAAAGATCTGAGTGGAGAGTTCTCAGCTGACATTCATTCTAAAGCCAAGAAAAAGCCAGGTTCAAAACTAAGTGTTCTAGTCAAGAGAGACGGCAGAGGTTCTGGCTAGTCAACAAAAGGATGGACTGGCTATTAAGACTATCTTGTACCTCACTGGTACAAATAGGAATAACTATGCTCTAATTGTATTCTGAGAGAAAAGCTTTATTTTAACAGGAAGGGTAATATGTAGGAGGAGCTAAGGGGAAAGGAGCACCGAGAGGAAAAGATGGAGTAAGGAGAGGAGAAGATGAAGTAGATGAGAAGCTCGGTAATGAGAGAGAAAAAGAGAGAGAAAGAGAGAGGGGGCATGGAGGCAGAAGTTCACGTGTCTCCACTAGTCAAAGATAGTTTACATAGCTAGGTTGGGTATTAGTTTACACTTCTGATTGAGCATTACCATATTTATAAAGCCCTTGATTAACATTTAAAAAAAGTTGTATAAAAGCCAAATGGAAAAGTGGGGGGCACAGGATAGGGGTTTTCTGGGGAGGGGAAATGGGGAAAGGGATTGGCATCTGAAATGTAAATAAAATATCCAATAAAAAAATAAATAAATAAAAAGAAAGTTGTGGATGGTGAAGAAATTAACATAAATAAATCTAGGAAAATAAAATAAAACTTTCTCAGTCTGAATTTGAACGTTGTAATTTTATACCATCTTAGCACTGTAGATATGAAGTTAATTGAAATGAAACAAATCCTTAACTCCACAAAGAGAAGCCCATGAAGGGCAACAATTAATGTAGAAAGCAGGAATGTTTTCATGGAAGTGCATATGAAATGTTATGAATAAGACAGTTAATATTAGAAATTACAGACAAAATATCCAATGACAGAATAGTAGTGGATGAGCTCTCCCTCTTAACAGTGGCAAGGCTCAGATCAGCCATGATTGCAAACAAGGCTACAGTGATAGCTCCATGGTTAAAGTGCCTGTTCTTATAGAAGGCCCAAGTTCAATTGTCACCTCCCACATTACAGCTTACAGTCTTCTGTAATTCCAGTTCCAGTTGATCTGATCTCCTCTTCAGGCCTTCATAGACAGCAGGCATATACCTATGGTGTACACACACACACACACACACACACACACACACACACACACACCACATATATAATGCAGATATGTAATAAAAATACATAATTTAAAAAATATTGCTAATATGCTTGCCCGATAGCTGTAGGAATATGTAAAATTTATATATTTTATAACAAAAATATTCTCAATGTTTTCTATTTCTGTTGAAAAAAACATGAACATTAATATGATATGGGGGGTCCAAGAGGGAATTTAATTTTCTTTGGCAGCAATACGTTCCCCTACTCCATAAGACATTTTCCTTTTCTATCCAGGGTTAATCAGTCAGTGTGAAAATCCAGGGTTAATCATTCAATGTGAAACTGTATGAGCCTTTCTGCCTGTGATATGTAACTGCCATCATTGCTGACCTCAAAGTTATCCCTTTTCTGTCCCTCATACCTTGAGATGTGTATATGGTTGTGTCAAAACATGTAAATGAGACAATTTGGATTTGTAGATGTATTAAATCTAGCTAGAGCTGGGAGCATGGAAAAATAGATGCTTGAAACATTGGAACTGGGACAAGAGATTGACTTTCTTAGACTCTGGTTTGTTTCTAAGCCTTTCTGGTCTTCAAAGGATTCTGAAGGATCTCTTCCATTATGGGTAGAGTCATCCTTCTAAAAGGAAAAAGCTATAGAGATGACTCAGATCATGAATGTTGGGTACCTAACTTGACAGCCCTCTCAGAAAACTGTTTACACCTCACCAGGTACCACCTAAGGAACTGCTACATCTTATGGGAGCTTATAGCCAAGCATCCAGACACAACCCATAACTACTTTCCTAGTCTGGGTACTACCTTAGCATGACTGGCCCTACATGCTCATGTTCAAAGATGGCCAGAGGTTTGTATTCTGGACTTTTCCCCCAAGAACAACATTCTCGGAAACTATCTTATGATCTTCCCATTCCCACTAATACATCTCACTTCTGACTCTTGTCTATACTACTGGATGGATAAAAATCCCATTACAGAGATTGAGCCCTGGTATGGGGCTGGGAGAAGCTTTGTCTCCCTGCAACTGAAGCCCTGTTTCTTTGCTCTTGATAAGATAGAAAGCAGTTCTTTATGACAGCATTCTGTAAGAAGCAGTGTGTGTGTGTGTGTGTGTGTGTGTGTGTGTGTGTGTGTGTGTGTTCTTTTTGTGAAGAAACAGTCTCCAGAAACATCAGGAGCTCCTGAATCAGTATTTCAGCAATGTCCCTTTGCCCACTGGCTGTGTTGAACACGACTTTGCAGAAAATTATTACAAATACCGTCTCATTGGTGTTCAAAGGAAGTCAGTAACCAAAGGCAAGTTTCACAGAAGTGTTAATATAAAAGTCTGCATTATTGGAGGGAACTATACAAATTAAGCGATCACAATCTCACACAAAAGAAGTTGTTCCAAAGGAGAAAAGATGAAAAATTTAATTTTAAGATAATCCTCTATTGTCTGTAGCTGAGTCTCTTCCTGCTGTTTCTCTGAGTATCAGCTATAATGAAAGGAAAGGATGAATTTAAATACATAATTTCTCCTCTGCCAGAATAATTTTATACTCATTAAAAGTCCTTGATAATAAATGCCCCAGTTTCATTTCTGTTGCTAAGATAAAATACTCTGACTAAAAGCAACTTAGCAGGAAAAGTGTTTATTATAGTTCCCAATTTCAGGTTATAGACTATTATCATAGAGTATTTACTGTGTCATGGACTTGAAAAGGGTAGTTATATCACATAGACAGTCAAGAGCAGAAAGAAATGAATACATGAATACCCATTCACTTGATTGATTTCTCGAATAGCATAAGATCCCATCTAGAAAATGGTGCTATCTACAGAAAGATAGGTCTTTAGATAGGACAATGGTCATACAGCCTGAATCACTTTCAGAATTCTGCAAGAAGAGATCTTTCTGTAAATTATGTAAACCTACCTGTTTCTATCTTATCAAGAAGCCAGTCATCTATCTATCTCATATATCCACTAATCTATAATCTATTTCCATATCTTTCTAAGTTTAATAAGTCTATTTTCTATCCAATTCATCTATTATCTATGTACTGATCACTATCATCTATCTATCTACCTATCTATCCATCATCTATAATCTGTCTATCTAATATATCTATCTGATAGGCGATAGATAAAATCACCTAGCCTAGCCCTTCATTCTCAGGTCCAAAGATGGTGAGAGGTTTGTATTCTGGACTCTTTCCCAAGAACAACATTCTTAGGAATTGATCCTTGATCTTGTCAGCCCCACTAATACATCTCAATTCTGACTCTTGTCTATACTACTGGATGGATAAAAATCCTGTTACAGAGATTGGGCCCTGGTATAGGTCTGGAAGAAGTTTTCCCTCCTTGCAACTGAAGCCCTGTTTCTCTGCTCTTGATAAGGGAGAAAGCAGTTCTTTTTGACAGCATGTCTGTAAGGATGATCAATTCAAGGTGATATCCCACAGACAGGTACCCATCTCAACTTAATCTAGCCAATTCTTTAATCAACTGATACTCTCTTCTCAACAATTCTTGGATGTACCAAGTTGAGAGTTCAATCTAAAAATCAAATGAAGTAAAAGCTAACATTTCTAATTCTTTAGGTTTTATTTTCCCCATTGCCCATTAGCTCTGAACTCCCCAGTTTCACAATTTGATAAGATTTTCTTCCATATTTCTGTTGCTTACCAGTTTTATACATCAATACAATGCAGCTTAGTTACAACCATAATCCTTTGTGCTTACCTTAAGATCTGAAGCACCTAGTGATATGCAGCGATTGTATATGCTCTAAAACTGTAAGAGGGAAGTATGAGTGTGTTTAGTTTGATGATGTAGGTACATCAGTTTTCACTGTTGAATATCTAATTCTAAGGTTCGCAATTGAGCTGAATACAAGCTTTAAAAAGAAGTTATATATAGGAGATACAGCCTCTAGGAGTTTAACCCTTATTCCGGGTCAGAGTGAAAAGTCAAGAAAAGAAGGTTTGGAGAGGAAATAAACATTACTACGATATGTGGAGAGGACATATTGATAATAGGAAAAGAGGCAACTTGGGGTCTTATAGACCAGTGGCTAAGGTTTGTTGGTGGTTTTTAGTTTGGTTTTGGAATTAGCTTTTGGACTTTTAGTCACAAACCTTACCAACTCTCAGTTATAGTTACAGAAACTGAACTCAGTAAAATGAGGAGACTTCAGTTTGCCTGGTTAAGTAGCTGCCATTCAGACTAGATGTAGGCAGCTGCCCTTTGGAAATAAGATTCAATATTACCAAAGATGCAGCAGGAGCTGGATACTTAAATATTTTAGATGAGGTTTACAACTAAAAAATTCATAGGGAACCAGAGAGATGGATTATCAGTTAAGAGCACTTGCTATAATTAATACCTGATTGCTACTTATACATCACTCATGTTGTCCCTAGTGTCAACATGAAAGAATGCTTGATTACCATATGAACAAGCAAGCAAGGCTGCTGCTCTCCCTTTATTTTTCTTGAATATGAATTATCCCAGGACAAAAGCAGCTGTCACTGTTCCTCTAAGAACTTGCTTTGTAAGGACTCCTTCAGATACCTAGAACCTCAGTCACTGAATAGTTGGCATGATTTTTGAGTTTGTTTGGGCAAGCCCATTTGCTCTGTTTCTCCAGTGTCCCCAGTATGACATTTTTGTACTCTTGAACAATCTACAAATTACACACCAGCGTTTGTATGTCAGTCATTCATTCTATTCCATAATGAAATGATGTGGGAAAACTCTATACAGCTCACCGCCATTTTAAGAGACGTAAACGGTAGTGTCATAATGTTGTGAACGTCAAATATGTCATTTTCTTTGAATTTCAATTAACATATCACTGTGAGGTCTGAAAATAACTGTTTGGTTTAACAGTTTAAACCTGCAAACTCCTAAATGACCAGTGAGTTGATAACTTGAAGTTATCAAGAAACTGTTGTTATGCCTTCAAAAGACAGTAAATTGGATTTCCGGCTGTTGGTCTGAGATGTCATTAGCATGGAAATCATTGTTCTAGTATATATTGTGAAGTAAGGAAACCAATAGTCTAAAATGAAACAGATTGTGTTAGGTCCAACAGAGAACTGATGTCCCAGAGAAACTGCCACCCTAAAAATGAGAGACAGGAAATTTCGGAGAAATGAAAGTTTTGGAATTTTTCGGAACCAGAGCCTGCCTCTGAGGACAGTGTCAGTTACAACATAAACTTTGATTGATAATTGCTGGATGTTTAATGTGAATATGCTTAACTTAAACACCCTTGCTCTACCCCAGGATTTACTAACCTTACTTCCTTGTAGTATGTTCTCAAAATCAGTGTGGAGAAACAAACCTCTGGTATTTCCTGTAGAGGAAAGGGGAAAGCAGCCATCTGGAAATACACTTCAAAGAAGAAAGTTCCCCTCAACAAAACGAATCCTTACAGTACATTTGAAAGCAGAACCTAACTGAAGTGTGTCTTCTATCCCTTTTCTCTATTTCTTCAGAGGAAAGACTAATAAAAAAAAAATGGATGGGCTCCTCAACAAACAATACTGGAATAACTGACTTTCTACTGTGAATTGAAAATGTAGACTGTCCAGGAAGAAATGGAGGTAGGGAAAGGAAGAAAAGACTTCTCCAAGAAGTCAGGAGCATAGCGAATATGATCCAAAACATTGTAGGAAATTTTCAAAATATGAGGAATTATTCAACACCATATGCCATTGGGGAATCACAACCCTCATAGCCCCTGTCCAGATGACTGTCTTAGAACTGTTCTTTTACTATATTAATTAAGTCAATCAAAACATTGGATTACTAATTTTCTCTCCTTCTCTTTTCTTTGAGAAAGGATCCTAGTAAGTAGCCCAGGCTTGCCTTCACAATCCTTCAGTCTCATCCTCTGGATTGAGTTCGTTTGTTTGTTTACTTACGTATTTATTTATGTCAGGAGAATTCACATCTTCGTGGTTTGGTTATTCTAGAACAATAGGAAAAAACATACCACAAAGCATTCATGACCTCTGTTCAGAGTCCAAAAGTAAAACTTAGAAAAGCCTTGCTAATACAGTCATTTTAGGCTGCATGTCTCGCACACAAGAGTCAACAAATTAGTCTTGGCTTCAAAATCCAGGCAAAAGAAAAGTTAGACCATATATACTTTACCTAAAGACCTAAATGAATAATGAAAGGTCACACCATAAATTCTAAGCTTTGACAAATGAATGTGTAAATATTTTAAAAAAAAATAGCCACTTTGCCTTTAAATTACTCCCTGAAATTTTGTTTTATATGAATATTAAATGGAAATAACCTATTTCTGAATTTCAAATTTCTTAAAAGTGTTTTAAGCATTTGTGTTTCATATTATGCCATTGGCAGAGTGAATAGGATATATTTATAGAGACCTGACATTGCAGGAGCCTTCTGTACAGAGATGGAGATTTTCATTTTAGGGAAATTATGCAATGGTAACATCTCCTCTTTCTTTTATTATTGAATGTTTAATGATACTTGTCATTATATTTGGAGTATGACAGCATTATAAAACTACATCTATACAATTATTTATAGTAATATTACCTTTAAATTTTAATTCTCTTAATAGGATTTCTTTTACTTTCTAAAATTTATATGTAGAGAACTGTCTCTTCTAGATACTTTCTCTCTCTCTCTCTCTCTCTCTCTCTCTCTCTCTCTCTCCCCTCTTCTCTTTCACTCTTTCTCTCCCCCTCTATCCCTCTCTCTTTCCCTCTCTCCATCCTCTCTCTCTCTCTCTCCATCCTCTCTCTCTCTCTCTCTCTCTCTCTCTCTCTCTCTCTCTCTCTCTC
>JANHMN010000019.1:37941654-37959773 GCA_030674055.1 Rhabdomys pumilio
GAAGGAAGGAAAGAAGGGAGGGAGGAGACTGAAAAAATGGTCTAGAACATTTCTACTTGTGACCACGAAACAAAGTATAAAATAACCATCACTAGAAACTCCTTATAAGATTGGTCCTTAGTGAGGATCTGGGGATGTGAATGGTAAAGTGTTCCTTAAATTAACATAACCTTTTGAGCATAACTCATTCAGCCAAGCTTCTGCTATTTATGTGATTTTTATGTGGTCTAGGCAGAGAGCCACCTGACCAGGTCCAATACAACTCCTGGGTAATTAATATCTGCTGAGCCTGTCTGGCAGATAGGGACAAGTCACACCTAGTACCCCACATTTAGTCTCTGGATGAGGGGTGGGACCTCCTGGGAGTGCTGGCTGGAAGTTTGAGTGTGCTTTTCTCAGGAATTTGCAGCAGGTGCTTCAGGTCTTTGCTTGGATGATTTTCTCTCCCCTCACTCCAGTCGCTTCCATGTACCATTGCATCTCTGTATGCAGTCGTGGGATCCATCTTTGCTTCCTGCTGAGCATGGAATGATCTTTGCTGTCTGCACACAGTGAGACATGCCGAAACATAAAAAAAAAATCCCAGCATTTTCTGTCTCATTGACAAGCTCAAATTTCATGATTATCTTGGTACTCACACTTACCCTGGCATCCAAGACACCTTTGTGAAATTTGTAGAAAAGATTTAATTGAATATTTTATTAACTATTCTTCCACTAATTCTTTATGTTTTTACTAGCCATGGGACTGGTAAAATTTTACTAAAATATGACTATGAAGAAGTATACTGTATACTGTTTTCCTGATGTTTTATAACTCTTCTGGAATTCAAAACAAAACAAATAATCAAGACTTCCACTATGTTATTGTCATCTGCTCATACGTTGTAACTTCCAAAGTCCCCAAGGATTAAGATCCTATATTTAATCATCTTTAAAGAACATTTTCCTCATACAGGCCAATGTAACTCTACCACCCAAGGAGTTAGCTACACTTTTCACAAACTGGGCCAAACATACTCATATATTCTAGGAACATCAATTTTTACTAAAGATTTGGACTCAGCAAACATGAACTGCATATCATTTATGAATCAGATACCATTTTCTAGGTGAAAAAGACACACCTCATATTTTTCTAAGGTTAAAAAGGTTTTTACATTAAGATAACAATTTAATTTGGTAAAGTGAGATTTGACAGGAATTTAGGTGAGATACATCCTGAGAATAATATTTGGTAAATTATTTCAGTTCTCCCAAGTTTCAGCAGGCCCTTCTATAAAATAAAAGAATTGGAATAAAATTTTTAAAGTACCTGTTAGACACATATTCCCTATCTGTGTTGTTTAGTTAGGTTCTATTGCTGTGATGAACACCATGACCAAAAGTTACTTGGGAAGGAAAGGGTGTTTGTTTGTTTGTTTGTTTGTTTGTTATCTGAACAATTTATCACTGAGTAAAGTCAGGGTAGAAACTCAAGGCAGGAACTGGGAGTCAGGAACAAAAATAGTGGCCATGGAGGGGTGCTGCTTACTTGCTTGGTGTCTATGGCTTACTCAGCTTGTTTCCTTATACCACCCATGACCACCTGCTCAGGGGATAGCACTGACCACAGTAAGCTTGGTCTTCTCACACCAGTGTTCAAGTAAATGTCCTCGAGACCTTAGTACATGCCAGTCATATGAAAGGTGCTTTCTTAATTAAGATTCCCCCTCTTAGATATATCTAGGTACACATCAAGTTGACAAGAACCAACCATTGTATTTTGGGTTTTCTTCATTTATCATCTTGTCTCATAATCATTATAATAAGAATAATTCCAGATACTAACTTTTCAGTATCTATTATATACCAGGTACTTGCAGAAATGCAGCATTAATGGCATCAACGATAGCAAACACTCAGTCAAACACTATGTTACTTCATTGATTTCTCATTTTAAGCCTATGAAATAATTTATTTACCAAATATAAAAATTTGAGATCCTGAGTTAGATGAGCCAAAGTCTACTATGTACTAAAATTATGTACACAGAATTATATCTTTTCTCCCTAGTATGTTATATTAATTGGTGAAGACATAATCCTATAAGCAGGAACGTTGCTTGGATTCCTGCCTCAGGCCGAGCACAGGTTGACTCTTGGGTATGCTGTCAGTAAAATACTACAGGGAACACTGTTTCCTCTGGCCCCAGGGCTTAGGAGACTTTTCAAACTTATTTTATAATGACACATACCCATTTTCTCTTCCATTAATTTGTGTGCGTTGACTTTGTTCTTACATTTTTAACTCACTAGGTGAGATGCATAGAAAAACTGGTTTCTAAATGTTATTAAGTCTCTGTTGGGATACACATGTAATGAAGACTCACTGGCTGCCTTGAATGGGAATCCATAAAAAATAAAGAGGGGGTATTTGAAAGATAGAAAATGACTGTTGTTTCTGTTTGGAAAGGAGAAGCCTGTGAGAAAGGACTCATCTGTGTGCATTTCTTATTACATCCATCCTCCTGACCTTGGAGAGGGTCAATTCTCTCTGTCTTGGCATTACCTTTCTCAGCATGTATGTTTCCTAGAGTCCTCTAATAAACACAGAAGTCTTGTTATAATAAGGCCTACCCTAAACACTTCATTTTTTTACCTCTTAAAAAATTTGTATTGAAAATGGATTTTTCCATATAATATATTCTGATGATGCTTTCCCACTCCCAATGCCTCTCAGAAATCTCCACTTCCCCACCTATTCAAATCCATACCTTCTTTCTCCCAATAGAAAACATATCGATAAATTAATAATACGAAATAAAATCAAAGTGGAATAAGAAAAACAAAACAAATGAACAAATACACAAACAAGCTAGGGGAAAAATGAGCCAAAGAAAAGCACAAGGAACAACACATTTAGACGCTGGAACACGTGTTCACATTCCCAGACAACCCAGCAAACCAGAATCACAAACAATAAAATATAAGCAAAAAAATAACAGAAAAAAATACAAACAAGGTCAAAAAGCATTATGCATCAAAAATCATCCAAAAATAGCACTTGAGTTTGGTTTTTCTTGTTGGCTATCCATCACTTGTCATGTGACCTAGCCTGAAGTGTGGTTTATGTACCCAGTGAGAATCCATTTGAGAAATGATGTTTTCATTTATGAGCAGTTATCAATTAGAAATAGGTTCTAGTTTAGAAATGAAGGCTTAAATACATTTCAGGGCTGGGATCCCATATGGGTTAGACCTGTTTAAGCCATGTGCATTCTGCCAAAATCTCCATAAGCTCTTATGTGTCTCATTCCTGTTGTGTTTTAGAAAGCCTTTTTTCTGTGGTATTTTCCATCACCACTGTGTGTGTGTGTGTGTGTGTGTATATATATATACTATATATACTACATAAATATATATAATAAATTTATATATAAACATAAATTAAATGAATATATAATATAGTAGAAATATAAATATATATATATGTACTGTATATATATTTGTGTGTGGGTGTTTGAAATTTCTAAATTTTTATTGGGTGTCCATATGAGCTCTTGAATGGCTCTTCTTTTCAACTGTGCCTGCCTGTATTCCCTGCCTTACTCCTCATTTTCTCCCTCTCCTGATTTGATTCTCCCATTCTACACTCCTTATTCTGGTCTTTATTTATCTAAGTATAGCAGTCACATTATAAGGTTCTAGTTATTAGGATTTCAACATAGGAGTGTGTGTGTGTACACGTGTGTGTGTGTGTGTGTGTGTGTGTGTGTGTGTGTGTGTACCTACCCATCTGTCTGTGATCATGTGTATATGTGTATCTCCTTGTATGCAGGTAACCACAGATGTACACATGCCCACAAAGACAGCAGGCCTATGTTGAGTACCTTGTACATTCACTCTATAACTTATTATTTGAAAGAGTCAAGATGGATATTAAGGTTTCAATTAGGTTGGTAAGCTCTAGGGAATCTGCCTATCTCTGCTCCCTCCCATACAGCAATTACTCCACTTACTGATACAACTTTGACACATGATATTTTGCACATGAGTGCTATAATTCAAATGCAGATCCTCATGCATATAATTTTCCTGCTGATCCATTTCTTCATTCCTTCAGTATAAACATTTTGGAGTGATACATCTATAACAGTGTTTTAAAACTCAGGCTCAGTAAGGAGTCTTCTGAAATCAATTCCCAAACTCATCAACAAAGAATCATGGACCTTCGCAAGCTCATTAACTTTCCATGCCTTCTTTTTTTCTCATCAATAAGATTAAAGTTCAGACAGTAGTAAATGTTTTGTCTAAAACAAAAGCCTCAGGATGATTACTATTTACAGAAAACTCAATGTGTCTTACACACTGTTGTATTTCAGCTTCTGTGTGTGTGGTGCTCCATTGGCACATGTGTTCTTTCTTTCCTTTCGCTCCATGGTGTCCATCTACAAAGGACAGTCACTTTAAATGCTTTCCTCATTTATTTCCATCCTGATCAATGACCCCAGCTTCTCATTGACATTGAGATTCATGAGCATCAACCTCAGACTAGAAAAATTGTAACCACAGTTAGATGCTGTTTAACTCAGTGGGTTTTTCCATAGTACCATTGATGCTACCACTGATGACTGATGAGTAGCCCTCAGCTGTATCTAGCCCAACACCAAAGTCATTGTCAACTTCTTTCACAGATGATCAGTTTCACTGTCTGCTTCGTATCTCTCCTTGGAAGTACTTTTTAAAGAAGGAGGAAGAACACAATCACCATCAGCATATATAAACTGAGAACATAAAGTTATCTTCTAATGTCTGGTGAAGCGACATGTCTGGAAAAGTGTGTCGCCAAGAGATCGAATGAGACACTCTCTTTTTTTTCTTATCATTCTCTTGAGAGCAAAAAGGTTGTTGAGGTGTGACACATTTTTCTCCTTTGGCATTACTTTCTTCTCCTGCAGCTGATTTATTTCACCAAGGGAATAATTTCCTAATGCTTCAGTTCTGTATTTGCAGCAAGCATGACTAAAGCACAGGAGGAATTGGTTACTGTTCCATATCCTTACTGAGAAGAAACAGCATCATGCTTCCGTTCCTCCCTTGATAATCTTGCAATGCACATTCCCTTCTCTAGGTGAGAAGCTCAGTCACAACACAACCACAACTGATCTGACACAGTTGGGTCTATTCAGGGGCTAAGGATGAGGATTCTTTATCCTGTTTCTCATCTGCTTTATACACCCCACCCTCAGCTACTGTCAAGGACAACGTAGCACAAAATATTAAAAGAAAAGTGGTGAAGTTTCTCTTCAACCAAAAAACTCATGGTTTGAGTACTTGCAGCTCTTCCAAAATACCCTACTCTGGTTTCTAGCATGTATGTGTTTCTGCTCACTACCACATGTTAACTTCATCTCTAGGAAGTCAAATCACCTATTCTGGTCTCCACAGGCACCTGCACACCATGCACATACAAACACACAAAAAATAAAAAATCTTTTTAAAAAAGCTATGTTTTGGTAAAGATGACATTTCTCCTTACTCTTGGGTAACATGTTAATGAAACCTGAAAATAGGTCATTTTTAGTATTCTTAGCTTTCTCTCATTTGGTCTCGTGGGAACATTTTCCAAATAAATAGAAATAAAGTTATTTCCAGAGAATTTGTTTAGTCTGTAAGGTTGTTAAGAAGTCACATGGAGATATGAGATATTTATAGTGATACAAAGACATTGGAGAGCACAAAACTAATAACAAAAGTGAAAATGCAACCCACAGATATAAATGGAAACACGCAAGACTTCAGAAATGTGGAATTTATCTCGGTACATCTTGAGGATAATGTACTTATATATGTTATTGTTTTAGACTTACTTTATCCAAATATTTCTTCATGTATGCTCCTGATTTCAAATATTCGCATCTATATTATAGAGAAAAACGAGCATTAATTTCATCAAAGTCATATAATATGTCTAAGAAAAACAACAAAGGGTCCAAAAACAGTCAGATAGTATATATAAGATTAAGCATACAACTTGGGTCACTGCCAACACCGTCATGAAGTTATTTGTACTACAAATCTCTAACAAACAATTGTGTAGAGATGGATGTTCTCTGAACCAACTCACTTACTTCTTCCAGTGTTTACATCAAGAAGTAGTTCTGAACATTTGGGTCCTGACGCCTTTGGGGTCAAATGACCCTTTCACTTACCTAAGACCACACTGCACATCAGATATTTACATTAAGATTCATAACAGTAGCAAAATTACACTTTATGAAGTAGCAAAGAAAATAATTTTATGGTTGTGGATCATCACCACTTGAGGAACTATAGTAAAGGCTCACAGCATTAGGAAGACTGTCAACCACTGGCCTAGAGGTAGCATCACAAGACTAGGTGGCTGTGGTGGTTTGAATAGGTTTGACCCCAATAGATTTATGTATTTGAATGCTTGACCTATGGGGAATGGCACTATTAGGAGGTTTTGCCTTTTTGAAGTAACTGTGGCCTTGTTGGAGGAAGTGTATCACTGTGGGGGCAGGCTTTGAGAGCTCTATGGTCATGCTCTGCCCAGTATGGAATTTCAGTCTCCTGCTGCTGCCTTTGCATCAAGATGTAGAACTCACAACTCCTTCTTCAGTACCATGTCCTCCTGTATACTGCTATTCTTCCCACCAGGGTGATAGACTAAACCTAAGAAACTGTAAGCCAGACCCAAATAAATGTTGTTTTTCCTATGAGTTGCCTTGGTCATAATATCTCTAAAAGCAATAGAAACCTAGCAAAGATAGTGGCCAAAACTACTTTTCATTTGGACATCAGCTACTGGTACCAAGGCTCAGCTTATCCTCTTGTTTGCTATTTTTTTATAAGTACTGAAGTCTTAATGTATATATATTATTAAAACTAAAAATATATAGATATATACCTTAAAGGAATATATTGCCTCAGTTTTTAAATATAACTATAATTGCTATAAGCATTTGCTATAAGCAAAAATTTTAGAAATAGAGCTACATTTACAGTCACAGATACTAAATATAGAAATTACCTTTGATTAACTATGATGTATATAAGTTACATACTGTCTAACTTGGAATTGCAAATGTTGAATTTCTATATTGATTGCTTATGACGTGGGAAGAACTTGTTGAAATAACTAATGTCATTTTAATGGATTAATGAAATGAAAGTAGTTTAGTAGAAGATCTTTATTTACAAGTCAGTACTCAAAACAACTTACACCTCAATCCACTGATTCATAGAAATTATGTCTCTTTTTGTTATGGTCCTGACTCTGTGTATTGATTTGTCTAGGGGCATTAATTTGTTTTGAACCGGAATGGCTCTTAGAGAATCATACTATTCACTGAAAACTACCATTACTCTATACTGAGTTCTATCAAGGATTCTGAACTATTCTGAAGTCTTATTCCTATACATGAGCTACCCTGTAATTAAATGTCCTTATATGACACTATAATTTTAAATCACGTATGTGTTGATTTTCCTTTACCTTAAAAAACATATTGGATTTTGAATTATATGTATCCAGCCATTTAAAACACACACAGTAATTTGGGGTTGACTGATTATTTAGAATATCAAAGGACCATATACATTTGTAACATTATAATCCCTATTGAATGTCTTCATTATGTCTTAATACAATGTAACAGGACAGCTATCCTGAATGTGAGTCTTTGCTCTGATCACTCATGTTTTTGAGCATACTGTGTTTACTTCTTTTCCCTAGTAATGAAGAACACTGCATGTCATACTGAAGTTACAGAACCACACCTCTGATACAGGTCTCAATCACTTGTCCTCTTAGCCTAAGCAGAGCTTTCAGAAAGCTGTTCATTGCCTAACAGCAAATTTGATGAATTTCTCTTCCTGCCTTAGCAAATCCTCCTCCTTGGTTAGTTTGAAGATCATTTCAATTGTGTTATAAAATTTGCATAAGAATATTTTTAAATTAATAATTGGAAGAGAGACTCGTAATACACACAGATTGATAACTGTGATTTGAAAAGTTGTCATTGTTTTAATAAATAGTGGAGTGTTTATTATTAATATAGCATTTTTAATTATACTGGCAATACTAGAACTGTCCCAATAGCAATCATGTTATACAGTTAGACAATGTGTTTTCCCCATTTTATTAGTAAAGCAATTGTATGAAATCAAAAGAGTCTTGTGTTGTCTAAATACTTCCAACTGCAAAATTTCTCCATTGAAGTATTTTAGAATCTATATTAAATACTCAAATCTCTCAGTGCTCTATTGTACAATCTTTAAAGTTTTTCCACTTTAAAATATTAATGAGTACACACTAATAATTCTTAAAGAAAAGTATGAAACAGATATTGTAAGTAGATTTAAGGGTACAGTAGAGTTATAGACAACATAGCATTTAAATTTTGATTTGGTGTTTGAACTTAAACAAACATTAAGCCTACTCTTAATATATGTACTTCATGAAATAGTCACCTTGTGTCCCATAATTGTCTCTTTGTTTTCATAGTCATTGTTCCCTTTTTTGCATACTATAACTTAAGAAAATTAACTTTAACCACTATATTAGTACGTCAGTAGCGTATTTTATCTATTTAATGACACTACTAACCAACACCTACTACATTCAGATAAGTCCAAGTTGCAAAAGTAAGTAAAAATGTACTTATTCTCAAGAAACTTATATTTAACACTTGTATCTCCAAATTATATTTAAAGTTGCAAATTTCTGTATTACTAACTTTAGGCCAATAGTAGAACTTCGTGCAGACTGCTGTGATGGTGCAAAGTTGGCTATTGTCTCTGTTGGTAGTTAGGGAATAAAAATTCTTAGCATACTTCAAATGTAGCATATAAGAAATTATACCAAAATTACTAATTTTACTAAAACCAATTTGTATTCTTTTTCAGTAACTATGATCAGCAGGAGTCGTTAAGTACCTCTAGTACCCTTGTTACAAAGTAACAGTATATATAAATCAAATAAATTTTTGAAATATTCTACTTCATATATTACTTTTGTATGACAAAACTGCTATTTATTTCAAGCACTTCATATGCAACTATACATCTAATCTGCAAATTTTCATGCATGTATGTATGTATGTATGTATGTATGTATGTATGTATGTATGTATTTTTATGTTTATGTGAAAATAACAGGGAAAAAAGGGAGATTGTAGTAATACAGGAACCTGTGTGCTTTAAAAGTATTTGTAGTTTTAATGATAATATTTGAAATTTAAACCCTGTATATGTTGACAATTAAAGAGATGCATGAAAAATTGACAGATGAATCCATGTTTCTGGTAGAAGTCCATTACTATTATCATGGTGTGATTCTTTTATACTGTTAGGTAAAATTAGTTTTGCGGAATTCACTGAGTATCTGAGCATCTGTTTTCATACTCAAACACTTGGTATTTTAGAGAATATGTGCACAAAAATGATGACTCAAAGCTTGAGACATGAAATAAATCAACAGTAGGTATAAAACTGCTGAAAGCTAACAGCTTGGGTAGAAGAAAAGATGAGCCGCTGTTCTGTTCACGGACAGTGTGAGGCTCCCTTAGTGTAGCTCCAAATAAAGTACCAGAAAATTATTGATCAACTGGGAATTGAAAGCAGAGAAATTTGTATGCATGGTAAAGTCATATATTTTAGGGACTTCATAGGATCATATAAACTAAACACTTAAAATGAAAGAAAGGTGTCCACATGGAGGATAAAGATTCTTTTAAGTAATGGGCTGCCAGATGTCCTTGTAATAAAACATGAACAACTGTAGGTCAGGCATGCTTGTGTTTATGTCCTCAAGTATTCATCAGAATGACAGATTAACGGAGTGTACAGACATCTTAGAGGAATGCCAAGGAACTTCATCTTAAAATATACATACAAACTAAAATCTAGCATTTTAAAATATCTATCAATAAAGAACTACTTATTTTCCCTCTGAGAGGGATTAATTCCTTTGAAAAATTGAAATAAAAGCATATAAGTATATATTTGAAATATCCCCTTTGTATACATAGACTCATCAGATGTTTCTAAGTATAGAAGATGATTACCAGTATTACTGATTCAAATCAAAGTATTAAAAGGTCATTTAATCACTCAAAATCATATAGACTTTGTACTACCATAAGTAATTATTCAGTGAAAGTTGAAAGATCAGGGCTGGAGAGATGACTCAGCATTTTAAGAGTGCTTAGTGATTACTCAGAGCACTTGGGTAGAGTTCCCAATACCGAAGACTTGTGGATCAAACTATATACATCTCCAGTTCAAAATGCTCTCCTGGCCTCTATGTGAAAATACAGAAATGTGCACATCTATTCATAAATAAACACACAAAAATCCTCATACAAATTTAATAATGAAATAATAATAATAAAATAATAATGATAACTTTATTTTTTAAATTGAAAGAAGAACCTTGAAATAGCAATAGTAAGTTTTCCTGTTAACATATTCAATGTTTCTCAAGGTACGCCCCAACCTAGAACAGAGTTGGATGCTATGAAATATATAAAGCAATGGGCTTGCAAGATTATTTAGTCATTAAAGTCCCTTGTCATGAAGGACTGGAGACCTGAGTTTGATCTCAAGAATGTAGATGAATACAAGCAAAGCACATGATGTGTACACACACACACACACACACACACACACACACAGAGAGAGAGAGAGAGAGAGAGAGAGAGAAAGAGAGAGAGAGAGAGAGAGAGAGAGAGAGAGAGAGAGAGAGAGTTATCAGAAATCTATTAAATTGACAACATGGTCTTGGAACACAGGGTCAGATAATTAGCTACAGAGCAATAAAATGCAAGGAAACTAATGTAGGAGTCTGAGTGATCAAAGTTATAAAATAACAGAAACTAGCCTTTTAAGTATATTTTGTGTTCTATTTTACACTTATATATCTAAATATGTATGTAACTAGAAACATAAAACAAAGATGTGAATGTTTGCCTGTTACTTCCACACAAAACTCATTTTCAGAGCTTAAAACTGGCTTTGTTTCATAGTTGAGTATCCAGAAATACAATCTGACAATAAAAACCAAATAAACAAACAAAAAAAAACCATGAAACAAATACAAGTACTACCAAGCCATTACGTTTCATTATTTTTTCAGCACATCATATAAAATTAGTTTAAAATATTATTTTCATGACCTTAACATATTTCCTTAAATATTAGTGTGGTGACTTGTGATTACTGAAGGATTTGTTTGTTTATTTATTTGGCTAAAATTTAATTAGCTATTTAAATTTGAGAACCTCTTACTGTGTGTTCTTAAACTTGTAAGCAGTAATTCATCTCTCACCCAGGTAGCTATGCAGATTGTAAATAAAAGCAATAAGGATTCTTCTAAAATTAGTTTAGGTATTTTTGGGTGGCAGAAGTGAAAGATACATAACCTGAGAAAATAAGAGTACCTACAGCTAAAGATCTCCTGCAGAAAATAAATAATACAGAATAATCAATTTGTCTAAAGGCACATTTCTTTTAAATTTCTTTACTCTTTGTCATTTAAGGGCACCATTGTTGTATCTAGTATTGTAAACTTATGCAAGCCTTCTTTAAAACTGCCACTTCTAATATATTTATTGTATACTTAAGCTTGCCATTGTCTTCAAACGCTAATAAAGCCAGCAACATTTCCTGATACGTGGAAAACAAATAAAATCTATGGAAATGCTACATAGATTTAGTATGCATTAGGTATCTTTTTGTGACATCATCAACTTATAATGATCAAACCGGTTTGTGTTTTAGATCACATTTTCAAGGATTTCAGATGATCTCAGCTGCAGCCATGGCTGTGGGCTTGTGATGGTGCCTCTTGAGAGGATAACTCACATGAGAAATTGTCTATATGGTGACCAGAATGCAATAGAAAGAAAGGGGAAAAAACCAAGGTCTCACAGTTCCATTCTAGATTATGCTGCTATGGCACAAATATTCCCATCCCCACCAGGTTTATCAACTTCTCTATAGCCCCAATTTAGAGACAAGGGCTTTAGTAAACAAGCACTAAGATCCTAACTATGGAAGTAGAGTCAAAGGAATATAAGCTAAAAGGACTAAAAATGGTTTTAAGTCAAATATTTATTTCAAATCAGAATGTCGCCATTAGGTCAGTTAACTGACACTTATTAACATTGATCAAACCCATAAATTCCAGATAAATAGATAGCAGATACTGTTGTTGAGAAAAAGAAATCTAGATGAATATTTGGCAGTATTTTATCCATTCCAATATAGGCAGAATAACCATATTATTCATTTCCCAAATTTGAATAATTTTGAGAGAAGGCTGCTCTCAACCATGGATGATGCCGAGCAATTATAAACTCTGTTGCACAGCCAAGTTGTTAAGTAGTTGTTCCCTTCTGCTTCCCAGTATTTATCTAAGAAGTAAAATATCTTCTGCAGCTTTCTCAGAGAGCTTGCCCATGTAGAATCCTGGTTCAGAAACAACTTAAGGAAATAGAGTAACTTATCTGGAAGATTTGCAAAACAGAAAACAGTATGATGTCAGTTTCTTCTGGTGTCTATTCCTTCCTTATTTTTAGTGGAACAAAAGAATGCTTTTCTTTCTTGTAGTCATGTAGATTGAGAACACTATCTATCTTTAAGGACCAAGAAGAGAATACAAGAAAGCCCCCTTGAAGTTCTGTGCTGACATTTAGGAGAGTTTGAGCTTTGCAAAGGAATTCAAAGAGTAATCTTTAAATCTGTGAAATTCAAGTGCCATTCTCTCCACAAGTTTAGTGGCAGAAGGGAGGGATTGCCTCCTCTTTGAGTCTAATACCTATATTACATATGATGCCAGTACAGAGAGATCTCTTTAAGTCAAAGATATTTGTGGTCAAAACCAAGATGTATTTGTCTCCAGTGCAATATTTGGTGGTGATTATATTACTTAGAATAGGATTATAGAATAGGATTATAAACAATTTGAAACATATTGCCCAATATTGAATCACATTGCAATGATCAATAACATCACAATAAGGAAACAAATATTGAAACATTTTTGTTGAGTATAAGTAATAGAAACAATCCAATTAAAGCATAAGAAAAGGATAAAATAGTTCATAAAGGAACATATATACCTATTGTGATACATATGACTATAACCAAACAAGAAGATATTTGTAGAGGAATATTAATCCTATAACATGACTGCTCTGGCAAGGGATTACATCCAAATACCTTCAAGGTCTATGTGGTCCAACTGTAATGCAGACATGCTCTGGGTTACATATGATTTGCCTGGAATACAGACACAACCTTAATACACACCTTTAATTCTTAATGATGTAAATATACTTAGTTTATAGACAAAAACAGCCATGTTTGAAAGTGACATCTAATTGAGGTTTTAAAGTGAAGATTCAGAGAAATGTTTGCCAGAATGAGTCAGAGATAAGATGAGCCAATACTCAAGAGAACAGCAAAAGAAGACAGGCTACTTAAGGCAGAGAGCAGAGAGAGATAAGAGGCAGTTTTACTGGGACAGTTTTATAGAGGCAAGTTGCAGGTGAAGACAGAAGGATCCAGAAGAACAGAACAAATTGACAGTATTAGTTTAAGGCCAAGCAAAGAATTTAATTAGAAGCTAAGAGAAACCAATTTGAATCAGTTAACTTGGATAGGATTTTGGGCTAGAACATCTGAGTTGAACCATCCAGCCAGAGTTCAGAAAGAGCTAGAGAGGGTGAGCTTATTCATCAGTAAGCCTATAAGATGACAATTTCCTCAGACTAATAAACATTAAATTTACACATATTGAGTATTTTTGCTCAATAGGAGAACACAAAAAATGCTATCAAATTTCATTTCATTTGTTTTACTTTGATGTTCGATGGCTGTTTTGTTATTTCCCTGGGTAGAGTTTTCTGTCTTTTATTAGTGTTCAATTTTGAAGTCGGCTATTTCCCAGTTGCCTGTACCAATATATTAATTACTTCCTAAGAATCTTTCTTTGTGGGAAGGGTAGAGGAGGATCTTTTCAATTTATAACTCATAACTCCCTCTGAAAATATTAAAATAAATGATTATATTTCAACAGAAATGTTGTTTGGAAGCTTTTATAGTGAGTGGAGGCATTTGCCTCTTGAAATTTAATGTTTTTGTTAAGAGAAGCAGAAATATTCAAAGGCTATTTATACATTATCAGTGGTTTTCAATCTGTGGGTCACCACCCCTTTGGGAGGTCATGTGTCTAATATCCTGTATATCAGATTTTTACAATACAATTCATGATAGTAGAAAATGGTAGTTATGAAGTAGCAACAAAAATAATTTTATGGTTGGGGTCACCAATACATGAGGAACTATATTAACTGGTCACAGCATTAGGTAGTTTGAGAACCACTGCAATATAATCTCAATTCTAGGCCATTTTTGTCAACATAGCACATAAAATGCCAAACCTATGACAAACTCAGACAACTTAGTTGTGCTTATGGATATTTAGGAAAAGAGGTGAAGTTTTCAAGCCTAATATCTTTATAGAAAAGCAATGATAGACAGTAAGCCTGTTAGAATGCCCTCAGATAGATTGAATTTTCTTACTACTAAACCCCATGGTGATAAATTAACTACAGATGAAAGTTGTAAGCATTGGAAGAGAGTTTGGCATTTAGCTATATTCTGGAAGCAAAGCAGCAGTGGCTACAGAGAAATGTCATCTAGCCTTTCTGTGCTCAGATTTATTTTGCTCTTCTAAGGTGCCTGCTCAAGTATTCACACAATGAAAACTCAATCCCATTCAAGACTGTAGCCTCTCATATATTTGAAGAGTAAACACTAGGGAGGGAGGAAAGTGACTGAATAGTAATAAGGTTCGAAGAAATGAAAACTGATGGATTACTCACTCTGGAAACTGTTCACTTACTTACCACATGGAAGCCTGGGATGTGCACTGTCTGGGGATAGCTTTGTAAAAATGCAAAATTTCCCCACCTAGTACAGAACTGAATCATCTGAATCAATTCCTAGTTGCTGAGGACCTTAACTGTGTTAGGTATGTGAAAGCAAGGTGCAGAGATAAATAACAGGTCCTCACTGCTCATCTTTTAGAAAGAATGTTAAGCTGAGTAGTTAATGGTCCTGCTTTTAAAGACCTTGTAGAAGAGACACAGGCTGGTATACAAAGCAATACATGAAAGTTCAGTAATAGAGATGAATGTTATGGAACCTTATAGGAAATTTTAGGCAGCGGGTTTGCCTTTACAGAGGAAATGGATACTTAATAATGATGAAAAATTTTCACAACATGAAAAAAAATGGGCAATGTATCCAACAACACATGCTCCCTAAGAATGCATGCTAATAATATGGGGCATATTAAAAGATACTCATCATTATTAATCATCAGTGAATTTAAAGGTGCAATGAAATTTTTATATACTTAGAATAGCAATGGTTGTTAAATTTGGGGTAGAAACTAAAGAAACGGAAAACTTGTTCACTGTTAGTAGTGTAAGTGAGTACATATTATTAACAATTTTTAGCCTCTGGGAAAGAGAAATGAGGTTTTCTCTAAGAGCGTAGCCCTGGGAAGTCAACCTCTCCCCAGTAGAAGACCACACATCAAAAAACACTTGGTTTTGAAGATAAATATGTAAGTATGTAGGGATTCCCTTCAAAATACCTAAAGCAGAACTGCCATAGCACTTAACTAGTTCAATGCTGGCCTGTTGTCAAAGAAAAGTAGTATCAGTGGGCTGAAAAGATAACTGTATTGAGCATGGGCTCATTGGGATACCATTTCCAGTAGCTTGGGTACGGAAACATCCTGAGTGTTGTAGAATGACTGCCAATGGAATATTACTTATCCTAGGCCAATTGACAGAAAGAATACTTGATATTTTCAATGTAATGGATACTGAAAACATTAAGATGTGATAAATAAGATGCGAAGAGACAAATTCTACATAATCTTATTTATTTATATAATAATAATAACCACATGAATAATAATAGAGAATATAACAGTGGCTATCAAAGGCTATGGAAGATACAAAAGGAGGTATACTGTTTGGTTAGCACAAATTCTAAATTATAATCACTGGTGGTCTTCATGTACAGAATCATGAACATGAATTGTCAGTGATTTATTATGTACTTGGTTTTTATTCCTTAAGAGTTTCATAAAATGCGTTTTGATGCATCTCTGCCAACTCTCCATGGATTAACCCAACCTTCCCTACCCTTTCAATTCTGTGCCTCTTTGTAAATCTTTCAAGACCAATATTCTGCTGACCAAACTTTCTTAGCTTTATTAATACAATCATTTCACCAAAAGTGAATCAACAAGACCTCAAATTGTGTACTTCAAATACATTTTAATTTGTAAATCATGGATGTGCTTTATTGGTTGAAAAAGCTGGAGGAAAATAGACATAGTCATTCCTGTTATCAGTCATCCCTTCTCACTCTTTAGAAGCTAGCACTATCAGTGACAATGATTCCTTTGGCAGCTCCCAGATTCATATTTGCAGAATGTTCCAAGAACTGTGTGTGTGTGTGTGTGTGTGTGTGTGTGTGTGTGTGGTGTGTGGTGTGTGGTGTGTGTGTGTGTGTGTGTGTGTGTGTGTGTGTAAGACTTCTGATAAGTATGGTTTTTGCTCTCCCTCCTCTGAGATAGACTCTTAATCTGTTGCCCTGTGAAACTCACTCTATTGCCAATATCTGCTTGTTACTCATGGTGTCCCGCTGACTTGGGCCCAAGTGCTAGGATTACATATATTTCCTAACATGCCTAAGCAAAGTGACATATAAATCAAATATTTTTAAGAAATAAAATGTATGAATATCTCAACACAGACAAGATGAATAACATTAGCAAATTCATAAAGGCAATATATTAAATAATATTAAGTAAAAATGCTACAATGTTGAAATCTGTTAGTAGGCTGAAAGATACATTGAAGTATGCAGACTATTTGGTTAGGTTGAGAGATTCAGATGATAATTACAGTCATGCAAATGGCATTGGCTTGTCAGGATTTTGCCTCCAATTTCTCCTTTGTATGTATGTATTAATTAAATGTTCCAGTCATCATATATGGAAAATGTCATGGGCCAGGTGCTTTCTAGGTGACATGCATGATCGGAAAGATGTACATCATCCATATGAATTTGCAGGTTGCCTTTGGAGTGGATTGGTTAAACCAACAGTGGTCAAGGATCAAGTTAGAAAATTGGTTAGGGCAGAAAAGGAACAGAATATAAAATGAAATAAAAAGTGATTGATGGAATGGTTCAACTGTATTATCATTGCTACTGCTTTCTAGGACCTCCAAATAGTCATCCTGCTATATCTACAGTGGACAGTTTGCTTTTTCTCATGGGATGCTAATTTGTACTTCAAATTTCAAAATCCCAGAGAAATGGAATTCCCAAGATTTAAAACTTCAAAACACTGATTACAATGTAGCTATGAGACAGAGGTAATGTAGGTTGAACCCAGCACTCAAGACTCTGAGGTTGTTCACAGTCACTTGAACTATATATGAGTTCATAATAGCCTGAATGCTACAGTGAGACTATCTCAAAACTCAAAACAACCAACTAAATGTGTGACTATGCTTTGTGGTACTGTTATAGATTCAAATAAGCCAGTATAAACTGCTATGTAAATTTACATCAGAGTGAGATTCTAGGGGAGACACAAAATTTGTATTTGGTGGCATTTATAGGCATAGGAGAATAGAGGCCTGAGATGGAATACCTGGGCCAAGATGCCAAGTAGGCAGGTATAGATAGATGGTGTGCTCACTGTCCTTCAATGATAATTATGGCTCTGAATGACAAAAGGAAAAAAAACAGAAGGACAAGAAGTAAGTTGTCTTAAAAAGTGCTGGCCAGAATGCTGTCCCTGTTTGTCACTTTCTAGAAAGTATTCTTGGTCTTGCTAGGGACATCTATACCTCTTATACCTGTAAGATACTGCAATTCTGATTTTATTGCATTTATGAAAATCTCTCAGTAGAAACATTTGAGGTTAAGGGTTTCTTTGTTGTTTATTAGGTTTTTTTGTTTTTGTTTTTTTGGTTTTTGGTTTTTGGTTTTTGGTTTTTGGTTTTTGGTTTTT
>JANHMN010000019.1:37959783-38007184 GCA_030674055.1 Rhabdomys pumilio
TTTTTGGTTTTTGGTTTTTGGTTTTTGGTTTTTGGTTTTTGGTTTTTGGTTTTTGGTTTTTTGGTTTTTTGAGACAGGGTTTCTCTGTGTAGCCCTGGTTGTCCTGGAACTCACTCTGTAGACCAGGCTGGCCTCGAACTCAGAAATCCGCTTGCCTCTGCCTTCCAAGTGTTGGGATTAAAGGCGTGCACCACCACTGCCCGGCGATGTCAAGGTTTTAAACACCAGAGATGATAAAGTAATCAAGTTAATATGACTTTGAGCAAACTGTTGGTTTTTAACTTTAAAAGTTAAAAGGGGGGCATAAAATAATATGGCTCAGTATGTGGAGGAAATTACAGCCACGCCTGATGACCTGTGTTTGATCCTTAGGACTCGGGACTCAACATGGTAGAAGGAAAGAATTGATTTTTGCAACTTGTTCTCTGATGTTCATATGTATATCATGATATGGGCAGGCAGACACACACACACACACACACACACACACACACACACACACACACTCCTATTTGTGAAATTGTTGTGAAAAGAAAAGGATACATATGAGATATTTAGCCCCATGCAGCAAATTATTAAAGAGAAGAGAAAAATACAGACCAGCTTAAGCATAGAGAATTATATCCACATATCTATTATTTCTCCAAAGGGTAAGACAAACTTTAATCTGTCAACTGATCCTCTTGGCAACACTACTTTCAGAGGCAAGATAGCTCAATCACTCAAAGAATGACATCTACCCCTGTGTTGCTCCCTGCTTCCCAATAGTCTGAAAATGGATATAGACAGAGTCACCTAGTGAAAACAAGCTCTCCCTTGTTGTTCACACATATTGTGTGAGATTTATGTTACTTATGATTATTTGCTATGAACCTGTGGCCCTGATGCTGATGAAGAAAACCAAGGGAAAAATATTTACGTTAGATTTCTGATACAAAAGAAATAGTTTGTATTAACACAAATTTAACATTATTATCACTGTGCAAATGGTAGCTTTGAGAGATATGTAACGGGAAGCCATAAATTGGGATGATTTTTTTTCCTTTTCAACCATTATTTTAAAATATTATTTTTAAATTTACTTTTTTTTATAATTCAACACATATATAATATATATTCAGAACATTATTCTCCCTGATTACTGTTTGTTTTTCTCTTCCTCTGTTTCCAAATCTCTTTGAGGTGATTTCCTCTCCTAATTTCATGTCTTGTGTCTTTTTTCAGCTCACTGCATTTCATTGGTCTTGCTCACATGAGCATGGGGGAGACATTATTTGAGCAAGGGCCACTTACCAGTTACTCTAACATTGAGGACTATGAGTTCTCTATCAACAGCCTCCCAATTGTTTTTCACAGTGGCTACTCTAGTCTGTCTCCCTTTAGAATTTATGGTTCCCTGTTGTCCATCTGCTGTTGTAAATGTTGTTCATTTACTTATATTTTCTTAATGAATGATATTTGACTAGAGTGATAGGGGCTCTTAATTTGATATGGCTTTAATTTGAATTTCTTTCATGACCACTAGATATGAATAGCTTTTTGTTGTTATTTTTGTTTTTGTTTTTGTTTTGTTGTTGTTTTTTAAATCAATAATTTGGGTGGTATGTTTTGAGAAAAGGCTCCTTAATGCATTGGCCCATGAATTGATTGGGTTGTCTGATGTCTTAATGTTTGGTATTTTGAGGCCCTGTTTTATATTATAGATATACAATAAATTAGGAAAACGCCAATATCTGTATTAACTTTATTTTTCATAGCAACAGGAAAGGATCACACAGTCAAATTCACAGCAATTACCGACCTTTCCTACTGACTCAGGACCTATATTTCTACAAACAATTTACATGTAGGTGGCCAAGGCATTACTCTGTGTTTGTGAGATTTATAGTTCTTTACATAATAACTAATAGAAAGACTGCAGAGACATAGATATGTATGCCTATGAAGTAGCATTAATGATTATCACACTTCTTTCCAGTCAAAATTCACCATGCCACATCTATTGCTCAGAAAAATTGATAATGAAACATTTTAAGATATATTGTCTCATCTGGGAATGATTAAAAAATAATAAAGTCATATATATATGTGTGTGTGTATATGTGTGTATATATATATTTTGAAAAAATATAAATATATACTTTGAAATATACACATATATATATTTTGAAATATATACATATATATACTTTGAAATATATATACTTTGAAATATATATATATGTATATATATATATTTCTTGAAAATATATACCTTAATATATGTGTGTATATATATATATATATATATATATATATACTGAAATATATTCTGTTGTATCATATAATTGCATTATATATTATCTATAGTTAACAATAGCCAACACTAGACTACATTGCATTCTTAGGTTTATTTTCTCACATTTTCCCATCTGCTATCAAGATATAAGTGTCTCTATATTCTCAGTTCCCCAGAAATGCAACATATAAGTTATTTATGGAACTAAGGGTTTTGGCATCTGAGCCATGAGTTTTTGGGGAGTTGAGGAGTTTGAACTCTCTCTCTCTCTCTCTCTCTCTTTTTCTCTCTCTCTCTTTCTGTCTTTCTCCCTCCCTTCTCCCTCTCTCATTCTCTCTCTACATTTTCTTCTACTTTCCTTTCTCCATCTCCTAATCATCCTAGCTTCTGCTTCTGTTGCTTCTTATGCACTTAAAACACAAGAATTAAAATACATACTAAGTGTTAGACCACTCATAGTTAAGTGTAAGATAAATAAATTCCCACCCTAATTGCATAGATCCACCTATCCCTGGCTGCTAAATCCTGAAGCAATAAGCAACCCTGAGTTTAACATCTCAGACCTGTGTGTTTTACTGGTCTAGCCCTCAGAATTTGGGCAATCATAGGCCTGGATGAGAGCTATGAAAGAACTTCTGTTTGTAGAAACTCAAATCAGTAGTAGTAAAACAGTGTATGGTTATCAAGAGCTTGAAACTATGTGTTATATGGGTAGGTGCGGGCTTCATTGTGAGTTTGGAAATGGACTATGTGGTATTGGTTATAAAACTCAGAAAGTATAAAACCCCTTATGCTGTAGTTTTATGTGAAAATATGGCATATAAGTTATACTTTAATAGGATATTAATAATACAGCATAGAGTACATAGTTGTTGAGATTATATGTATTTCATAACACTGAATAAAAAGATCATAAACGTACGGTAAAGAATGTTCTGAGTTAAAAGGACCCGGGTGATGGTAGCAATTTCTCAAAGGCTGATGTATGCTTCAAAAAATGTAGAGTACTACTTTACAGTGAGGCACATCCACATTTTTTCACCATTTATGATTTTCTGTGCAAAACACAATCTAACACAAAAGCAATAAACCCATTAATCTCTGAATAAGTGTTTTCAGATATTTTACCATAGACTAGTCTTTACCATAGACGTTAGCAGTGCACTTTTATATCTTTGGCATTGCTGTGAATAATTTCTTCTCTGTATGAGTATGTAAAACTAAAGCAAACTTTTAATGAAATTGTGCACCTCAAACTGTAGTGGGTAGCAGGACTTATAAAGGGAAACCATGAATATTAAATGTTTGTCATAATCTGTAAAAAAAAAAAAAGGTTCAATCAACTTTTGTCTCACTGGCATTAACAAATTTAGTTTCTTATACCTATAGTTTCCCTCAGAGAAATGACTTTCAGTGAGTTATGAAATGAAAATATAACAATAAGAGATAATGCAGCATTTTCAAGTACATCTTGAGAAAATGCATGCTCTTCCTTTCACCTATGCTCTGTGGTCTGTGATTATTCTATAACTGGGCACTAATCAGATCCATTTGTTCAACACTGTCAGCTGGGGTCAACATATGTCAACCAGCAGAGAGAGGTAATCATGCTCCAACCAGGTAGTGGGAAGTTAATATATAGCTATTATTTTTCATAAACCATTTAGACAGAGACAGAAGTTCTTAGAGAGGTATAAAGTCATAGAGTTCACTTCCAAATTATACATTTAAAATTAAGGACTATCCCTTGCATTTGAAATTATCAGAAATTATTTGCATCACATTGAAGTCAAATAAAAAAATATGCCAGCAGCTTCCAAGAACGCTAAACAAGAATCTGGAAAATGGAAAGCAGTGTCTTGCAAGATGATATTTTAGTGGTTGATGTGGCTAAGAGATATTTGCCCTAAGAATAATGGCCTGGGAATCTGTGTGTCAGAGATTGTTTGTAATCAGATAATAATTTAGGATTCCCCCACAAACACACACACACGTAATTCTTAAAGTTTATGCTTCTGACTGCATGCTTTGACTTGCCTGTTTCATCCTGAGGTTGACCTTAATATGAGCTTTTAGTTCCTCACATAGCATTCACATACCAACTGACTTAGAAATAGCTTTAATTTGTGACTGGGGAAATGACTAAGCGAGGAAAGCATTTGAAGTGCAAGTCAAGTGTGAGAACCTATGTTCAGGACCTGTGCAATTATGGTAACTTGTGTCTGTGTGTGTGTGTGTGTGTGTGTGTGTGTGTGTGTGTGTGTATGTGTATGTGTGTCCGTGTGTGTGTGTCTGTGTGTGTGTCTGTGTGTGTGTGTCTGTGTGTGTGTGTCTGTGTGTGTGTTCTGTCATGATGACAAATAATCTCCTCCTACTTTTTATTTATAGATAGAAATGTTTGTGGTGCATGCCTTTAATCCCAGCACTTGTGAGGCAGAGGCAGGCGGATTTCTGAGTTCGAGGCCAGCCGGGTCTACAGAGTGAGTTCCAGGACAGCCAGGCTTACACAGAGAAACCCTGTCTCGAAACAAACAAACAAACAAACAAACAAAGAAACGTTTATAGAATACCTGTGTGGTCTGTCAGATTCTACACATTGCCACAAATCTGATTTTTTTGAAGTCAAGTTTCCTTCATGCATAAGAAGTCAATCATGTAGCACATGTATAGTCTGAGACAGATGATGAAAACATAATAATAAACAATGCTTCTATTTTACTATTGCCTGAGCTACACGTTGTCATGAACTTTTGGCCAAAGCGAGTCATGTAGCCAAGCATAAGACCAACATCTGTACAAGAGTCACTACATAGGGCATGCCTGTAGACATAATTCTCTCAAATGAAGGAACAACGATGTAATCATCATGTAACGTAACACTGAGCACATGATGAGTTATCCATGTGGATGCTGGAAGCAGAATTCTTATCCTGCCTCTGAACCATCTCTCCAGCCAGGCAAATTAACATTCTTAAAGACATACAGCTTAGATGATCTTTCTATGTGTTCTTTAATAAATATTTTTATTCCTTTAAAATTGTCTGCTTTTAACATCTAATTCAGTCTTAAGAAATTTGATGAGAAACTGTTAGTTTATATGTTTAATGCTTATTTTTCAATATTTATTACAAATATTTGTATAATTAAAACATTGAATAAATGTATTTGTCCCGAACCTAAAGGAACTTTGAATTTTGTGAAGGCTAATTTATACTTTTAAAGAGTTATTTTATTTTTACTCATGTATCTCTGTGTGTATATGTGCACATGTGGACAGGTATCTGTGAAGGCCAAATTGGCACTGGAGTTCCAGACAATAACGAGCTACTGGACATGGGTACCAGGCACCAACTTCATTCGTTAGCAAATCAACAAGCAAGCATTCCTAACCACTAGGCCATCTCTCCAGCCTTCAAGTGATGCTACTTATAGAAACAGTGAATGAAAAGAATCTGAAAACTTATTTGTCTCCTTTAGTAGTGAAGGGGAGAGTCTGAATGAGAGTACTATGTTCCATGAATGAGTGCTATAAATAAAATTTAAAAAAAAACGAATATTTCACATTTTTTGTGGATATTATTTTGATATAATCAAAGAGTTAGTGCAGTCAGTTTATATCTGCCGTTTCCCCCTGGGGCAGGCTCACAGCTTGCACTTGAAGTCGTAAGGATAATCTTTAAAGTGTATATCTCTGAGTTCAGCATGGCAGAGTAGATGAATGGATTCCATTACTGTCTTTGGAGGAAATGGTGTTAAATCCTCTTTTCATTTGCCTCAGAAATGAAGCCCTAAGCAAGTTTTGCAAATGGCAAGAGTAATAACATTTCAGCTATGAACCCAGGACTCCTAATGTTAATGTTCTAATTCATTATAGGAACCCTTTCTCCATCCGAAGTCATTTTCTAAATGGTTTCTAGGCCAAGCTGCTTAGCATAAGAAAAAAAAAATCTAGATTTTGGTTACTTTTATTACTTTCTCTTTTTATTATTCTTATGCCATAACAATCATGGAATATTTGTCTATGTAATTTTTTTTCAAAGTTTATGAGGATCTTCCTGTTTGATTATGATCAAACATTTATATTTAATGCTGAATTGACAGTGTCCCACAGCTGAGAAAATTCACAGCTGAGTATTCTGTAACAACAACAACAAAAATAGGGTTACATTTAATAACCCCAGAACAAAGATAAATGAACATTAACTTAAAAGTGTTGAATTTTCTTATGTATTACCAGTATCGTGTATATCCATATTGTAACAGAAAAATTGAAAGCGGATAAAAATGGTCTTGTGAGGTGACCCAGACCCTGGAGACCTGAATTAGAATAATAGCAATAAATGAATATAATAATTTTTAATGTGTAAAGGAATGAAGAGAAAACAAGGTGACAGCCTTCTTAAACCCAGCTAAGCTTCAACCGATGGACAAATAGAAAGACTGCACTCACTTTCCCCTTCTCCTCAGGTTCATGCCACCTCAAAGAGAACCAATATTTTTAACAGATACTAATGAAGAAGACAATTAGAAGCGGACAAGTAATTTATGATAGGCTACACTCCTTCTAACTGTCTGTATCTTTATCTTCTTATCCCAGTTAAATACCTATTTTCTTGTTAGATTTTTATTTCTGATTTCCTTTATTATACTTTTCCTTTTAACTAATTTTTATTCTTAAGAATTTCATACCTGAGTACTGCATTCTTATACTGAGGCAGCCACTTTGCTACAACAGTTTGCCATGATGGCTAAAGAAGACCAAGGGAAACTCAGATTCTTATTTCAAATGTTCTGATTTCTATGTCTTCCAAAGCTGATTGAATAGTGACAAGTGTCTCAGGTTACATATGATTTCTCTTCTATTTTTCTTTACATTTGTAAAACTTTGTATGTATATATTTACATATTTGTGTGGGAGTGGGGTACACATGCTGTGTAAATGTCAGCAGAAGCCAGAGGAGGATTCGGGTGCTCTGGAGATAATGTTAGGGACATTCGTGAGATGCCTGATTAGGATGCTGGCAACTGGATCACAATCCTCTGAAAGAGCAGTAAGTGTTCTTACCACTGACCTATTTCTCTGGCTCCTCTCATAACATATTAACAAGTAGAGCAAAAGAAGCAATTGGACATCAGGAAATCTGAGAAAGTTGCCCAGAAGCTCTATAGAGAAAAGTAGGTCGACAGTAGTTCTTATCTAAATTCTGAAGATATTTGTCCCACTTTGCCCATTCAGCCATTAACACCCAGTAACAATCCCTGATTTTCTTTACTTTGAGAAATCTAACCTGGGCTTTTATTGTTGCTATTTCCCTTTGCTACAGGTGTTACTCCTTCATGCTCAATAGCTATTTCAATTAAACTGTCAGGATATATTTCACACTCCCCCCAAACCTGGCATGTTGAAAGCCAGCATAGACAGCCTTTTGTTAGAAGTTCAGGGAACTCGCAATGGACATAGAAACACTTTCTTCCACACATGATTTTGATCCGGAAATGAACAGCACTGGAAAAATCATTGGCGGTTCAAAGGAAAAATCAAAGATTTGGTGAATTTTATGTAGATTCGAAACTGGGTTTCCATAGGTGCCGAAAGTAAAAGGCAGGAAATTTTGCCTCGCAAGCTCTTCAAGGAATGAGTTATTAGTGTCCTCTTGAAAGGGTCCCCAGTCATCACTTTCTGAGGCGTTTAATGGCTGCACTATATCTAAATCATAGCTTGCATGAGCAGGGATACTTGCTAGCTATATTAAGACCCGAGTCAGCAGTGTTCACAGCTGAGCGAGATCAGTTTATTTGGTGGCTCCCACCTAACTGGAAAACGGTGTGGCTCTCACTGTGATGATGATAAACCATCTCTCTTTGGCCTGATGAAGAAGCTACTTCAAACAGCTTCCATTGTCCTTGCGTTGCTTCTAGATTTAAATGAATTCACGAAGAATGGGATTCATACTACAAAGTAAAACGTGCTTGTAATTATTTTAAAACGGATTGTGCGATTTTCAGATAAAGACAATTGGTAGATAAAGCAGCTTATGAGCTGAAGTTACTTTAAATACTCCCATTTGTGTTTAAAGTACAAACCCCTGATTGGTAGATTTGAATTTTATTGCTTGGTGAGAGTGGGACTGAAGCAGATTAAAATCAAAATTGCCTTAAATATTTTTACTATCCTTAATAGCTATACTTATATGACCTAACATTGTTTTGACTATCAGATAAACTTAGCTAACCACTGACTTCCAACAACCAAAACTAGAAATATCATCAACTAACATGTAATATCCTTGCCAGATATTTCTCCGCTTGTCTACCTGATATCCGTTTTGTTTGATAAACACATTGATTATGTATCTTCTCTGATTTCAAACATTCATATAAAAACACTCCATTATGAAACATGCTATTGAAGGTAAAAGGTTCTGTTTCTGTAGTTTGGGCTCAAGAGAGACCATAATCTGGATTGGCCTTTTCATAAGAGATTTATTATAAGAGAGATTAACACTACAGACAGACAGGCAGAAAGCAACACATAGGAACTCTGAGGAGAGATGAGACCTAAGGGTCAGAGTGGGTGTTAGTTCTTACAGGTTTCATAAGAAACTGGTGGCAGTGAGATTGAACATTTCTTTTATTAACCTATGTTTGGGTAGGTTTAAGGACAACTAATGTGTGCTCAGAAAAATGGCATGTAATCAATTAATGTGCCCCATGGTGGTCACTGCTGAAGGTCCTCAAATCAGTGAAATTAGGTATCTAGAGAAATAGGTTACTTTACTTCTAGATTCCAAATGCTGTAGTTTATCAAATTGCCACCATCCAGCCAAAGGGGGGAGTTTCACAAGGTGACCTGTGATGTCAAATAAGAAACCTGTGACCTTGTGCTGTGATCAGTAATATTTAGGGCAGAGTCAACCACCTCTCAGAACATATTCTTCCCTTGAGAATGAGAGTTGTTTTCGGTAGTCACAAACCCAAGCACTTAGTCTAAAGTTAAGAACAACTGTATATGGTATAGAGTCACTTCTCCAGGCAGCATAGTATTAAAGTAAAAGAGCTTCTATGGAGGTCACAGATTCAGAATAGAAGGTGATTGAAACCTTTATATTATGCTACTAAGGTCTAGCATTTACTATTCAGACACAGCAGTGCAAAAGCAAAACAGAAGAAATAGAAATTCAGATAAAAAATACATCCTATTGAGAAATTTTTAAGATTTTTCTTTTAGAAGTACCTGTGTAACTAGAAATTGTCTGAAACAGTTGTCAAAAAAAATCAAAAAACAAAAAAACAAACAAAAAACCCCAGAACATACTTTAAAAACAATCACAATAAAGTCTTCAGAAACAATGGTTCCTGCTAAAAGATCCATATTTTATTAACTATTATTTAGTCATCTTCTGCTTTTTAATTACTTTATTCATTGTGATGTATGCATATAGTTCATAAAGTGTATAATATAGAGTTAGTGAGTAAATAATCAGATACATGATAATTATCCCATCAAGTGTTATTGATGCTGCTTTCTACAAATATTTTTTTAATATTTCAAAAAAACATAAAATATAATTTTGAACATAGTGATGATTTTGCTGTCCTAGGAGATATATTATTTTTCAAATATAATGGAAATACAACATAAAGGAGTATTCTAGTGATGCAGATAAACTAATGTAAGAGAAGTAGACAAGATACAAAAAAAAGAGATACATTTGATCAAGAATTAGGTTGAATGGCACTGTGTTCCAAATATAAGACTTAAAAATATGTTTAATAAGAAAAAAAATCTTATTATTCCATGGTACTTGATTGAGTATGGGAAAATATTTGAAAGTAAATGATGTAAGATTTGAACTATCTTTCAATCTATTATGATACCATTGCCTATAGAAGAAAAGCTTTTTCTAAATATCATGGACTGGCGTAGACAGCATCTCCTAAATCAAGTCTATCGCTTGCTGAGATAAATGTATATCTTCAGTACACAAACTACTTGTGGGAAAAATTTCAAGGCAACTACAATGGGGACTCCACAATTGTTCTTTTGTATTACATTTCTCCAAGACCTCTTTATCTAATACGAATTCTTATTATTGAACATCACTTAGTTTCCTACAATATATATTATATTACCTTTCATCTAAAATTAAAATTCCCGAGTCCATAAAATTAAAAACATGAGGAATTTCACACTTTTTTTTTATAAGATGACACATTTGATTTCAAATGTGGCAATTTTCTCAATTACTTAAATGAATAAAAACATTCTTTACTGCTTGCTCAAATTATATGAGACATTTTTCCAAAATGACATTTATGAGCAGCACTTTCTAAATCTATAAAAATCTGTTAAAAGTAAAACTCACTTTTACTTTGGGAGGAAATAATTTAATATTTATTTCAATGGCTTAAATTAATTATAATGATAACTAGACTTTGATAATTATATAATAAGCTTATTCTGTCCTCTTAAATTAACAGTTTTAAAGTCTGAGGAAATTATTTTATGAAATATAACAAATTCATGACCCAAGTTAAAAATAAATAAATCTATGCTGACGTATAGATTAAGAAGTTTGATGAAGATTTTCTTACTCTTCCAAAACCTGAAACTGGTCTTTGCTTTTGTCTCTACTGTCCCATTGACATAATGTAATTTTAGAGTTTTAGCTCCATTTGTACGTGCCTAATCCAAAATCATTCGTGTAAGTGAGCTTTATGAATAGACTCCTTTATGTTTTCTTGGCAAATCTCAACCTCTAGGGTGGCAATTCGTGAACTGGAGTTACCTAAACCCATCAGAAACGTGGTGTAGACAAAAGCACAGACCAGTTTTAGCTTGGGGAAGAGGAAGAAAGTCTTCATCGACCTTTATAATTCATATGTTTTAGATAATGGACTAAAACCTGTGTGTCTTTATAATCTAAAGACATGGGTGATTTTAAATCCACCCAAGTTAGCAGTGAAGAGTGACCATTTTAGATGTACAAGCATTAAATCTAGTTGGTCTATTACTGGGACTCCAAATGAGAGACAAAAGGATGGTTATCAGGGAGAAAATTGTTTCAAATTTTCAGGGACAATAGTGGTTGCCTACAAGAGTTACTCCAGTAAAACCCTTTTCCTTATTTCAATTCTCAACCTACCCTCTTTCCTCATTGTCTCCATTCGCCTTCCATAGGTCTATGAAATTAAGGAGGAGGCAACCTGAAAGGTAATATCAACCACCCACCTGAGCCCAGAATGATATATTCACCCTCAGAATCTACAGTTAGTAAACAAATATTAGTGTGGACTATCATATCATGAGGTGGAAGAGAGTAGCAGTTCTTGGCTGTCCAAAGCAGAGAAGTTAGTTGACTTTGGTTAACATATTCCGGAACTCTAGGTCTGAGGTGATGGGCAGTTCTCTCATTAAGAGTGTTACTATGGTTTTTGCCCCTCTCTTTTTCTCCCCTCTAACTCTTCTGTTCAGATGCAGAGGTCATGGTTGAATTGTGGCTTTAGGGCGGGGACTTAAAAAGACCAAGAGATGACAGAACAGCTTCTTATCACACCAAATGCTGAGAAGGCTGGTTGATACCTTAGAGTAAGTGCTAGAAGGTAGTCCAGAAATCCAGGACATATGAAACCCAATTTGGACTCAGCAGAAATCAGACTTTTAGCAAAACTATTTTAGTATGGGTAACCTGAAATCTCAAAGTCTCATTCCATAGGGTCACACATGGGAAAGCAAATGAAATATGTGTTCTTGGTTCAGGAGACTTGCAAGGATGTTGGCCATTTGACCTTTAGTTTTAAGTCCTTACCTGAGATACTTGCCTGTGTTGCCTGTGTTGGTTGTTTTCTTTTTTAAGACAGTATCTGACATACCTAAGGCTGACTTCAAACTCACAGTATAATCAAGGATAAACTTCAATTCTTATCCCTTCTGTTTTTATCACCCAAGTGCTGAGATAAATGGAGTATGCACTATCCCTTACACAAAAGGTATTTTAATACAGAATTAGCCCAGATATGATGGACTTTTTCTTTATAGCTTTAATTTGGAAAAAGAGCCATAAAAGTATACATGCATGAAGATGGGTTAGAATTTCCACATTTTTGTAGACTAATAGAAAGCCATCCTTGCAAGTGTTCAGTAAAGATAGTGAAGGAGAGCTGAGCCAAGCACACCTCCAGTGTGAGGCGTTGTTCAATGGCTCCACACATTGTTAATCAAAGAGAACTTAGTCTGGTTCTGAGCAATGCTCCCATGCAAATGAACATCAAAGCATTTTTTCTTCCATCTTTTTTTTTTAATACAGAAAGAAGTGTCATGAAGGCACTTTTCATTCTCCTCAAAAAAAAAAAAAAGGCTACTATGGAAATGATGGATGAGAAAGCAAGAACAGAAGCCTCATGGCACTTAGACAAAGAGGGGGTATTTCCAAAGGATGGACAGCTGCACCTGGAGCCAACAAAGAAGTGACTAGAAATCATACCACATAGTGAAACTAAGGAAGAGACTGGGAATTCTGTTTTGTTAGTTACATTTTCTCAAGGCATGTAATTAAAAGTCAGCTTCATAGACATTTGAGATTCCTCTGTTGTGAATTCTCTGTTTGGCTCTGTACCCCATTTTTAATTGGGTTATTTTTTTTGGAGGTTAGCTTCTTAAGTTATTTATATATTTTGGATATTAGCCCTCTTTCGGATGTGGGGTTAGTGAAGATTTTTGTTTTTTTTTTTTTTTTTTTTTTTTCAGATTCTATAGGTTGCTGATTCTTCCTGTTGACTGTGTCTTTTGCCTTGCAGAAACTGGTCATGAGATCCCATTCATTAATTATTGATCTTAGAGCCTGATCCATTGGTGTTACGTTTGGAAATTTCCCCCTGTGTCAATGGGTTTGAGAATCTTTCCCAATTTTTTTCTATTTTAATCAAATAATCAGTGTATCTGGTTTTATGTTGATGTCCTTGGTCCACTTGGACTAGGGCTTTGTGTCATTCTTCTACATACAGACCACCAGTTAGACCAGCACCATTTATTGAAGATACTTTCTTTTTTCCACTGTATGGTTTTGACTTCCTTGTCAAAGAGCAAGTGACCATAGGTGTGTGGTTTTATTTCTGGGTCTTCAACTCTATTCTTATAGGTCAAAGGGAATTAATGCCATTTTAGGATTGACTAAATACCGCTTCCAACCTGTATGAAGGGATGCCTACCTGTAAACTGCAAGATTACATATAGATGGAGATGTTGGCTTTGTGAAAGTTGGGCTTGCTGAGAAAAGTGATATTCCAGCCCTACTGGATTACAGGATTGTGCTTTACCTTAGAGTCAAACCATTTCAGTTTTGCCTGCAAGGCCCATGTGGTTATTGTGCTGACACCTACCCTACTCCTGGACTTTGATGTTCTTTCTATAGTTCTGGGTGCCTCAAATCCAGACACTCTGTACCTGGTGGCTCATCTCTGCCTTCAAACACAAGTTCCCTTCATATTTCTGATGGCACAAAATAAAATACAATATCCCTAGAAAATCCTGAAGTAGAAAATCACATCATGCCCTGTGCAAACACAAGAATGGTGCTATTCTGCTTCTCTTGGTGAGTGATTTTAACACAAATTCATAATAAAACCTGTTGGTACCACACATATTACTTCTATAACAATTCTGAGTCTTCTGGCACACACAAAAAAATCAATACACAAATCAACAGAAATGCAATTTTTAAAAATTATTTTTTTATTATGGACTTTTAAAACTTCTTGTTGAAACTTAACAGGCATTGTCTGTTAGCATAACACATGCTTATGGTAACCCTGGATATCAGAGATTGGGGCATTTTGGCCATATGTTCAGAGATGTGAGACTATGCTTACCCTTAGGGCTCTTTTTCTTATTTTCCCTGAATGCTCTTGGTCTAATAAAACCTCTGCTGTGGCTGAGGTAGAAATCCAGTATTTGTTTACTCTGATCAGATCCAAGCAGTTCTGTGTTAATCCTGAGAGTCTCATTTGGATAACCTCTCTGAGGGCTTCACCTAGAGGAATGTACAACTCAACCTCCAGCAAATGACTGCTGCTTCACCACAGGGAGGCACACACTTTGTTTTCCTGGGACTCTCCCTCTCACACTGTAGCCCTGTCTTGAGTTCTGACCTTTATTCCCCACTGATTGAACTCAACAAGGTATCAATATTTGGTTTAAAGAGTTCTTGAAACTTAAGCTTGCTAAATTTTAATGTCTAAAAGCATCTCCTGTGTCTATTTTAGGCAATATACATTTGTTTGGTTGATAACCCAATATTAGCAGGAATTATCAATTTTTTTAATAGTGGAGAAAGAAAGAAATTCATCGGAAAATTTCTCTCCCTAAACTATTAAATAATTGACCATTGCTTATTAGGTTAAATTCTATCATACATGCTAAGTCTTAGTAAGTAATAGGAGAAATACCCAGCCTTTAAATTATGAACCCTGACCATCAGAGCAGAATGTTAATGACTTAGTATGACTAGTATGTACATTTAGAGCCTAATTCTTTATAACCCATTGTATTTCACCCCAAATGGCTAGTACTCTAAGAAGATACTAAAGTGGTCACTTCTCTGTGTAGGTATGGACTTCACATGGACATGGATAGCATACAAGACAGGACTAAACAATTCCATTTAAGTGTTGTGAAGGAAGTTACATTCTCTGAGAATCCATCTACCATCTCTCTATCATTATTTTGGGTGCATTTTTTAATGAAAAAAATTTCCTTTTTATTTTATTTCTTTAAATTGTTTTATTTATTTACGTTTCAAATATTGCCTCCCTTCCTGATCCTCCCTCCAAGAGGTCTTCCCTCCCCACCTCCACCCCCCAACTTTGCCTCTGAGACATATCTTGTTCCTCTGTATTTTTTTTTTTAATCTGGTCAGTTCCATCAATCTCATGTTTTTGGCTTATAAATCTTTGTGAGGAATATGACTGACTTTCCCCATCCTTCTTTTCCTTTCCTCTCTCTCCCCCACGATCCTCTACTTTCCCCTCCTCTCATTAAATTGTATATAGTAGATATGTGTGAGCTCTTAAAGAAACCTAAAACAAATGGCTAATCAAGGTGCCTATTAACCATATAAAAGTGTCTGCTGGCCACTAATTTCTCTTATCAGCAATACCTGTTAAAGGGTCCTGTCTCATCATATATTAGTATATATTATATAAAATATTATATTTTATTTGTTATATGTGTAACAGTTATATATAGTATATAAATAATTATTATAGCTAAATTATAAAATTATATAATAATATGTAAATATATACTTACAACTATTAAATTTGCATGAAACAAAGCTGTTCATGTAGTCACTTTTTATAAGAAAAGCTATGAATGATCAAAACTTCATTTTTAATATGTAGATATATACTTACAACTATTAAAATTGCATGGAACAAAGCTGTTCATGTACTCACTTTTTATAAGAAAAGCTATGAATTACCAAAACTTCATTTTTTTAATCTACAACTAAATATCTTTAATTATATGTGTTTTAAATTTAGTAGCATTTGTATTATGCTTGTTAGGGACTTTTGAGACAGTTGAAACTTTATCTTTTGATAACTTGTATAACATGATATTTTGTGATCACAAGCTAATTCTATTAATTTTGTTTCCTGTCTTTAATGTGCATGGAATAAGGTTGATATTTCAGAAGATCTGAAAAATCTGTTCCACATCTTTCCATAATTCATAAATAATATGCACTAGCCCATTGTGTGAACACAATATATAAAGCCAGTTATTAATATTATATACATTAAATGTCACTGGCATTAAATATTTACATGTCCTAGAGTCAAACTTCATGCTCATAAATACAGCATAGGAAAATGTGGGTTATGATTTCACCTTTAATAAATACACAATACACTTAACTGCATGAAGTTTATGCATTCTCTTGAGTCAAGTCACACTTTCCCTTTGAAATGATCCTAAAATCATAATCATAAATCTTTTTCTCCTAAGATTTGGCATCTGATCTTCCCAAGGGGACATCTTCAAAGAATCTTCTATTTGTTTAATCAATATGTGTTAGGTGCTTATCACCAGTCAATTACAGCAAACATAAATTAGCAATATCCAGTTAGATGATACTCAAATAAGAGCATCACAGATTAAGAAAACACATTACATGTTAGGGGTACCTTCTATATAAATGTCATTAATAGAAATGTATAAAATGTGACTGTATTCTAAACCATAATTCATTGTCAAAATAGATGAAGAATATTATTCATGGGCATGTACATGTACAAATTTTTCATGAAGAAAGAGTAGGACAGAAAAAAATTGGCAAACTATTTCAACTTTTCTCTGTGGATTTCATTTAATTATTTTGTTTACAAGGATTTTTGGTTTGAGGTTTTGTGTGTGTGTGTGTGTGTGTTTGTGTGTGTGTGTGTGTATCCTTGTCTGTCTGTGTTTCTGTGTGTCATACATGTGTGAGTGCCCATAGCAATAAAGAGTAGAGTGTCAGATAGTCCAGTGGTTCTTACATGCCGAGTTGGATTCTGGGATCTGAACTCTCAACCCCTCTCGAAGTACTCTTAATTGCTGCCAGAGCCATATCTCCAGGCTCTGGAGATATCATATCTTTCTTTATGAAGCTAAAGGCAGAATTTTAAGTACTATTTGAAGGGTGCCCAGTGTTTGTGTGTATTCTTTCTGTATTCCCATCCATCCCTACATTCCTTGTGTTGGAAGGAACTTCCCCTTCCAATACAAACTGGGGGTTTTAAATCACTTAAGCCATAAGGAGAAGCATCATCATGTACCAGTCATATAGCTCTTTACATAAGCCCTTCATAAGTTTTTTATACAGCTTCATATTACATTTTTGAAGTTTTCGTTCTTAGGAACTCACTTTGTAGTTCTGACTATACTAAACGTAAAATGTAGATGAAGCTACACTCGCAGAGATGCACCCCCATGAGGAGCAGGATTAAAGGTGTTTGTCTCCATGCTACGCAGTTTTACCACAGGTTTAAGGCAGATCATGTTCTATACTGTTTTGATAGCCCTATATATTCTGTCTGAACTTTCAATTTCCACGTTCATTTTCCCTTTGGCCTCAAGGAGAGTTTATGCATAAATATTACATTCACATTCTTTTATACTGCCGATATGACTGTTTACAGGGATTTCAGCACTATCCATTTCTTCCAAATGCATCTGTCTGTATAAATTAAATTAATACGTATATTATAGAACTGTAGCCATGAAGGTTGTGTTGAACAGACAAACAAGAATAAAAGATGTGTGGCCATTTAAAAGAAAAATATATGTTCACAACTTCTTCAATTTAGTGGCTGGTGTTAGTTTTCAACTTAAAATTAACATCACAGACAGTGTAGAAAGTTTCAGAAATTATAAAATTGAAAAAATACAGACACACATGTGAAGTAAGCATCTTGTGGATTTATTATGTTTTTTCGAGAATATCTTTTTTTGTGATTACAACTATTTTTGATGTTTATTTTGTTCCTTTTTTTTTTAGGATATTTTTTCCAAATGAACACAGTTCTGAGAAACTCTTCTCAATGCTTATTTCTCAGCTCTATGCAATGCAGTACAGACTGCAGTCTAGTCACAAGATAATCACATGTGGCGATCCACTTCACTGAGTCATTATTTTGTATCAGATAATGTTGAAGATATTTTAGGCAGTCCCCAGTTAATAGAAAGTGAATTTTTGCTTGTTTCTGCTGAACTTTTTTTTTTTTAAATGGTCGGCTTTATCCTTAGAATTTTTTTTTTCAGGAAATTAACCCTATCTTTTAAACTGTTAATTGAGTAGAGAGACAAAACATGACAAGGCATGTGAGACTGTGGAAGAAAACAGAATGAGAGAAAGCAGCTGCTATCTACGCTATGCTCAAATACCACAATCCTGCCCCGTTAGATTCAACCACACACCAGAAAATCAATTCTCCTCACAGTATAATTTCCATTGTGAAACAGTTTAAAGTGTTTAACACATAAGCCTTTTTAAAATTCTAAAATAAACCACTAAATTGATTTTTAAAATACTAAATTCTAAAATTTCTTAATGGTACACTGTAGCTAGAAAAAAAAAAGCAAAACATTAAATTTTTACTTTTCCAAATATATTTCTGTGTTGATGTTGCAGTTGGGAGCTTTCTTTTTTATTAGGAAAACAACATTTCTCCCCAGAATATAAAGCAGAGAAAGGATATAAGCTCTGCTGTTTAACCAACCTCAAATACTCCATACCCATATCTGGCTCTTTCTAACTTTCTAGGGGATTGTGTCAATTATTCTTTAATTAGAAAAACACACTGATTTCCTCTGTGAAGAAATGAGTAAGTAGTTTTCTTAAAAAATTAAATCTTTGAAAGAATTAAAGAGATAAAACAAGTAAAATATCATTCATCAAACATTTTCTAATGACAAAGCAAAGATAATTATAACTCGAAAAAAAATTAAAACTTGGCATTCAACACTCTCCTGGCATACACAGGGCCTCAGGCTCAATCTCTAATACCCAAAGTCAAATAATGTAAAGGTTTTGGATCAGTAATGAGTGTTCAGAATCCTGAGTGGTTTTATGACATTGTTATATGTGTATATATGGTGTTTGCTCATATTTACGTTCTTTACATTTCACTAGGTGGCCCTACCCTCTTGCTGGTCATCTTTCCAAGAAGAATTTAAATACAAACAAGATATGCAATATCCAGTTTTCTAAGTCTGTTTTATTTAATATTGTGTTTAACAGGATGACTTTTCTTCCCCAGAGAATTCAAAGTTGATTTTGTAAATTGGCCATTTTTGAATGGCATTCTGGTAAACATGGACAAGCGGTGTCTCTATGGCATGTTGACTTGAACTCTTTCAGGTATGTACCTAGCGTGCGTTTTCTGATTAGTACCTTACTTCTATTCTTAGTTATCTGAGGACTATCTTTACTCATCTCCAAATGTGTAAATGTTCTCCTTTTCACATATTTTCTCTTAACATTTATAAATGTTTGTCTTCCTGTAGAGATGGCTCAGTGGTTAAGAGCACTGGCTGCTCTTCCTGAGGATACAGGTTCAATTCTCAGAACCTACACAGTAGCTCACAACTTTCTGTAACTCCAGTTCCAGGGGGTTTGACACCCCCATACCAATACACATAAAATAAAGTTAAATAAAAAATTAAATAAATAAATATTTGTCTTTTTAGTCATAGTCATTTTGAGTGGGATGAACAGAATATCAGAGGGGCTTGATTTATAATTCCTTAATTTCTAAATAAATTAAGTATTTTAAAGTATATTTATGAGCCTCATTAGTTTATTTATTGTTTGGATTATTTATTCTCTTGACTCATTGGATTCTTTCTTTTGTTCTTCCTTCCTTTATTGTTTCTTTATGCACAGACTTCCTGTTGTATAATACTTGAAAAGGAACAGTATATCTTTTGCATTATAAAGGCTATATCTTCATTCTAATAATGGTTTTTATTGTTGTACAGATGTCATGCCATCTTATCTTTCAATGCTTGTAAATAACTTTTAATAGTCAGATGCAATTGTCATCTTGGAGGCTTGCTGCTGAATAAGCTCAGCCATTCTAGATCCTTCTCAACTTTGACTGACTGTTTCAACTCAGCTGTTGCTATATGGTTCAAACTCCACTCAAGGCTGACTGATTCAAACTGGCTTCTCTTGGCTTCTTCTTTTTTTTTTCAGATATTTTATTTACAATTCAGATGTTATCCCCTTACCCATCATCCCCCCCACCCAGAAGCCCCCTATCCCATCCCCCCTCCTCCTGCTTCTATGAGGATGTGCCCTCACCTACCCCCCACTCCCACCTCCCCACCCTCAAATTCCCCCACACTGGGTGTCTAGCCTTTACAGGACAAAGGATCTCCTCTCCCACCTACCACCTATGCTCAGCAGGGCCATCCTTTCTTACATATACAGCTGGAGCCATGGGTCCCTACCTAAGTGCTCCCAGGCTGGTGGATCTGACCCTGGGAGTTCAGGTTGGATGGTATTGTTGCTCTCCTCATGGGGCCGCAAACCCTTTCAGCTCCGTCAGTCTTCTCTAGTGGGAATACCTTGATCAGTTCAATGATAGCTATGAGCATCTGCCTCTGAATATGTCAAGCTCTGTTAGACCTCTAAGGACACAGCTATATCAGGCTCCTGTCAGCATGCACTTCATGACATCCACATCAGCGTCTACCTTTGATGACTGTCCATGGGATGGATACCCAGGTGGAATGGTCTCCAGATGGCCCCTCGTTCAGTTTCTGCCCCACATTTTGTCTCCATATTTGCTCCCTTGAGTATTTTGTTACTCCTAAGAAGGACTGAAGGACCTCCACATGGTCTTTCTTCTTCATGAGCTTCATATGGTCTGTGAGTTGAGCACTTCCCAGAAGATGCTCTAACATATAATAAGGACATATGCTCCACTACGTTCATAGCAGCTTTATTTATAACAGCCAGAAGCTAGAAAGAACCAAGATGTCCTTTAACAGAGTAATGGATATAAACAATGTGGTACCTTTACACAATAAAGTATTACTCAGCTATTAAAAACAATGAATTTGAGAAATTCTTAGATAAATGGATGAAACTAGAAAATATCCTGAGTGAGGTAACCCAATCCCAAAAGAACACACATGGTATTCGCTCACTCATAATTGGATATTAGCCCAGAATCTTGAAATACCCAAGATTCTCTTGGCTTCTGACTGAATTGCTTTATTTAACTTCAAGCAACCTGGCAATCTGTTCTAATCTTCCAATCTGTCTCATTCTCATTCTCTGGCTCTGTCTGTCTTCACCTGCAACCTGTGTCTATAAAACTGTCCTAGTAAAACTGTTTCTCTCTCTCTCTCTCTCTCTCTCTCTCTCTCTCTCTCTCTCTCTCTCTCTCTCTCTCTCTCTCTCCCCTCCCTCTCTTTTTCCCTACTGCTCTCATAACTTTACTCTTTCTCTTGTCTTTTCTTACAAGAGATGGGCATATCCTATGTCTGATTCATTCTGTCATATCTTTCTCTGATTTGTTACTTTGATATTAAATGTGTGTGCTAAAGACATGTCTGTATTCCAGCCAGAGAGATTTAAAGGTGTGTTGCATGTCTGCATTCCAGTCTGATCACATAGACACAGGTCTATATAAGTGGTTCCTTGCTAGAACAGCCATGTTCCTGGATTAAAATTTTTCTAGATATTCTATTATTCATTGAGTAATTGGAGTTTTTTTTCAGAATTATTGATATTTATATCTTAAAATATTTTTCTATTTGACTCTAATAGTTTCAAAGCTCAGTGTCTCCATGTCTAAGGTTTGTTTTATTTTGTTTTAAACTGAAATTTGGAGTCAAGAGATAGGAATAATGTCATTATTCTAAATGCCAACACCCAGTTTTCCCAGCCTTATTTGTTGAAATGTTTCCATTTCTTTCATATATATTTTAGCACATTTTTGTCCCCTTTTCCTTTTTGTATCATTCATATTTCTTTTTCTTGCTTTATTGCTCTTACTAAGAACACAAGCATAATGTCAAGCAAGATTAAAAGAGGAGGACTCCCTTGTGTCATTCTTGGTTTGGAAGAAAAAAAAATTTCTTATAAATTGTCTTGGCTACTGGATGAATTTTCATAAATCTTTTATGTTAAGGCACAATTCTTTTGTTCCTGTTTCCCCTGAGAGATTTATGACAATGAGATACTAAGTATAATCAAAGATGTTTCTTAACTCTATCAACATGGTAATTAAATCTGTCTAATAAAACATTCTAAGTTCTTTATTTGGTTGATAAGTTGTTCTCCATTCAGGTATCAAATTATAATTCTTTAATAAGGGTAATAATGATTTTTTATTTTTTTAAATGTCTTTTTAAAATTCTTCTTATGGAAAATATATTTTGTACAGTATATTCTGATTATAGTTCTTGCCAAATTCCACGATGTTCTCACTACCTTCCCACTTCATCATTGGTTTGAGTTTGTTTGTTTGTTTTAGATCATAGTATACTTTTAATAAGAGAGTTGAAGAAAGAAGTTTTAACTAATATAGTTAAACTGTATTTACAAATTTTTGCAAGTGCTAGAAATATGTATAACAATAGTAAGAAATTGATTCATTTTAATATTAGCATATTTTCATAAATTAGAATAATTGTTTTAAATGTAGACTATATTCTATACATATTTGTCAAATCAATTTTTATTTAAATTATTATACTAATAAAAAATTAGCCAGATGTTTAAATAATTAAACAGATTTATTTAATTCCAAAAAGGTTTCTAATCTAGATTGTTTTTTAATGTTTCAAAACTCATATATATATATATATATATATATATATATATATATATATATGTAAATGAATTGGTACTTTATCTGTCATTAACTATAGCTATACCAATATATAATTGTGCATTTAATTATAGTTCAATACATTTTATATAGTGTGGGGAGTCAACTGAAGGCGGCAATCATCCTTGCAGCCATCTTGAGCCATATACCCTGAGAAGAGACTTGATTACAATAGCCTACAACATCTGAGCACACTCTGATAACATCCTGCTTTAGATACCCAGGATCTTCCCTTGGGTGTGTGAGACTTAAAGGTGTGATTTAGAGCTGAGACTTAAGGGCGTGACTTAGAGATTAGATTTAGAAACAAGACCTAAGGGCATGATTTAAGGGTATGAATTAAAGGCGTGGCTTAGAAGTGAGACATATAAAAGGTGAGAGGCAGACAGAATTAATTACCAGACAACAGATTACTTGACATAAGTATAATTTGGAACTTGAAATTAGAGAGTACAACTTGGAACAGAGCATTAGGTGTTAGGCACTTAGTACTTGGAGAAAGAGCTTGGATTAGCAAGTGGAACTAGGTTTAGGTGCTAGGAACTAGGGACTTGGAACTAGGGACTTGGAGAGAAGAAGAGAGACTGAAGAATAAATGGGATTGAATCACACTCTGTCTGGTCTCCATTCTTCGAGTATGTCCTTACTTTCTCTCTTGCTGAACTCTGACCCGTGGACCAGAGCAGTTTGGAACAGTGCAGGCTCTAACAGTTTAGCCCCCAAGGCTTTTGGCAGTGCAGGATCCAACACAGACACTTGCAACATTTTTGGTGCCCAACGTGGGGCACCTCGGGCTGCAACAATATAGTATGTGCATATTATATGCAATATATAATCATCAATTTTCTATATGAATCAGTCTTACAGTTACTAACATTCATATCTTTAGACCTTCTTTGATTTCTAGACAGATTCCTTTGCTTTTTAATTTTTTGAGATTATAATATAATTATATCATTTTCCCCTTCCCTTTCTTCCCTTCAAAATTTTTCATATACCTGTCCTTGGTTTTTTTTTATTTTTTTAAACTCATGGCCTCTATAAATACTTAAGTACAAATTGTTCCGTCTGTATAGTGTTCCCGGTCTATATACTCTCAAGGCAGGTCAGTAGGATAAACAATTAATATGCCCTTCCCTGGTTCTGTAATTTTTTGACAGAGCCGATATTTACAAACTAAAACAAAATCTTTGGTGCTGATGTCCAAATGTGCTATTAGCTAACATTTAGGAAAAAAAAAAAAAACTAGATTAGGTGGTCCCTGGATATCTTTCTTAGTTCTAAAGATTGTGATTTGATACCAACAAGGAAATAAAACATTAGGAGTGAGTTATTTACACAGCTCAATCATAGTATTGTGGCAGTGACATTAATAAATTTTCAGAACAAATCACACCTCAAGTATGTCTTCAGTTTTGCTTATAAATGTCCATTAAACCTGAGATATCTTGAAATTTTCAGGACTTGAGATCAAGTGTTATTCAAGGACCTAATAATATTTATTAGCATGGATCATCTCCTATCTCTTAATCATATAGATTTATGGGAAATATTAATATCAGATTATGAGGTCATCGCATGAGACCTACAAGTTTGCTGCTCACTAGGTTTGTTAGCCAGAGAAGTTTGAACCTTTTCACCAAAGATTAATCATCATATTTTAACCACATAAAAAATATCTCCAAAATATTCCTGGGTGGTCGGTAACACTTTCTCTGGTTTACTGTGAAACTACAATTAGTATTATGTTCCAGCTGATAGCTGAATAACTGAAATATCTCACACTGTGAATTTGGACATTACTAAAGATTTTTGCAAACTATTCCTTAATGATTTCATTGTGGGTGCCTACTACCTGGAAAGTGCTATAGCTCATTTAAAAGTGAGCACTTTGAAGTCAACCTAGATTCTTCTTTTGATAACATTTTCAATAAAGTGTTGGGATATTTATTTGTATGTGATGTAGCCATTTTCTTCCTTTTCACACTGCTTTTTTTTAAATCTTGATTTTTTTCTTCCATTTTGTTACTCTCAACACACTGTTTAAAAAAAAAACATTAAATTTTACATTTATACTTTGCAGACTCATAATGCTCTGATTTGGCTGTCTCTTCAGTGTATGCCAAGCAGATAATAATTCGCAAATGTGATCTTCTGCGTGATGTGACTGAAGGATGGGAGAACCTTTAAGTGATAGTATAAAGTGGGTAGACTAATGGTCAATGGAAGAACCACTCTGGGAGGGCATTTAGCTAATTCCCATGGGATATTTATTATTTCCTATTAAGTTATCATGCAAAAGCAAGACTGCCCTTTCCATAGCTCATATCTTCCTGCCCTTTCATGTGACATTTCCTCTCTGACTCTCTCATGATACAACCTGCTCTGATGTAGTATAGACGTAGGACCACTTAGCTGACCTGGTTTGAGTTTGTTTGTACTTCCAACCTCAAAAGCTGAGATGTGCATGTACCTCTTTGCCTCGCAACATACCCAACCTCAGATATTTTGCTATAGCAATGAAAAATAGTCTATGTTTAGGATACTGGAGATTGGGTAAGGGCATTATTAAAATGAGGATACCTTTGGAATCTTTCTGATCAGAGTAAAATTGTTATGCAAAAGATAGCCATAGGACTTACTATAGTCATATAAATAATCAAATTTTGTGATTGTTTGATACATTTTATAGTAAGAACATACTACTTAGAATATAAGAATTAAATATATGAAGTAAATAGAATGCCCATTTCTAGAAACAGATCGCTTCCATTCATTTCCTTGTTCTATCACTCGATTCTTTTCTCAATTTGAATAGGTTATTTCTTGTCTTTTGTTTCCTCTTCAATGTAATCTGTACATTCATTGTAGCATGTGTTCATGCATAATGGATACTAAATTGAGTAACTTACATTATTCTTCCAGCTATCAGATTGTATAAATTATTGTGAATACTCATAAATTTTTCAAAGTTAGATGAACAATGCAGTTTGTTCTACAAATCTCAATACTTGATTGTGTGATTTGAGCTCCATACTTTATTCATAAGTTGAGCACTAGGATAGATATCCTCTGGTGCTCAAGTCACAATTAAACTGTTAATTATAGAGGTTACAGGAGACATTTGTGCTGTGTGAAGGATTCCATTACAAGCTCTATTCTGATTTTCAATATCAGCTACAACCGCTCTCCAAAAAGTTGAAGTCAGCTTTTATTTTAAAAGTGCCTTAAACATTTCAGGGAGATAATTTAATGTATTGGTTTAATGGAACTCTCATGATACAGTAGAATAAATGGGCTGTTAAGAATATTGAAAGAATTAGGGAGCGGGGAAATTAAAGCACTATATTCAACTTTTCTCAGACATTGTAAATGTAACCATTAACACATAGTTCCCTGCTAAAATACAGCATACTTGGAAGAACTTTTTTTTTATCTTTTTTTATGATTTAGGAATGGTACCTACAATATGTTCAATGAAGAACTTTTGGTTTTACACGTAAAGGAACACTTCCAAGACATAACTGACACGATATTCCTATGGAGCTAAATTGCCTATTTAATGATATTCAAATAAATTGTCATGCAGAACTATCTAGAATTATCAGTAATGCTGGGGTGGATTTCCAAAGTCTTTCCAGCATATAATTAATGAGAATAAGTTAGTGCTTTAGAAGACGAAAGCACATTAGAAAGTTCACCTTATAATGATGACCCCAATTTATTAAATATATACGGCACAGACGACTGCATATGTAACATCTTTTATTTAATCTCATTTAATTTCTGAATAATAGTTGCTAGAGTTGAGGTCAGCATCACTCCCTATAAATTTTACTCTGCAAAAAAAAAAAAAAAAAAAGCAGAGACAGAGGCTCCATTTAAGTTTAAACTTAACTTCCATTTAAGACTCTGACCTACAGTCTGAAATAAGAAAGACCACCATGAAAAAAAAAAGCAGAGGAAAGAAAGAGCGATCACAGGAGCAGGTGAGAAAGAGGAAGGTATGGAGGGAGAAAGGGGAAGGGAGGAAGTGAAGAATAAAGGTTGGGAGGGAGGGAAAGAGAGGAGAGGGGGAGAAGGAAAGACAGAGACAAAGAGACAGAGAGAGCAACTTGTATTCTAGGCACCTTAATCTGTGAGCATATGTAGGATCAAGGACAGTTCTCCTGTGAACTACTTGAGAAAACCTGTGTCACTACGATAGCTGAGAATACCATAAGATCCTCTCAGAGATCAAGTCTCTCAGTTGACTCATAACAACTGGACCTATTTATATGGCTTCTTTCACTTATTATCAGGAGCTTAAAATTGTTACAGTAGCTTATTATACCGCATTAGCCTGTTTCACTTTAACACTGAGGAGTATTCTGGTTTCTGTGGACAATCAACTGAGATAGCTCACTGCCTTCGGACCAGCTCTATTCCCGTTTCTTGATGCTACATCACTTGTTTGTTTACCTACTCTGCTGGCTAGTATTTATGTTAACATGAAACAATTAAAGTTGCATGGAAAGAAGAATCTTAATCTCGAGAAAATGCTTCTGTAGATTGACCTTTGGGCAAGTGTGTAGGTCGTTTCTTGAGCAATGATTCATGTGGAATTGGTCAGCCCAGTGTGAGTATTACTACTCTTCAGCAAATGGTTCTGGGGTATGTAGACATGTAGGCTGAGCAAGCATGGGAGAAAGCTTGTCAACAGCACTTCCTCATGGTCTCAGTTCCAGATCCAGTCTTGAGGTCTCTGCTCTGACCTCTTTCCATCACAACAGCAGAACCCCTAACCAAGATGCCTACTGAAGAATATCTTGGTTGCCTCAAAAATGTGCTAGTGAGAGTAAAGCAACTGTGAACACTTCTATGTCCGTTTTTGCAACAGTATATTTTTCAAGTCCCTTGTTTAGATTCCTGTGAACATGGTTTGTTGCTATAACACAGAAAGTATGTGGGCGGTTTTGGAAGAATTTAAAAAGCTGTATTATTCCGAGTTGCCTGTGCTGCTTTGCATTTCTGTTCATCATGTTCATCATGATTATCTCCTGTGTTCTGTGTCATAGCATCCCAGACAGGGGTTTGTTTTAATTCCCATTTCCTCCTTGACCACAGAGACGGGTCTCTTTTCTTATGCATATTTGATCACCTGCATATTTTCTTTTGTGACATACCTGTTAATGGCCTTTGTCCATCTTTTAGTTGGGAGCTGGAGTTTTACTATTCTTTGCATATCTGGATAATGGTCTGCCCTGAAAAGTCTTTTCCAATCATTCCTTCCAATATTTGGTTATATATTTGAATAATAGTCCATTATGATGAGTATTTTTCACATTTACATCTCCCAATTTTTAGGCTTCATTGTCAATACAATTTTTCTCAGAAATTTTAATAAGGTCACATTTTTTATTTACTTCACAAATGTTTCTTTGCTGTTGTGTCGAAGAGGTTATCTGCATACTCAAGGAGATCTCGTTTCTTCTTTATCATCTCCTAGAAGTTGAAAAGTTTTACATTTGACATTTATGTCTGTATCACATTTTGATTAATTTTTAATTATTAACTTTTGTAAACTACGTAAAATCTCTGTTCATTTTATTGCTCATTAGCTTCTTCCCTTCATCCCTCCCTTCCTTACAACCTCTTTCCTTCCTCCTTTCCTCCCCGTCTCTTCCTTCCTTTTCCCACTGTTTCTCTTCTTTCCTTTTCTCATCTCTTCCCTTCCTACACTACTGTTCTGTCTGCCTTTTCTTTTCTCCTTTGGTCATATGGATATCCAGTTGAAATATTTTAGAAAATTTTTAGTTCTACATTACATAATAGTAATAATTCATTTATGTAGGAGTTGCTGGTTCTATGAGTGCTCAGATAGGCATCATTATTTTTACAGTTTAATTTAGATGGATATGCTTCTATACATTAGTTACTTATTACTACATATTGGCTCTAACATGAAACAGTACTGTCTTATGTGTTTCTAATATTTGTATTTGACTTTTCTATTTCATTACGAGTCTTTCATTATTTTTTACCATGTTCAACTAACTATATTAGTCTTTTTAAAAGCTAATATTTTACTTTGATTATATGTGGTATATTTATGTTATAATTTATCAAATTCTGTTCTATAATTGTTTTTTCTATATATTCCTCTGCTATAAATTCCAACCTGTATTTTGTTTGTTTGTTTGTTTTTATTACTATAGCTGTGTAGTACAATTTACTATTTTTGGTCATAATGATACCTCTGGCAGTAATTTTATTATTCAGAATTGTTTTTTTGCTATAGTGTGTGTGTTTGTGTATGTGTGTATGTGTATGTGTGTTTCCATATGAAGCTGAAAATTATACTTTTAAATTCTGTGAAGAGTGTTTTAGAATTTTGAGGGCATTTTTTACTGTATCTGTAGATTACTTCTTGTAGGATTGCCATGTTCCCTCTATTATTACTGATCCATGAGATGAAAGATCTTCCAATGTATGGATGTCTTCTTCAATGTCTCATAGTTTTAATTATATGAATCTTTCTCTTGTTGGCCTAGTGTTACCACAAGTTATTTAATTATTGTCTGAGGCTATTGTTAAAGAAATTGTTTCCCTGACTTCTTTCTTAGTTTGTTTGTCATTTGGAAGGCTCCTGATTTATGTGTGTTAATTTTTTTATCCTGTTACTTTGCTGAAAGACTTTATCAAGTTTACAAGTTTCCTGGTAGAGATTTTTAAATAACTTTTGTATAAATCTTATTATCTGCAAATAAGGATACTTTGACTTTTCCTTTTTAATTGAGTCTAATTGATCCCCTTTGATTATCTTTATGCTCTAGCTAGGAGTTCAGGATTTATACTAAATAAGTACAGAGAGAGTAGACAAGCTTATCTTGTTCCTGAATTTAGTAGAAATGCTTTGAATTTCTGTTTGTTTAGGTTGACATTGGCTACAGGCCTACTATAAATATCCTTTATTATGTTGTATTATGTCCTTCATGTCCTCAATTTTTCCAGAACTTGTATCATGAAGGGGTGGTAGCCTTTGCCAAATACCTTTTCTGCATCCAGTTTACAATGAACATATGACTTTTGTCTTTCAGTCTTTCTATGTGGTTAAATGTAATAGGTAGATTACATTTACCTATTTATACATGTTGAACCATCCCTACATCTCTGAGATTAATCCTCCTTGATCACGATAGATGTGTTCTTGGGTTTGGTTTGCAAGATGGCAATATTATCTGCATTATATTATTCCATAGCTTATATAATACCAACATTTGTCTTTCTAATGTATTTTCTGGAACTAATGAAAGAATAATCTATATAGCCATGGCTAGTTTAATAAAATTATATGGATATTTCTTTTTTAAAAATCTAGCAGATTAATATTTTCATAGCCATCAGAATTCATACACTAAAAGACCCCACTCAATAGATGTTATAATAATGTAAAAATAAATAGGTATAATTTTCTTGAGAAAAAAGTAGCTTAAAAATAAGAAACTTGCAGAGATTTTTCAAGTATTTTTGAGACTTCGTGGGACAGAGTTATCTTTAGCTGCTCCCACACCTTACTATTCTATGCCTGCTTGGTTTGCAACCCCAGCTCTATCGACATTTTCTAAGATGTGATATGAGTTAGTAGGAGGAATACTGAGATTCTTTGCCTTGGCATTTAGCAATCAGGACTATGTTTGCTTCACTGATTTTAGGTAATATAAATGTATATAAATCGGAATACGTAGCAGATATGAATCTTGAAATTTTTTTTTTTTTTGAGTAAACCTGTATAAGTTTCCTTACAGAATTGAAGGATTCATAGAAAATGGGAAAGGAATTAAGTTCTTGAAACTGAACATAGCCAGGAAGTTTGAATTAATCGTGTCACTGATGTATTAGACCAGTTCACTGAAGGTAGTCTGAACTATGAAACATAAGAAAAAAAAAAAGCCTGGGTGATTTACTGAAAAAGCATTATAGCAAATGGTTGATATGTTTGAATAATAAATAGAAAATAAAATCTGAGCTTATAACAAAAGCACTGTAAATGCTGATTCGGCTTGGGAGATGGATGAGCAGGTGCAGGTACCTAGTAACAATCCTAATGTCTCAAGTTACATTTTTCTTTTTCAATTCACATAATGGAAGGAGATAATTAATTTCAATTAGCTGTCCTCCAACCTCCATGTACTATATGAAAGTATATGGAACAGACAGCCACCCACTCCAACACACACACACACACACACACACACACACACACTGTCTCTCTCTCTCTTTCTCTGTCTCTCTCTCTCTCTCTCTCTCTCTCTCTCTCTCACACACACACACACACACACACACACTCACACAAAATGAAAAAATAAACTATAAAAACCTCAATTGTAAATAGTGATGTTCAACAGTTTGATACATTTTGCTTCAGTATCAAACATATTAATGTGTCTTATACATATGTAGATATGTATAAATTTGGTCATGTCTAAACCCATCATAGTATGTGATTTATTAACATTCTGTTGGAAAAATTTTAAACTGTTAGAACATTTTCTTGGCTTTGCCTGTACTATGTCTATTAAAATGTGATATTTGTTTGGGTGTATGCATTCACAAATAACTTTGTTGATATTTCCAATTTTTCTTTAGACTTTATCATTCCTTTCCTTCTTCGGCTTATAAAGAACTTTTATCTATGTTCTAAAGTGTCTGAATTTATGCTGCATAGATAGTTCTTGTTAATATTCTTAAGGACAATGTCTCAATCCGCTTAGCTTTCAGAAAGGTTGCATTCAATTTTTCTCCCAGCCGCAATATTTAAAAGCCATAGCTCAATTTGCATTTCATAGACTAGAATGTGATGATTATTTTATCCCATTACCAACAAGCTTCATTTTATTTACTTTTATATTAAATGCATATTTATTTACTGTCACTCCTCAGTGTCTGTCACACATTAGGAATGCAAGTTAGTAAAGTTCCTGAACTTTCTAGACAGGAACGAGACAAGCTCAAAATAACTAGATTACACCCATGGTTACACAGGATAACAGTGTGTGGTGGAAGGAGAAAATATAATGAGGTAAAAACTGGCATGGAAATACCTCATTGAACCTAGAACTAAAGAAGTTCAACCCACCATTAGGAGAGAAAACACTGAAGCTTATTTTGGCCATCAAGTGTGTGCAAAGGCTCATGGGAAGGACATTGTACCACTCTTTGGTAGAATAATCTGAATAGACAGGTAGTTTATATACAAAGTAAAGATCAAATATAATTGCTCTGGTGTAAGAATGAGAAGCCACTAAAAATATTGAAATGGAAAATGGCTATATGTGATAGAACATTTTCTTCTTTTGGGGGATTCTGCTAATTGACAATTTCATGCACATATAATTCATGTTGGTTATCTTTTACTCCATGCTCTCTTTTCTCCCTTCAATCCTTATCACTTTTACCCTCCCTCTCAGTCTTGGTCCTAGTTTCATGACTTGGTTTTGTTTTGTGATCCAGAGCCATCTATGAGGTCATTTAATTGCAACTAGCTATTGGAACCTGATGGAGTTATCAGTGCTCAAATTACTGAAGATAATTATGCCCACTTTTTTTTTTAATCTGTCAGTAGCTAATATCCTAGAAGGGAGGGGAAAGACCGCCATGTAACCCTCCTCCATCCATGCAATACACATCCATGGCAGCTGACCGTAGCTGCTCCGAGTTCATGATCCCAACGAGAATAATCTCTGGAAAATAGAGGGACAGAGGGAGCTGGGTGAGAGAGATGAGGGGGAAGAATAAAGGGGGCCAGTTCAGATATAGGAGGAGATGGGGGAGAAGTATAGAGGGTCAGGAATTTGAAAGTAGGTGTGTAGCAGGGCGTGGGAACTGAGAGCAGCAATTAGAAAGTTTCAGATACCAGGGACCCAAGAGGTTCCCAGGACCCAAAGGGGAGGACATTACTCAAAATACCCAACAAAGGAGAGAGAGAAACTGTAGAGACCATATCCAGTGGATAGGCACAGACCCAGTTGAGGGATGGAGCTACCCACCCACCTCAAAAATATTAATCCACAATTCCTCCTATCAAAAGGAAATGCAGGGACAAAGAGTGGAGCAAAAACTGAAGGAAAGGCCATCTAGAGACTGTCCCACCTAGGGAATCCATCCCATCTGCTGATATCAAACCCAGGTACTGATGGCAAGAAGTGCTTACTGACAGGATATAATTATCCCCTGAGAGGCTCTACCAGAGCCTGACCAATACAGATGTGGTTGCTCATAGCCAACCATTGGACTGAAAATGGGGACCCCAGCTGGGAAGTTAGGGAAAGGACTACAGGAGCTGAAGGGTTTGCAACTTCATAGGAAGAACAATAGCATCAACCAACCAGACTCCCCAAAGCTCTCAGAGGCTAAACCACCAACTAAAGAGTACAGAGGAGATACCCATGGCTCCAGCTGGATATGTAGCAGAGGACTGCCTTATCTGGCATCAGTGGGAGGGGAGAACCTTTGTCCTGTGGAGGCTTGATGACCCAGGATAGGGGAACACTAGGCAGATGAGGCAGAAGTGGGTGGGAGGGTGGAGGAGCAACCTCATAGAGGCAGGGGGAGGGAGAAGGGGATAGGAGACTTTAGGAGGGAAAACTAGGAAGGGGGAATGACATTTGAAATGTAACTAAAATAACCAATAAAAAAACAAAAAAATTTAAAACATCAAAAGCAACTACTTCTGAGCACTAATCTGCCATCTATTGTCAGCACATCTTTCTTCACTATTGTTTAAATGCTTTAAATTTTGTCTGGACATGTATACTTGAATGTGTATGTCTGTGTATCAAGTGCACATAGTGCTCAGTGGTCACAGGAGGCACCAGACCTCCTAGAATTGGAGTCAGAGTTGGTTGTGAACCTCCATGCAGATGCAGGGAACCAAATACATCTCCTCTATATGGGCAGCCAGTTCTCTTAATCACTGGGGTATCTTTCCAGGCCAACTGTACTCATTTTTAACCTTCATTTACATCAGCAAAGCTATATTTACTCTTTAGAATCATTTCAAAGTTTATATCATTTTAAGCAGAAAGTAATAAATGGTAATTAAATTAGTTAATAAAATAATGGATTTATCACAGGCTTAAAATCCCACTCCAAGAGTATTCTTTATTTTATTTTAGAATCCAATTTTATTTTCCAAACTTAATCACACATTATAGAATAGAGATGGTTTTGTTTTTTTAACATTTCTAGCTATGTGATTCTCAAAGTGATAACAAATAGAAATTCCCACATTATGTTAGTCTTCCTTTTCAAATCTATAATCTTGTAAATGACTTCTTGACATCACACATAAGAGAAATAGTTAAAAATAAGTGGGATTTCTTTAAGCTTGATTCTAATGAGTGAGATTTTGTAGTTGAGTGTTGGCCAAGAATGCCTTCTGTTAAGCTGTAACAGGTCTGCCATCACTGGCAGAAGGACAAAGACTTCACTGGACTTGTCTGTAAGATGGTTCAAACTTGAAAGTGCACGGTCGGTTGCTAACAAAAAACATGTACTTCAAAGGAACTGGCCTAATACTTAACAGACAACCCACTAATGTCCTTATGAGCCTTTTCTGGCTTTGACAATACTCAAATCAATTACCAGTTTTTATATATGACCCTTTAACCATGCATGGATTGCATGTAACCATGTCAGCATATATCCAGATTCTCTTGAATTCTGTGGCAGAGTCCTGAATTATCTGAAGTCTTTGTAAAATTCCAGAAAGGATAATATTCTGTTGTGATTAAGATTTTGAAAATGAGCAATGAAAGCTAGAAAAAAACCATCTCTCCTAACAGTTTGTAACTCTAGTTCAACATGACCAGTGATCTTTTTAAAAGAAATATTTAGAAGAAATAATTATTCAGAGAGACAGTGAAATAAACCAAAGGGCTAAGAGTGAGAGGATGCTAAGGGTGAGAGTCAACTCTGACTCCATATTCCAGCCAACACACTGAGAGCATTCAGAACCATAGAACATTTTGTGTGAGTCCTTCCATACCTACCATTCTCCTTTCCTCCCCTTTCTAAACATCTCTTCAGTGACTCATACTGTCCTGGAGGAATCAGTTTTATGACAGTTAAAAGGGAAAACATGTTATACTCACAAAGTTAATCAGTATATCGCATCCATTCCAGACCACAGCAGTGAATAGAACACATCAGAAAAATCAGAATTAATACCTAAATTTTGCTGGAAATTATAGAGGAAGACTTATGTTCCCTTAGATGGCTAGAGTAATTCATAGATATGTATCCTAGATATTCCCCAGACATTTCCACTACTCAGATTTCTGTACTCTAACAGAAAAATCATAATCAAATAATTTCAGAAACACTCTAGAGAATTCTTACTAATACTTGATATTATGTTGGTGGGTTTTTTTAAGACTGTGTGTTCTATAGTTTAGGCTGCCCTTTAACACACTATATTACATATAGTAGCCTAAAATTCTTAATCTTTATTACACAAGTACTGATATTCCAGACTTGTACCACCATATCTAGCTACCTTTTATATTTTTTTAGCCTAAATTTATTTCCCGTCAATCATAATTATGATAATAAAGATCAATGCTGATGAAGAAATCCTGATTGCCGTCTCTAGTCTTAATATCTTTTTTATTTTATGTTACTTAAAATTTAAATACATGTGTATTATATACAAAATGGAATATTTTTCAGTCATACAATAAGTGAAGTCATAAAATTCGGAAAACAGGGTTGGAATTAGAAGATAAAATATTAAACCAGGCGACCCAAATTAACAACCTGGATATTCTCCCTCATGTGAATCCAAGCCAATATGGTACAATGTGGTATATTAACATGTAAACATGTAAGTTTAAGAGCAGTATAATTTTTATGAAGAACACAAAGAAAGTGTAATATTAAGTGACTGGTAGGGACAGAGAACAGTCAAAAGGATACATGAACTATGAAAGAGCATATAAATTTAATTGCTTTTCTAGTTTCAAATTTATCATAATTTTATATGATAGGTATATAAACATGCAATTGATAGTGAGTCTGGAGAACACAAAGAAACTTTGGTCATTTATATAGCTTTTTATTGATGTATATTTTAATTGTATAGTTTACTAGTATTTATAGAGTTCACAATGGACAACTATTTGAATGACAATCTTAATCTAGCTGTGTGATGTGTTTACTGTTTGTAAGCTACATTATGATAGCGTGATAAAATCAAATGTAATGGGATTTAAAATAATTCGAATACCCTGGTCCAAATTATGCTGAAGGTGTGTCAGGTCTATTAAGAAATAAGTGACATGAGTCAACTATGAGAATATAGACCCCAAGTCCCAGAATTTAGGAGAGAGACAGTGGTAGTAATGTAAATGTAAATATCACTTTATTTCCTCAGATGAAATGTTGAGATAAGAGCTGAACCCAAACTTTATGAATAAATGGCTTTGGCTAAGACCAGATCATTTCTAGCTAACTAACCCGAGGCCTAGGCCTGTAAGATTCTAGCCTTCCCACAATCTAGTCTTCTATAAGCCTGGAGTTTCAACGTTCCAGCTTCCAGCCTCCAGCTGCTAACCTAGAGAATGTGTTCAGATTCTTGCTAAGTTCACCCTTTCTAGCTCTTTATGAACTCTCATTAGAGTTCAATTCAGCTATTCTGGCTCAAACTCCACTCCAAGATGCCTGATTCAATCTGCTTTCTCTCAGCTTCTCACTGAATTGCTCTGCTTGGTCTCAAACTAACTCTGGAAGTTTGTTCTAACACTCTGGCTCCTTCTTATTTTCTGATTTCAACTGCTTCTGCTGACCTGCATAGAACTGCATGAACTCAGGAATGAACTCAGTCTCATCACACTGAGTTCACTGCACTGAATTCTAACTAACTCAACTCTCAACTCACTAAATTTACTCTCTATCTCTGTGATGCTCTTAGTTTCCCTTGCCTGTCTGCTCCCATGAGAGTTGGACATGTCCTATTTCTGACTCATTCTGCCAATTCTTTCTCTGATTTGTCACTTTTTCTGCCCCTCCATTAGACATTATTGTTTGAGATTAGAGGCCAAACCTACTCCATCTTGGGACCAGCCTTCATATTAAAAGAAAAAAGCCAGAGAACTTGACCCACAGCTGAACCCAAGCTATACCTAAGTACCATGAAGGACCCCATGGCTTGTCCTTGACCCATACTCCAGAGTCACTCACTAGCTACTTCCTAGCAACAGTTAATTAAAGATTAGTCTGATTGTTTATGATGTACTTTTAGACCATTTGTGATTGTTCAGAGTCTTGCTTCAGAGTATCCACTTGTCAGCTTACAATTAGGTGCTTGTTAGGATGGGCATCCCTTCATTTGCTCCCATTTCCTATAAAAACTTGTCTCAGTGAGAGTTTGGGGCTACTTCCACTAACTGTCCTATAAACCCAAACTCAAATTTGTAATAATGAGACCCTAATGTGATTACAACATAATTGGCTTCCTGTTGGTTTGGGGGGTTCCTGGCACAACAAGAGGCATTCAGTAAGTGTATGTCTGCGTTCCGGCCAGATCACACTGACCTAGGAGGTCTTCAGATGTGATCAGAGCAGCCATTTTGCTATATTAATATTCCTCTATGTGGTAGGAACACGCTCTCATCACATATTGAGGTTGTAAAACCCGCTGAGCTATATGAGACCTGGATTCAAACAAACAAACAAACAAATAGCAACAAAAATATGATTTGACTGTTCAATGCGATAAAGGGTCTGTTTCTAATACATATGGCATCTTCAGATTTTCAGGATACCTGAGTGACTTGCCTCCACATGGTATTTAGGTCTCTATATCATATGTTTGTAAAGCATATATAGCTACTGTCCACAGCTTATCCCTGACCAGTGCTGAGAACTCGTATATGAAGATTAAGAAAGGGTTGGGTTGGTTCGTCTGAAGTCATTGTTTGAGCACACAATCCTTCTTGGTAGAGAAGTCATAAAAGCAGAGCACTGTGAGTTGATTAGTTACATTCTGACTATGGACAGGATGGAAGTTCTGGTGTTCAACCAACTTCCTCCTTTTTTGTTCCATCCAAGACTAAAATCTAAGGGTCAGTGCTACCCACATCCATGCTGAGTCATTTCTCTTCATTTAAACATTTCTGAAAACACCCCCAGAAGTGTGTTTCTATGGTGATCTAAATTGAGTCCTGTTACCTCATCTCTGCATCTCCAGAGAGCTATCACTCAATACATCATATATAATCTTTGTTTCCTTCACTTTGCCACCACTGTAAGAGGTGCCCTCTGACTCAAAGAAATGGCAGCATGTCCATTGCTCACTGCCTAGAGCCTTCAACTCATTTCATATTTTCTCCTTTGGAATCTGAGGTTCATATTTGCTCCCATACCCCATGCTTTCCCAGATGATCTGAACGCCTTTGTTTCCTAATAGGAAGATTTTAAATTGACATTTGCTTTGCATTGTGCAATGGGAAAACTGCAAAATAGAATAAGAGAGAGTTAATTTGGGAGAATAGATTTTTTTCCAGCATTTCAAATGTCAGTATGTTGTCTTAGGAGATGTCTGTGTCTATAATATAGAAATGCTTGTGGAGACAGCAGTCAGCCACAGTTTATGTTTGTACATTTTTCTCTTAAATCCTAAATACAGACCTACCATATGGCATTATGGTGTCTCCTAGAAAATAATCACCTCTTTTTCTTCCTCGACTTCTCTTCTTCCTCCTCTTCCTCTTCATCTCCTTGTCTTCCTCCTTCTTTGAAATAAGATGATTTTAAAAAATAAATTGAGGAGTATATAAAAATAGCTAACCAGCAGATAGAATTTTTAAAAGATGAAGTGACTTATATAAGGAGGTAGACAAGAAGAAGCCAGTATTTGAATGGAATACACTAAAAAGGTTTAAGCTACTGGAGGCAGACTGGAATAGGTGACCCATTGCCCTGCTCCAGTCTGATATCCCATTACCCCTAACATAACAAGGGAAGACTAGTGAAAAGGAAAGTGAAAACCATTATTGGTTTCATTTTAAAGTTAAACACAATCTTAACATTTCCATCTTTTATGTTCCTGACAAATAGAAGATGTGGTGACATTTAAGCTTGACCTGAAATCACTTAAGTCTTTTTTTATGTTTTTTTTTCTTATTGTGCTAAACTTAAAAAAAAAAAGTATATCAATCCCAAGATGAAAATATAATACTGTAGAGATTTTTAATTTAAGTGGTGATGTTTCAAAGTAGCTAGTTAGCATCTTGAAGGCTCTTATAGACCTATTTACTAAAGCTGATGAAAGGGGACTTGAGAGCAAATTCGTGTTTCATCAGACTTCCCTGAAATTATATTTCAGCTTCTGACTACGTACCACTTTATTACCTGCAAAATGTTCTGAAAGCTACGTGCTCTTATAGCTTTCTGCTTTACAGATAGAGTTTTAAAGCACAGTCATTTAAAAATATATTTTTTTCTTTTTAAATTTAACAAGAGATGTGGATCAAATTACTTTCTGAAAAAAAAACACAATATAATCAGAATGAATTTTTAAAAATTCAGTAGATTTCCTTTCAAGTTCCTTTGTAGGATTCAAATAGAAAGCCAAAGTTCACGTAACTTTTAAATTGGGCAAGTCGTTTCTTTGCAGTGTAAAGCTTCTGAAGTTGAATTTCCACTGCCCCTTACAAATGTATGGAGTATCTAAGAAAAGTATTTTCTCAAAATATATAACAATGAAAAGACCAAAGCAAAAGCATCACATTACTTAATACTTAAGTATTATGTAATAGGAATAGCATTAAATACCTTAAACCATTTTATGGTTTAAAGCTTACCTAGTCTATTAAGTTACTAGAAGAGAGGGATTATGTTTTATCTATTCTTTCTGAGATTAGAAATAAAAAAAAAAAAAAACCACGATCACAGTTAAATCCAGGCATCTTCCCTCAGCAATCCACTAATTTCTTCAAGATGGTACTTTAGAACACTTAAAGCATGACAGAAAATGGACTGAGTGTTGTTACGAGCAAAATCTGAACTCTTAGTGAAATATGACAGGATAAGGCAAACCACTACTTGGGACACTATAAAGAAACTGTCTTTGAGGGCCCCCAAGACAAAAGCTTACAACTGGTAAACACCACTGTTACCACGAGTAAAGGAGTTTCCCCCCCCAAAAAAAGTTGAGTGAAAACTGTCTTCATATGCTTTCTTTATACAGACCTTCAAAGATAAACAGCAAGAACTTTTCAACAATTTTGACAAATTTCTGAAGAAAATTTAAAGAGAGAAAAGAAGTTAAAGCTTAAAGACATAGCAAAAAGGGACAAAGACAGAGGGGAGAAAAAGGTGACAAAAATTTACCTCCTTTCCAAAGGTGAGGGGGAAGTTAGGGAAACTCTCACGGTTCCAAACAGACGACTAGCTATCCTGTAGTTTTGCTCTATATAAGGCAGAAAGCCCAGCAATGAAAGCATAATTCTGCCTATACAGGATATTAAAAGTCAAGAGTAATATGTCTGAACTATTCACCAGATCAACCATCATCTAAGCAAATAATAACAAATACAATTAGAAATCTAAGGAAAAGGTGAGCTATGAAAAGGATATTGCAAACTGAGAATGGTGTGAAAATGGAAAGAATACCCAAAAAGCTCCATGAAGATGAACCAAATTATAAATAGGAGAAGGAGGAGAAAGAAGAGAAAAAAAGGGAGAAGAAAAAGGAGGAAAAGGAGGAGGGGGAAGAAGGTGAAAAGGAGAGAAGAAAGGGGAGGAGGAAGAGGAGGAGAAAGAGGAAGAGAAGAGAAGGAAGAGGAATGAAAAGGAAAATAGCCACTCCAGCAATGAGGTGTGTGGACTGAGCATATGCTCCAATAGTCCCATGGCAATCTTGTGACTGTCAAGGTCCTGGAGGTCACCATTGCTTTTAAGATAAATGAATTTTTGTAAAGAAATATTTTGATAAGAACTTTATGAAGAAAATACTTTTCTAAAGTATATATATAGCTTGTATAATTTTTAACTCCACAGTAAACATTTATCCTGTATTCCAAATAACCATACTGATTAGCCCTCATCAAATAAGTTTCTTTTTGTAATAGATGTAATTTATCATTGAAATCTACAATGGATCAACATACAGAGAATAACAGAACATGGGATGTACAACCATAATGGGTATATATGCAATGCAGCTCCTAGACTTAAAGCCCAGGGAACCTCATAGAAGATTGGGAAGAACGTCTGTAAGATACAGAAGACTAGAATGTCTGTTACAAGATAGCATCTTCTATATATAACAGGGAAGATATACTGAAGAAATATGAATGTTTGATAGCCTAACCAAGACTAGCATAATGACAACACTCACGCATTGACAAGCTAACAAGGATGAGCAAAATCTTACAAGGCCCCAACCCTAGATGCAATAAATGGAATCACATACACACACATGCACACACACACAGTATGTGTATGTATACATGTAAGATGAGTAATTAAAGAAGAAGAGGTAATGAATTTAAAAGAAATGGGGAAACAAGAAAAGACTTGGAGTAAGCAAGAGATAAAAATGATGTAAATACAATTCTCATGTATGAATTGCTAAAACAATTAAAAAGATGGCAGTTCATAGCTTTTGATGGGCAATTATATAGACTTTTAAAATCCTGGTGTTAAATGTTCTTAAATATGTAATGACTTCTTGGATATCAACTTCAGTATAGAAATTTGGAAAACTCATGATTTCATATCAGTAGTAAATCTGGATGGTGCACTTTGTGATTTAAAAACAATTAATTAAATTATGTATAAGCATATAGATGATTCTTTGTAAGTAATTGAACTATGTATTGTCAGTATGTATTGTCAGGTGCTCAAAATCTTGTGAAAATGAATACTAGAAGAAAAAAGAACACAGTCATTTCATTAATACCGAAAAGGACATGCAAGTTACTGAATATGTATAATTTTTCTCTTTTTTTTTTCCTGGGGAAGTGCATAGAATGCCGATATTATCAGTTCTCTTGTATACATACTTGAGACATAGAGACGGTGATCAGAATTCAAGTTTCTAAGATATATGCATTGACTCACTTGTGTATGGGACATAAATGAGAATCCAGGAGGCAAATAAGTCTGTGGCACGGTCAGTACATATTCACATAAAGACCAGTGTAAAAATATGCATTCCGAACTGACAGTATCTAACTAAAAATGTATAATGCATCCAGAGTTCACAACTTAAGCTAATATCTAACATAAACAATATATAGGTGTGCTATTTGCTTATAATCATCATTAGCAACATCACCATCATTCATTATGTTAATTTTTCTAATGAAAATTAACTGACTATATGTACATATGTATGCATGTATTTATTCAGTTAAGGGGTAATATCAGTGTTCTGTACCTGAAAGGTCATTTAGCCTATAAACCTGATTACTTCTATCCTATTACGATTACCTCACATGTTCATTTAGTGTAACAAAAGCTGGAAGTAACGCAATAATTCTAGCCAAAATATGTTCTTATTATTCCATACCAGAAAAGCCTACAACCTCTCCAAATTGAAATTATCTGTTACTGCAAAACTTCTGGCATCTTTTGTTTAAAGGGAAATGAAGACATTTAAATAAGTCTTAATACAATTTTAAATCCTTTAATATATGATTACAATATCAATCAGATTAATTTAAAAATATTTTTATTTAGGCATTCATTGATCGATATGTTCTTTAGACAGTTTTAGACAGAGCTGAGAAAAGGCCTTCTAAAATTTTTACGCACACATGTTTTATACAGTCACCAACAATGCACATACTTCCATTCCACCCTAACCATTACTACAGCAACTGCACATGTCATTCTCACTGATTAAAGCCTAAAGCCAGGAATAATCCATAATCATTTCTTACTCTCACTTATTCAACTTGGTTTCTGTCTCAGTGTTATAATGACATTCTTATAGCAAGGTCAGCATCTTGTCTCCAATTTATATCATTTGCTACAAAGAAAACATGGATTTCTATTACTTAGTAAGGACAAGGCTCATAATCACAAGGGAAAAGTGTTAATACCTATTATTATTTAACATGACTTACAGTGTTTCTTCATTTCCTCTTTTATCAGAGTTTTAATTGGCATTTTAATGAGAGTAGATTACAAAACCCTTGCATGATAAAGAAGACAATGGCCAGCAGGAAGGCCCATTGTGAACAAGCCCTTGAAGTCATGTGAAAAGGGGGAGAAAGGCCTGAAAAGAGGTTCTTTGATGAAATTTTTACATTTTTAAAGGTAGTTGTAAATTATCTTTTCATAGACACAGTGGAGCAAGAAGTCATTGCCGACATGCTCTAATTAGGGAACCACTTACTTTTGGATGAAAAATGAAGAATATTATTTCTGTGCCTCTTAGTCTGGCTTAAAAGAGAACTATGTCCAGTAAATTCCTTTGTTGAATACTGAGTGCCTCATGGAGCCACCGCTTAGGAAGGTTCTGGGACTTTGAAGTGGCAAAGCCTTCCTACAGGAAGTAGTCCTATGATCTGGTTCCACTTCCTGCTCTCTCACAAGTTCCTGTCTACTAATGTAATATGACCATCAGACATCTAGTTCCTACCTTCTTTCTCTCCCCCACTGTTGTCAAGTCTTTCTTATTCTCAATGGACGATATTTTCTACAGCTACAAGGGAGAACAATCTCTTCCTTAAACTGTTTGTAGTCAGCCATCTGTCACACTGAGAAGAAAATAATCAATACATCTACTTATTTCTTTTCGGTGAGATTTTTCACTTCCTCATTTTTCTCATTTAATGTATCACCTGCCCCTGAAAACACAGGTTCATCCGTGTTTAATAGATAAATCTTACATTTCTTTAACCACTTATTGGCTATATGATTAGTGCCTGTGAATTTACTTTTCCTCATTGGATATCTGTCTTCTAGAAAGTGTGTAATGAAGTTAAACTAATGGATTTAAAAAAAGAAAAAGAAAAAGAAAACAACAGTGACCACAAAACCCTCTTCAGGGCTGATTTGTTTTTATTCAAGGCGAAAACAGACAGAAGTTACAGCATTGCTAAATAGAGCTTCTTAAATTCTTTATCCTTGGCTTATGACAAAACAAGCATAGCTTTTTCTGAATGTTTCCTATTCTCACCAAACATGCAACACTTTTCAATATTTTATGCACAACTTTACGATTTCTTGTGCCTCTAGTGAAAAATCTCTGATAATTCCTATAAATTTGTTATATGTTTTGCATGTCTTTCTTTTTTTTGGACTGCTTTATTATATAAATATTAACCTTCTGCACTGTAATAAAATATAATTTTCTCCATTTGAAACCCACATCTTGGTGGGAACACAATTTAAAAATTGGAAGTGCCCCTTAGTCCCACACATATTTATTTAACATGTATACAAGTATACATATGAGGTTTTAAGAAGTTCATAGCACACACTGTAAAATAATACCTCTGACTATTATAGATTGGTACCCATCACACCAGCATTAATATAGATAAAAAAATGTCAGTCTCTAGAAACTCCAAACTGGTGTTTGTCTGATTTTAGTATATATATATATATATATATATATATATATATATATATATATATATATACTCACTTTTTTATCCTTTATCTCAAACACTACAGAAGAATTTATATACTGTATCAACACTTAAATGTTATGAAGCTGGTGTGGGAAGGGGAAAAGTAAAACTGATACCAGCTTGAAAGAACAAGGATTGAGGTCTTATAAGGAAGGGTTGTTTCATAATATCCATTCATAGAAAGTGGAGATAATATTAGTGAAAAGCTAACGTGTAAATAATACAGTAATAAATTGATTTTCTTGTAGGTATAACAAAAGCAGAATCTACCATGGTTGTCCACAAGAAAAGATGCATAGAGTTTTGGCATCCCTGTGTTCAAGAGAGAAAATTGGGAACAATGAGTTTATCATCAATTGATCATTTCTGTTCTTTGGAACAAATTAGTAGAATCTACAATTCACTAGTCACCCTTTAAGTAGGTATAAATGATAAGTAATAGTCAGCTATCAGTGCATACAATAGAACTATTAACTCTCACAATACAAGGCAAGGTCTATCTACTAGTGGTAATATGAAAAAATAATGAGCAAAATACTATTATTATCCTCCCTGTCTTCGTTTAGTGTCACATGCATTCAGTCTATTTCTTTCTTTCTTCCTTTCTTTCTTTCTTTCTTTCTTTCTTTCTTTCTTTCTTTCTTTCTTTCTTTCTTTCTTTCTTGTTTGTTTTTCGAGACAGGGTCTCTCTGTGTAGTCCTGGCTGTCCTGGAACTCACTCTGTAGACCAGGCTGGCCTCGAACTCAGAAATCTGCCTGCCTCTGCCTCCCAAGTGCCGGGATTAAAGGCGTGCGCCACCAACACATAGTTTTCCTATTCTGAGTAAGTCTATACAATTCTACTGCACACTAGGGATAGTCGTTTATATCACTGAGCTTTACAAGGGGCTTTTAAAGGAAGACCTAGGACCGTGGAAATGCAGTGATGAACATAGTGAGGGGGTCAAGGAGTGGGAAATAATCTACCAGGTCAGACGCACTCATGTCGGAAAATTTACTCTTCCTCAGTCCTGGTAATTAAGGAGTCTTGGGAATCCTGGTGTTGGTTTAGTGATAAGGCTTCTTGAGGACAAATTCAGAAACTTCAATTGTATTCTTTGCTTTTTGCCTTTGGACCTTTTGAAAAAGTGATTCCTGATCTCATTTTCTCTGGCTCTTAAATAGAATCAGAGTTGTCTATAAAGCAATTTTAAGATGCTCAGATGAGTGATGTCTCACATGTATAAATGCAGGTAGCTTATGGTTTCCTGAAAGACCAATATTTCTTTATTTGGGATGTGTCTTATTGTTGTGACCCGCTCAGTCCATTCTGCCCCTCACTTTAGGCGCCACTCTTATTTTTCTCTCTTATTTGTCTCTTTTTTTGAAGGGAAGTCTGAGGTATTTATAGGCTTTTGCCACATGCCTTGTAGGTGCGTGGATACCATGTGCCTTGCAGGTGTGGATATGATGTAAGCCTTACAGGCGTGGATAGCATGGATAGCACGTGGATAGCACATGAACCACATGCTTTGTAGGCACGGATACCATGTGCTCCTTGTAGCTTGGGGCACTAAGCAGCAAAACAAGCTATGTGGGATAAACAAGATAATTATCAGAGTGTGTTTCAGCTGTTATAGGCTATTGAAAAACAAGTCTCTCATCAGGGTATATGGTTCCAGATGGCTGCAAAGTTGATAGCTGCTTTCTAGCCGCTTTCTGCTTAAAGTCGGCTCCCAACATCTTATATCTTTTATTATCCTTTTTCATATAGAGAGGTTTAAAATGTGACATCCTTAAGACACTTTTTTCAACTCAAATATAAAATGAAAAATATAAATTTAAAAATTAGAAGTCAGAATTTCAAAAATCAAATGCAGTTCATTACTACTCCAAATTTTAGTAGAGAAAATGTTTGATGAATGTATAATTAGAGAAAAGTTCTAATAATGGTACTGTATCTGATTTAGGTTAGTGTAAAATATAACAAAATATATGTAATTATAAATGTATATTAAATATATAAATATTGCATATATATGTCTTTATATTCCTGTATTTTATGAACATATACACATACAAAGATATAAGTATATATTCCAATTATCTGTCAAAAAAACCCTGTAGAGTATATAATATCATCCCATTGTATACATGAGAAATCTGGGATAAGAAAGAAGTTATCAATCCATACCCAAAATAGTCATACATTGAGAATGGAATAAATAAATTCGCAACCTAGTCAGCTATGGTGTAACCACTGATTAGAAAGAGTATGGAAGCCTCTCCCTTTAAACATGATTTCTTTTAAAAATGAGAAGCATAGTTGACCTTCCAATATATAAAATAACCTGTGTTAAATCCCTACAGCATATTTATGGCCATACCACCAGAACTATGACCAATCACATATGAATTTCTACTGTATTCAATGGGATTAGCATTACATTTCTTGGATGAAAAGATAGTATTGTTTTGTTCATGTTGTCTTCATTCTAAGCTGAAGGCTCAAATACTCCAGTATCATTATTAGATATTAAAGGAAAAACAGAATAGTCAGATATTTACTTTTAAAATAACTAGTTGACTCTTACTGTTGTTTGGTTGAAGAAGGGGGATTGATGTAATTATATTGAATATATCAAAAATATATAAAAATTTTAAACATTTTACTATCTGATCTCTGAATATATATATATATATTAGATAATTTCCCAATCGGGGTAAACTTAGCTATGCCCTGAAATACTACTTCTCACTGTTATAATACACCAGCCCTTCTTTCTGTGAATCACACAGTTCAAATATGTTCTCTAGGGACATTGTGCTCTTCCCTAGCCTTGTAGAGCTAATGCTGGTCTAAAACATACTGTGAATTCTCATGTTGCCCATTCTCCTCTCTGTTCTATTTTCTAGTAACTTCCAGCTATCCTTAGTGTCTACAACAGTGATGGGTTTACATCCCACATGATTAAAATCATGCAATACTGTTCTCTGTGACTAATGTACATCCCCCTGACACAATGATTTACACTTCCACCCATGGTGTCACAAGTGTCAGGATTTCTTCTGTGCTTTTGTGTGTGTGTGTGTGTGTGTGTGTGTGTGTGTGTGTGTGTGTGTGTGT
>JANHMN010000019.1:38008163-38065228 GCA_030674055.1 Rhabdomys pumilio
AAAGAAAGAAAGAAAGAAAGAAAGAAAGAAAGAAAGAAAGAAAGAAAACTGTATGGATGTCTGGCTGCCGATGTCTCCAGTCTGTATTAATAGTAGCACTTAGGTAGTTTGGGTATGGTTGAAAGACTAAACATCATTATTTTTAAGCAACTTAAATAGCAATTTGAGACAGACACCGGTCTACCTGGGGTCATATGCCACATGCTAGATGGGAAGTTAACCTTGTAGTTCAATTATAAATTATTCCATAAAACAGAGTCCTGTGGAAATAGACAACATTGTTTCTAAACACATAATTCATACATGATATCACACTATAGCCTGGAGGTATTAGTCTCTGTATATAGAAGTAGGAAGGAATCTCACAAGAAGTAAATCGTATCTCTTTTCCTTTGATAGTTTTACTTTCGGAGAGACATGATGCTATGTAATAAATAAATTACAAACAACTCATCATAATAGAGTTGGAATAATAGATGTGGGAGTGTCATTTAAATGAATTGGAAAATAAATTTAGAAGATGGCCTGGAAGATGGTTCTTACTTTATAAAGAAAGAATGAAACAAAACCTACATTGCGGCTCACAGTAAAATAGCTGCGGGATTTATGGTCTCTAAAGAGGTTGCCATAGCCGAAGCAAATATTTATTTCTACTTTCTGAACAAGGACATGTCAGAGTTTTCTCTGCCACTTCTGGGGAAAGTGACACACTTTCACTTCCATTAGACAATATAACTTCATTCCTGTGGGGCTGATAGATGTACCATTTGGGGCTTTTTCTGTCAAAGTGAACGCCACAAAAATACTAATAAAAATGTTCACATCCAACTTTTATAATTCCTTGCTATTTCTACCATGGCAATTTAATAACGGCTGGGATTTGAGAATAGATATTGCTAGCACCTCCAAGACAATGCACTACTATCTTATTCTCTTATTGAAATAGACATAAAGAGTAGTGTTCTATGATCTAACCTTCACTGTAGAGGAATAAAGTACCAGTTGTTGCAGTGGGCAAGGTTCTTGGCTTGAAATGGGTCTAGAATGGGGATGTTAATGAACCTTAAATTCTTTGGCTATGTGAGCTAGTTGTGTTTTAATTTACAGAATATTCTTTCAGTCAGTAGAAGTTTTTCTTTACAAAAAAATACACAAAGTGGGGCTGCCCATGGAATATATGTGCATGGAACATTAATTCCACAGTGCTACAGAAATAAGTAATCATTTTCAGGATATGTATAATATGTATTTAGCTGATTGTAATGATTTTAATTTTTATTTTTTTGTATTTTTAAGTTGTTTGTACTTTTATGAATTACTTTTGCTGGTAGTTATGTAATATATACATATATACTTGTACTAATGTTGACTTCTAGTAACATGGTATATAAACTAAGGAGACATTCTTGGTTACAAGCTTACAAGAACAAACGTCCTTCAAATCTTAACCTGATACTATATAGGTAGACAGTCGATTACACTTCTATACTATTAAACAACTAGCTACTGATCTTAATTTATCTTTATCAAGATATAGTTAATGGAAGTTATTTGTTAAATAAACTGTATGCTATTTAATTTAATAATACTGACACAAAATTTGATTAATCATTGACTGTGTCTGTGAGTAAGAATAACTACTTGTACCAATTTTTATTGTTGAAGGTGTTTACCTTGTGTATCTAGGCTCCACACACACACACCCTCCCCCCAACCCCCGCCAAATATGGGTGTTATACAATCAACTTAGGTTGATGAGAATTTCACATTATTTTGATTAAGGTAGCAAGACTTCATTATATGTTTATGGTTATTCAGAGTAGGTACAATCCAACAAATAAAATGTCTCTACTTTGTATACATCTCGTGTATACAATTTTCAGTAGTATTTTTAATACATAGTTTTCATTTATAAGTATTATGCATACTAAAACATAGTGGAGTTTATTTCAGGAATTATGATTTATTTCATGAGTCATGATTCACAACACTAGGATAGAGGTGAAAACACGGCAGTCAAATTTAATTTCTAAAGCTTAAATGCAGACCTGATACTTCTGTGGAATTGATGGGTATAAGAGGTGGATATGTGTCTGACTGAGTAAGTTGTTCTATCATGTGTGTATTATAACGTAGTTTACACATGAAAATCTGGATTTAAAAGCTGACCAATTTGAGGGTGTGAAGTTTAGTTTGTGGTTCCTCTCAGTCCCATATATTTTATGGATTGTTTGACAGATTTCCATTGCTGTAGTAAGTACTTAAGATAACGAAGTTACAAAGAGGAAAATGATTATTTCTGATAATAGTTTTATATGTGTCGATGTATAGTTTGTTGGACCGTTGTTTTGGATCTGTGATGAGGTGGAGTACCATGAAAGAAGGGAATAGTGGAATGGGAACTTTCTTCTCATGGTAAGGAACAAGCAGAGGCTCTAGAGAGAAAAGAGGGGGTCACTGGGATTGCACTAGAGGTGCACAGTGCTCCCCAAAAGCAGACCCCAGCACACTTCCAGTATCCCTCACCCAGAGATGCAGGAAATGTGATATAGATACATTCACTGAGGCTGCCTCCCCATCATTTGTTGGTCTCTGGATTGTATCCTGGTGTGACTTTGTGTGATGGTCTTCACTGATGCTAAAGAAAAGCTCTTCTGATAAGTTGTAAGAACTACACTTAGATGTATAAAATTTGGAATGAAATTGTTTTTATTAAGTAAAATGATATAAACTCTGTAAAACAAAACAAAAAACAAAAAACAAAAAAACAAAAAACAAAAAAACCCAAAAAACAAAAAAAACCCATAAAACAAAAAACAAAAAACAAAAGTACTCTGCCCAGAACTTACACCATGTGGAAGTCCTAATTTATTCTCCTAGCTCATGCAGGTCACTCTCTATGTATCTGATACCTCACAAATATGAGTGATTTAAAAGGAAGTTTGAGCAGGTAGGATTTTAAAATCGGTCATTTCTATAATCATCGCCACTGATGTATAATCACCTGATACTGCTGTCTATTTGTTCATCAGTAATAATTGAGAATCTAGTAACATCCATAATACTTTCAACATGTGAGTAAAGTTCGCTCCCACAGTGCCCTACAACATAATGAAAGAGCTCAGTCTTGGAAACTGAAGGAAGAAATATGAGCCCTGGTTGACTAAATAAATTTGGGCAAGCCTGGTATGACATTCATATACTTTTCTTCATTGAACTCTCATACTAACCTTATGAGTTAACTCCTTACCTCTACTTCAAACCAAGCCAAAGTCATTAAGGCAACAAGGCTGCATGGTTAACAAGGCTCTATGATGAGCTAAAATATTGCTTTACATAAATATAGCACTCTGCTGTCATCAAAGGAAGTACAGACACTGTAGCTAGGAGCACAGAGCTTACCTTCACGGTCATTTGAAGTATTTACTACAATTTTAATTTTTAAAAACGTATCTAATGGGCTACTTTAATTTTACTTTCTTCAGATTTCATGAAATAGGTTGCTTGGCTTCCCTGTGACCCTGCTGTGTGAGCTATACACCACCACTTATCTGTGATCTTGCAAATGAGACTTGTCTCTGTGTTATTGATGATACAGAATTCAGTTGGAATACAGTACATGACTAGGCAAAGTTCTTTATCCTGAAATGTCTGAGAGCAGGAGGTCTAAGAAGCTAGAGGGCAGGTCCCCAAGGCAAATAGGAGATACAGACATGTACAACTCTGAGTCTTACTGAGCAGCTACTGTCACTTGCCTACATGTCAAAAATGTACTGGTTAGTTAGGTCTCTCAAGCAAATGAATCCTTGGTGTTTACAAAGACCATATCCTCCCTCACATGTATTAGTTACCTTTCTGTTGTGATAAAGCACAACCACTGATAGAGAGGAAATGTTAAAATAACCTTTCACATCTTCCACCTCAAACATGAAACAGAGCCACCTACTGGTGACCAAGCATCCAAACACGTGAGTCTATGAGGGACATTTTAGTTTCTAACCACAACCAATATAATACTCAAACTCAAATGCAGGTGCAGCGATGCTATCGCTGCTCTTCCTTCATTTAATTGCTAATATTGTAACATATATGTGACATGAGACAGATGACTAAATAACTGATATATGAAAATGTTGCTGTCTAGCTAATTTGTGTGTGTGTGTGTGTGTGTGTGTGTGTGTGTGTGTGTGTGTGTACCTTAGTTAGGGTGTTGTGAAGAGACACCATGATCAAGGCAAGTTTTATAAAGGACAACATTTCATTGCAGCTGGCTTACAAGTTCAAAAATTCAGTCCATTATCATCAAGGTGGGTGCATGGCAGCATCCAGGCAGGCATGGTGCAGGAGGAGCTGAGAGTTCTACATCTTCATATGAAGGCTGCTAGGAGAAGACTGGCTTCCAGGCAGCTATGATGAGGGTCTTAAAGCCAACACGCACAGTGACACACTTCCTCCAACAAAGCTACACCTATTCAAACAAGGCCACACTTCCTAATAGTGCCACTCCCTGATCCAGGCATATTCAACTACCATAGTGCATATGCACAATTATTTTCTTATAAGAAACTTCTAAAAGCCCTTTCCTCTTCAGGCATCATCCCTAAAGTGTGAATATTCTATTTGGAAAGGCTGCACCAGTTTGAAGCCATAAACCATGTACAAGAATTTCAATATTTATAATTCTCTTATTCTTGCTAATGTGATAAATTTTGATTCTATTTCTTGATATCTCATGATTCTGTGCTTGAGTCTTTCTTTAAAGGTATTTTTTATAATCTTTGCTTGCTACCTTATCTTAAGCTGATGTTTATGAAGTAAACAACACACATTTATTTGATCAGCAGAGTGGAAAGGAAACTAAATATTAATTATCTAAATCTTCTGACAATCCTTCTGAAATACGTTTTCTTTGTGCTATTACCAATATTTGCATTTCTTTAGGTGATCTCACAAGTATTAATTTGCATGCAGTCAAATACAGAAAAATTTGGTATTTTTTTCTATGATTTCATTTAAATTTCTTTTCCATCAAGTTTCTATATTCGTATTTCCTACATTCACAAATATTTCCTATAAATTGCATGTTTTCTTATCATTTTAAAATTCTTTTACTTTTCATTCTCAGTTCGTTTATCATTTGTATAACGAAAGGCAACTTACTTGTTTGAGTTTGAGTTTGATTGCATATCCAGCCACTTTGCTAAAGTTGTTTATCAAATGCTTGAATCATAATAGAAAAATTAAATAATTTATCATTTCCTATATTTTGCCCTATAATGGGAATATTGCTTTCATTTAAATCTGAAACCTCTTCAATGTTTCATGTTTTGAACAATAGCGTTACTGCCCATGAGATTATAGAAAATTGTGGAATGTTTAAAGACTGGTGTCTAGCTAGGCCTAGAGAAAGGTCTTTGAAGATGATCGTCTAGACCTTCTCATCCTGGGCCTGCTTGGTGCTTCTTCCTGGTCTGCCATGAATGGCATTCCTCAGCCACATATTCTTACCATGCTCATGGAGTTGATCTGTCTGCTGTCCTTGCAATGAAGGACTGAAATCGTTAGACAAGTTGAGTCTTTCTCCCATAAGTAGTTTCTGTGTTTATTTTATAAAATAGTCATAAACACACACACACACACACACACACACACACACACACACAAACACACACACACACAGAGAGAGAGAGAGAGAGACAGAGACAGAGACTGGTGGCTAAATGGACGAATGGACAGACAGACAGATAAATAGACTTTATGACTGTTTGTATGGATGTATAGTTATTTATATACCTGGATATATATCCACACATCCATATGCCTTTTCTTTTTACTCATAGATGTCATAACCTTGATAAATATCTTAATTTTATAAGCATATTATATGAATCACAAACTTACCATATGTGTAATCCATTTGTCAACATAAAAAGACATTCACTTTGTTATTTTCTAAATATTATTCTGCATCTGATTTTTATTTTACCGAGCATATACTTAAGTTAGTTTTATGCTGTATTAGTTACATTCATGTTGTTGCAATAATATGACCAAAGCAACTTAGGAAAAGAGAGTTTACTTACCTTAAGTTTCCAGAAGAAGAGGATCCTCACAGCAAAGAAGTGTGGCTTAGCTGAAGGAGCTCAAAGCTGACTGGCTGGTTACATTTTTATCTATATGGAAGAAACATATAGAAAAAAGCAGAGTGAGTTTATAAACTAAAAGCCCATAACAAATAATATTCTTTCTCCAGAAATTCTCAGATCCCAGAATTCCTATAATCTCCACAAACCAGGGATCAAGGGTCAATACACCTAAATCTATCAGGAACATTTCTCATTCAAACCAGCACATATACTGAAACCTCAATGCAATTTTTGTTTTAATTCTTGTTTTCCATTTCAGATGAGATATCTATAAGTTATTTATCCACCCCAACATATTCAAATAGCTCTGATGTTCTGATACTGTATATTTAATTTTACTGCTAATTTCATTTTTTGTCAAAATCCTGGAATCTCTACTTAGATAAAAGTCTACACATTTAAATGATACAAAACAGTGATAATTGCTGCTTTGGAGTTGGATAAGGGCAACATTTTTATGGCTTAATCTGCTATTTTTATGGGCACAACATCTATACACCATTTTATAACAGGTAATATTTTTAAATATAGTGAGACATTTGAGGTAAAGATTGAGTATACGTACGTAGTAAATCTACTTCACAAAAATCATTTTAAAGCAAGAGGTTAGAGATTTTTTCAAGTCACAAATGCAAAGTAATAAAAAGGAAGAATTAAGAACAGGTTGAAAGAAGAGGATAACTGGTAAAAACAGGAAGCAGGAAAAGCCTGATAATTCAGAAATATTATACAGTAAACTCATGGAAAGTCAAGAAAAGCCAAGGGTCAGCAGTTTGACTGATGGATTCCATGACAGGTTCAGAAATTGTGTGTTTGTGTGTGTGTGTGTGTGTGTGTGTGTGTGTGTGTCTTTGCGTGGCATGTGTGAAGTAGAAAAGTGGCCTTAAAAATTCAACTTCCATGGTACTCAGTTAATCTGAATGCCATCTGATTCTCTATTGTTCTGCCCCAGGGTTTTAATTCCCTTATGATAATACAAGTCATACCTAAAATGAGGTGGTGGATATGAATAATTCAGGCACTGTTCTGAAATTGTGATTTTTGAATATTTTCAGAAGAGTAAATGTTTGGCTTCCATAGATTCTTTCTCTACAGTTCCCTGCATTTATTGTAACCCAAACTCCATTCTAGTTAAAAAAAACAAAAAAAAACAAAAAAAACAACTATATTTCCCCTTGCAAATTTAAGCTGACAAAGACAGAAAAAACAACAATATAACAATGGGTGAGAACAGTAAAATGTGCATCCTGTTTTTTAAGCCTCCACATTTGTACATATCTTCTCAAGAACTTTATCCTGACGTTGTGATCTCTTGATTATTAAGGCCAGACGAGTTATGAGGATTTCTGACCTTCAACATTGTGACCACTGTCTTCTCCTAGAGCTCTAAGGCACGCTGTTATGCAGCAATGGAAGCTGATGTGGACCAGGCTGAAGCTTCCACTAAGCTTAAGTCAATAAAGAGTTAGAAAAAATCCATAAAGTAGGGATTGAAGGCAACAGGGAACAGAAAGAAATTGACAAGGAGTTCCATAAATGAAGCCAGCATAGAAAAGAAATTAAGGCTAGGACCCAGAAGAAGGTCCCAGGATTGATTCCCTCAGTGAAATTGGTTTAATAGAATAACTGTGGAATTTTAGTAAGTCACGTTTAGAGAAAGACAACTGCTAGTCATGAATGAATAAGTGAAAAACAGAAGTGAATATTCTAAACCTTCCTCAAGTAAATGACAATTATTAACATAAGAGAAAATGACCGAATCGGAACTTTAAAAACAATAGTAAAATGGACAGCTCATTTGTGTGCAAAGTGTTATAATAACCAGTAATTTCTATTATTAAATTAATACAATTAAATGTACAATTCATCTAGATTTGGTTTATGGGAGAAGAAAAGGCTATGAGTCCTGTGGTCAGCTGATTTACTCTGGTTTCAGAGAGCTAAATTTTCATTTTACTTAGTAAGACATTAACTGTAATGTCTAATACTTAAAATAATAGTAAAAGGACATTTTATTATAAATAATACATTAATTATTTAATATAATATAAATGTAACAGTATATAATTATTAATTATAATATATTAATTATATATCATATGTCATATATCATGTAGCATATCACAAATCACATCATAAATATTATATATCATATACTCATATATATCATACATCAATTATACAGTATGCATTATATATTATGTTATGTATTTATTATTATATAATTATATAATATAAATTGATATACTAATATTATGTATAAAAATAAAATAAAAGAGCATATTATTGCAAATATGTGGATAATAAGTAGAATAAACCACAGCCAGTTGAAAATCGGAAGTCCTTCAGCATAGGAAGAAATCAGGTGTTTGTTGATGGCCGTTTTGCCCAAGAAATCTTTTCTATTTGACTCATACTTTATGCTTTGTATAACTTTTAACGTTAAGAAAGAAGTAAGAAGTCATTTTAAAGAACACAAAATGCTACTTTAAGCTAAATTATATAAAACAAATAGCATAGGGTTACTAAGATGTAACATGTAGGCGCTACAATGACTAGAGTGAATCCCAAGCTTCCTCTCCATTTACGATAGTTGAATTCCTTTTATGATGCATTATGTGTAATACGTCATGATTTTTGTATTGTATGTGTACTTGAGTGTACAATAGTAGATGTCTCTGCCTGTAACAGAGACATGGATTCTCTTTGCCTAAATTTTCTTAATCAATACAATGGTCCAAACTTCAACATGAAATGTGCTATAATCTGTGAACTAAGCACAGAACAGGCATTAATTTTAGCAGAGGAATCAGTGCCTCTCTGTGGACAGAACTTTAAAACTGTGTGGGTTAAGTATATGTCGCATGGTCATACACCCTGTTTTTCTATATGCTTGTCTATTTATTACCCATATGCATATCTATATATGCATATGATAAATGCATATCAGACATCAAGTTATTTCAGCTCACCAGTTCATAATTAGACACCTGATTCCCATCTAACACTATGAGATTCATTTAAGCCTTCCTTCCTTTCTTATTTGTGACCTTTATAATCAACATGGATAGGCAAGATCATATGTGACATGTTGTAAAATCATCTGAACACCTTCACTCATCTCCTTGAAGTGAATAAAAATGGACTTTCTAAGTATATGAAGTGTGAATGTACAGTTCCCCATTTCTTTAATCTAACAGTAGACATCAGTGTGATCTTCAGAGTTCCTTATGATGTTTCTTTACCACCATTATTAGTAAATTTGGTTTGTTTGTTTGTTTGCTTGCTTTGCTTGATTGATTGATTGCTTGTTCTTTTGTTTTGGCTCCCTTCTTTTCCCCTCATCTTTATAGAATCTCACTGACAACTCTATCTTGTTAAGTTAATAAATATTAATGCCATGAAAAGTATATTTTAAGTTTAGAATTTCTTCTCATTCCCCTGACACAGAGATTCTATAAGGACCTGTAGGTCTCAGATGTAGCTTTTGCTATAGATTTTGGATAAACTCAGTTCCTGGTGGTAGGCCAGGGAAAGAAGAAGCATTCCTTCATTAGATATGTAGATGTTGATATCCCATGGGATGCTCATTCTTAAGGTGACAATTCAGCACCTGCAAAAATGTCACTGTTTTTGTGATTAAAACAAAAATTAAGTCAAAGTGCCAGCCTATCTTTTGAGATTACCATAAATCCTTCAGAAATTTTAAGGACATCTGGTTTGTTAAACTGATTTTGCAGTATTTGATCTTGAAGTGGTTGTTTTCCATACTAAATTAAACTATGAAAAAATACCCGCCAAAGTTTACTTTGTTGAAATAATGTCCCTTAATTGTATCGATTAAAGTGTTTGACTTCAGACAAATAGATAGCAACATCTTTCAAAAGAAACCAATAAATATTAACATTGTTTAAACTTTAATACTTTCTACTATAGGAAAATTCCATTGTGTGACTTGATGTGAATGACAGTCTGAAAAAGATAAAATTGTAGAGGCAGAAAACAAATGACATCAGGATTTATAGGGCCTCAGCTAACTTCAATTGGGCACAAGAGAATTTTGTGCTGGGATAAAAAAGTCCTATATCTTGCTGTTGATGACAGGTACATGAAGGCATACATTTGTCACAGCTATCAAACCCTACATTATGAAAAGAAGAAGTTTATTGCTTGTAAATTATATCTTAATATAAAAACATGTATGAAATGAAAAGGATAAATGATAAGGTATAAATATTGGAAGAAAGTTTTATTGAAATCATTTGAAATGATGTTCTAAGTATAGCTGAATCAATGATACAAAATATCGGAACAAAACTGCTTTGATCTTAGACACTTAGACATCTTAGATAGAGGACACATTATTTATCTGAGTTGATGTTATTTCCAGCAGATGGATTGGTTTAAAATAAGACTTTGTACATAAAGGTAAAGAATTTGATATATTTTTCAAATAAGGAAAGGGCAACATGATTTTTTTTTTGAACCAGTGAAGTAATAAGAGATAAAGACCTAATTTGCGACTTGTCGTGTTTGATTTAAATAGAAGTTCTCTCAAACCCTCATTCAGAATCATAATTGTCTTACTTACCTTGGACATATAGAGAGTACCAAAGTCCAGTGAGGGTCTTCTTCAAGCCATTTGAGAATTAAAATGTAAGTTCTGGTAATTGACAGTGAACTCTGAAAGTCCACATGGAAAGAAGCTTCCCCTTGTAAAGCCTGGTTGTGATCTCACTATGTAAGAAGACATATGTGACATTGATTTATAGTTTAGAGATATCAAAGTAAGATTCTTGAAGTTCTTTAGCCTGAACTCTAGAAAGATGCATTAATGTTGGCTAATTAGGATACTCTTGGGTCCTTGCTGTATCAGGGATAGCCTAGTGGAGGGATTGAAAGCATATACATTCTAGTGAGCCTTTTTTACTGATAACAGTGCCAAAGTCATTAGTATAGCTTATAGATAACTGCTGCTGCTCTCAGTGGCTTCCCAGGTAGTCAGGGGTCTCAACTTCTCTAGCATATGACATCTGATAAGAACAAAGAACATAGAAAAACCACTGTTTCTTGCAAGAGGAATATGCCATAAGTACCAGATCCTGTATTGAAAAAGCCAAGCTAACTGTATTAAGCTCATGCAGTACAGATTTCCTAAGCTACATAATGGCACCTCTGTACAAGGCAATAGATTTAGAGTTCATGGGAGTTGCTAGTGTCTGGAAAGGCATGTAGCAAGAAACATTCTGGTCACTAGTTTATAGTCTAGAACCTGTCATTTCAATCCTCTCCTTTAGAATCCAATACTTATAGCCAAGATGGGTGGTATAGAGATTCCAAGAAGAGAAGAAAAAGATAAAGTCTCTACAGTGAAGGACTTTCTGAGTGTAAAAGCAAATGTTAACTTAGACAGATTCTAGAATGTTCTGTTGCAGAGTCTGAGCAGACTGGAAAGAAATTTTGCATTGTTTAAGCAATTATGTAACCTTATATGTCAATGTTTATGATATTCTTTGCTTTACAATTTGGGATAATGCTCTTCAAAAATGGAAACTGAGGACTCCTGAAGGTCTGCAGAACATGACCATTGACAACAGCAGAAAGAGAGACAGTAGCAACAAAGACTCCCCACAGTAACCTTCCCCTCCAGAATCATTAGACTTAGTCACTTCTCTTTTGTGGGAGATCCCAAACTCCTCCTGGAGTCACCACAAATACATGGGCCAAAATAGCATTCTTCTAATCAATACTGAAACACATCAGTGCTGAAGAAATGATAGGTCACTAAAATGGGCTTTTGCTAGACAGAGGTTCTAAAGCACACAAGTGACTACTGACTCAGACATGCAGGTAAAGTAGCTGGTCTTTCTTATTACTCTAATATGGGACCCCTGAACTAACATCTTTCAAACTGGGGAGCTGAATAGATTAATATCATTCATTATGAATATGCCAAAGAAACAGAATTGAAGTGAAAAGAGAAGATATATTTATAGACAGAACAAATTTTTATAACATTTAAAATTTCTCTATTTTTCTTTTATTCGTGTGTGTGTGTGTGTGTGTGTGTGTGTGCATGTGTGTATACATGTGCATGTGTGAGTGTGTGGTGTATGTATTCATGTTTTACCTGTGTATGCATACATGTGTTGGCTTGGCACTTCTGCTAGTTCATGTGGAGGACAGGTTTATGTTAGAAATCATGCCTAAGTATTTTGATATTATATTAAGGCAGATTCTCTCAGTCCCACCTAGAAATCACCAAAATGGCTAACTGGCTAATTAACTTGATCTGAGGGTTTCCTAGCTTTACCTTCAGAGGCTGGAGTTTCAGGTGGAGATGTTGTGCACCAAACATTTATGTCAGTTTCTGGGGGTTCAAACTTCAGTCCTCAGAATTGTACTTCAAGCATCTTAACAGCTTGTCCACAAGACTGCTTAAATGCACAAAAACACTGCATATGAACAGATGAAACAGAACTCTCTTTGCCTTAAGTGTCCAAGTAAGAGGGTATGCCAAATAGGACTACACAAAATCTTCCACCAAGAGACAGGAGGAGCCTCATGTATGATAAGTGGGTTGACTTAGCTAGTTGTCTTGAAATCACTGTAAATTAGTTTATATGAAAAATTTCCAGACCCCAAGACATAGGTCTGTCTCTACTTGTCTGACGTGTGACCTTGGGTTGATTCATGGCCACACAATGTGTTTCAAAGTATGACAGCCTCTTAATGGAAATGATTGAGCTATGCACTTAATTGGATGCTAAGAGGGAACATTGGCAGACCTCTACCTACAGTTCCAAAACTGAGTCAAGATACCATGCCAAACAGACAAATGAAAACAGACTTTACAGGGGTCACCCAGTCTTCATGAATCAGAATCTCACCTATGACTCTATTCTTAGAAAATGACAATGTCTGTTTCAGCTCAGTGACCACTGATTTACCCTAAGGAATAATAATGTGAGAATAAGAAGACTCACATATTTCTGATTAGCCTCATAGCATGGAAGAACTATTGATTGCAAGGTCAAGAAGATACATGCTGCTGAAATCAGATCAAGTCAACCGAATGTATTATTTGATGACCTTCTCTGAGGAAAAATTGCCCAGTCTGTACCTGTTTAACTTAGGCCTGGACATAAAACTTCTCCTCCTGGACAATAAAATGTGAAGGATACATGGCATTTACTATCTCCTGAGAGAAAATTGTAGAAATGATGAATCTTCCAACATTCCCCGTGTCTTGTTTGTGGATTCATAGAAGCATATATCAAGACAGAACATCTAGAAGGCTGTGTACCTCAGGCTAATACAATAAGAGTTCACTGCAAGACTTGGCTGGTGTATATCCATAGACCAAAGGAAAGAAGTGTTTAGTTATAGTAATCCTTCTGCATGTTTGTTCACTTTAAATTTAAAGGTTATTTTTAATGGGATAACTTAAGGGAACAATGAGAAAGAATTGAGAAGAGCTCCAGAGATGGCTCAGAAGTTAAGAGCACTGGCTCTTCAAGAGGTCCCAGTTTAATTCTCAGCAACCACATGGTGGCCATGACCACCTATAATGAGATCTGATACCCTCTTCTGCCACACAGGTGTACACGCAGATAGAATATGCATGTACAATAAGTAAATAAATCTTTAAGACGTAAAAAAAGTTGAGGAAAATATATTTCATCCTGAAAAAATGGGCTATAATCAGTTGACATATTTAAATACAAGCTATATTTTTTTTACATTGTAGCATGATGCATGTTTCTTCTCCATATCAAATAGGTCCTGCTTAGATCACAAGATAATCTTGGTAGATGTCAAGATGTTAGGCTCCAGGTGCACAGTCTCATCTTTGACCAGACTACACTGTTTATTTCATTTTTATTTTTTTTTTTTGATTTTTTTTTCAGATACAGAATCTTACTGTGTGCGACTGTCTGCTCTAGAAATTTTTATACAGAGTAAGGCTAGCCTTGAACTCAGAAATCTATCTTTCTCTGCTTCTCAAGTGCTGAGATTAAATACATTTCAATGTATTTTTGAACAAGCAGGATTTCACTGCTATGCTTCCTTCCCCATGCACACAGGATATAACTCGGTAGATTGGTAACTAAAAGACAGAGTTAGAACTCAGCCCTCACTGGGTCAGCAATAAAGAATAGCAGAACTTTGGAGAAAAGACAAGACAGAAGGGAAATATCTCTTGTCTAAAGTATGCAAATTGTGGGAAAATAAATATGCATGAGGCTAATGCAGGTAAAGTCTGCTTCATTTTAAATACTTCTCTGTCATAGTGGTATTTGCATTACCAGCTGACAGAAAAACATCCAAATAAGTAAGGAGTAATTATTTTATTGAAAATGTCTTTTGAGTGGGAAGGCTCTAGTGTATCAGCTCACCTCAAGCAAGCTTCGCTGTCATAGCCATTCGTCCTTGTTCTTTCACGACAGTCCTGGTTGCTGATTTTGAGATTTGTCCCTCTTTTAACTTCAAAAATTAATTAGTTTGGAGGACAGGTTGTATGGTCAGTCAACATAAGTTTGGATGCAATGCTGTGATATATTCATGACGAAAGTGATAATAAATTATTTAAACAATTATCTCAAATACGTATTACATATGCGTGTTTGTAATATGCATATTGCTAGATGTCAAGGTGTTAGGCTCCAAGTGTATCGTCTCATCTTTGACCAAACCACACATAAAATATATACCTATTATTAAGTTATTTTCTTTGAATTTCTTTTTCATGTAATGAGTCATTGGCATAAGTTGAAGTTTTGTCATGTTTAGGGAAATAATTAGAATGTAACTTATATTTAAATTTTGATATGGTTGCTCCAGATTTAAAAACAGTAAAGAAGAGTTTACCAAATCTTAGAATCTATTGTTTGTTTAAGGTCGTTGTGGGGGGTGTGGAGAACTCTTTCCTAGCATCTCTCACTGTGTCACGTGTCCAGGATCCTGACAAATGTTGACAGGAGAGGAAAAAAAGTTCCCTGTAAACTTCCTACTGTGGTGACAAACTGCCCTGTCATCAGTCACTTAGAGCAACACATGTCTGTTACCTTCTGGTCTGGTGATCAACTGCATCACGTATGACCTGAAAGGGGATTTGAGACTTCCAGATCAAGGACAAGCTCTCAAGTGTTCGGGAATGCTAGTTAGTGAAGATACCAACATGGAGCCCATCTCAGACTTTATTTAACACCCGTGACCAGAATTGCATTAGATCATGTACGGTAAAATTAGAAACTTGGTGGCTTAACAGCATACTTCGTATGTGTATGGAGAATAGACAATGAAAATAGCCTGAAAAAAAAACATCAGTTAGAATTTTCTAAAGGAGTTGTTTGTGAATCATCCTCCTGATTGCTTTCAGGCTTAGCTCTCCAATGTGTAAATCATAGCATAATGGTATGTGATGAAGTTTTAGTATTTAATATAATCCCAAATTTTACAAAATACTTGGTACTTGTAAGCCATCAGAATTAGGGAGTAAATCCAATCTCCTGCATGATAGAACATTAGCTCTAGGTTTTATTAATGGAAATAGACAATTTTCAGACATTTTCAAACTATAAATACAAGACAATATGAAAAGTCTACAGCTCAGACCTTGGAGTTCTTATCTGATAGAAAGTTTAATCATGAAATCAATATTTTTGTGAAGGAAAAGTCTAGCGAGCTTTGTGTGCCTAGGGAGAATATTTCATGGCTCAGTGATGCTACTTAGTGACTGAAAATCATTGAGGTGGAACCTGAGAAGGGAATTTATAAAATGAGCATTCGGCTGTTTTTACAAGTTACTGGGCAATGCAAATTATATTTTTGTCTAACCTTCATGTTTTTTTAAAGCTCCAGTGCCTATATATTGGCTGACCAGCAAAGTATTACTGGCATACAGTTCTTTTTTTTTTTTAATTGTCTTGAGTTTACCTCAACCTAATTTTATAATTTTTCTAGTCATTTTATACTGACATTGAATGATATTAAGTAACATGGACATAAACAGCGTCATATGTGTGCCCAGGAAAGTGGTCGTAGATATACCCAGGGAGCCGCAAAGCAAAAACAAACACAGGAACAGAAAGGGGCATCAAAATGGGACAGAGAGCAAGTAGAAACAGTTGCTGTTGAAGTCCAGAATGGGCCATCAAATCTCCTGGCACTCAAGTTATAGGTAATTGTAAGCTACCTGACTTGGGTGCTGGGAACTGAACTCTGGTCCTTTTTAAGAACAGCACTCATTTTTACTAGCTAAGCTATCTATCCCTTTAGTCCCTGTCCTCTCTATTTTGTCTTGAATCCAGTGATTTATAATTTCTTAGGTGGTTATAGGTCTCACCAAAAGCTGAATCTGTTACCTTTCTTTCAGAAAAATGTACCTGTGTGTTACTATCTCCATAAATATCATCACAGCTCACATCTGAAAGAGAGCAGCTATTCTAAGGTTGCGAGCAACTGGGGATGCCACTCAAGTCTCTTCCATAGAAGGGAGAAAAAGAGAGAGAAAGAGAGAGGGGACATGGAGGCAGACGATCACATGTCTCCACTAGTCAAAAGGTAGTTTACATAGCTAGGTTGGGTATTAGGTTACACTTCTGATTGAGCATTACCATACTTATAAAGCCCTTGATTAACATTTAAAAAAATTGTATAAAAGCCAAATGGAAAAGGGAGGCACAGGATAGGGGTTTTCTGGGGAGGGGAAATGGGGAAAGGGATTGGCATCTGAAAAGTAAATAAAATATGCAATAAAAAAAGAAAAGAAAGGTTGCCCTTCTACAGTAGTGTTCAGAAGTGTCCAATACTCAGTCCTTCTGACCAGCTTCAGCTACCACCAGTAGCCCTGCTAGAGGCCATGATTATCCCTGGGCAGCTCAGAACATAGAAAACTCAACAAGGTAATGCTTATTCCGACATCCCTTCTAACTTGGCTCTTTGTACTCCTGTTGGATCCATGTCAGAACCTGTCTTGTTACCCTATGAAGTCCTGTCTCCTCCCTTTTCCTTACACAAACACTGACCTCTAATACAGTATTGTGAGCAAACTTGATTTTAGTGTATATAAAGGAAGCTCTCTACTTTGTGGTTATCACTGACTCCTACTGAAGTGTTAAGAAAAAGCGATTTACTTTGCTTTGCTTCTACTTGGATTGCACTTCCGAAGACACATGAAATATCAACATCCTTATCAACAAATGATGAGTCTAAGATGTTAAAATCATTACAACTTTGTGTTCTAGAAAGTTACCCAAAGGGCAAGCAAACTCTATTTATGATCATTTAAGCATCTCCATTAGGAGTCTCATTATTCTTTTTCAAGCATTTAATAAACAGAAAAAAATTACAGTTATCTTTATGGAAATCAAATTCTTTCCTGGTCATGAGGATATTTAATTATTTCAAAGATGACAATGTGCCAGGCACTGTATTTAAGTATGTATTCATTATGATAAACCTACCATTAGTGCAACTCCTGTCAAATTATGAATAAGAAAACAAAGTAATAAAAAGCAAATGTTAATGAAAGAAAATGAATAAAATGAATAAAACTGAATACAAATAAATCTGGATATTAAGCAAAGGCATACATTAAAATAGTCTGACACATAAGCCTATGATCTAAACTGTCTAATGGTAAGACCTAGAAATTGGAAGAAAAGATACAATAGACAGACAAGTTGATTCTTGATATGAGAATGAGAGCTAAATTTTCAGAAATTATATAAAAACAATGTCAGATACCAAAGTAACATGTGTGAAATATGATAGAAAACAGCTTAAATTATATATTTTAACTCACATTATATATTTACTAGGTAGGAGTTTTAATAATATGTCAAAGACCAATGTATTCATATCAGATGCTGCTATTAGCTTATTAAAATGCAAATGAAACAGTAATCTCAAATATTTGTTGATTCCCCACACCAGGAAATACCATGTGAAACTGAGAGGCGTCACCTCTATCGAAGCTATAATTTACATTCCATCAAGTTTCCCAAGTGTATAATGATACCCTCTGAACACATCAGGCTGATCACCTTGGCAACCATCACTAAGCAGCCACATGTACACTAGGATATCAGTAGACTCTGTGATAACCAATCCCAGGTTAACAAAGAAGAGAGAACTGAGATTTCCAGAGGAGCAGAACAGGACAGTTCTGGAGGTCAGCACACACATACTGCAGAATAATGTGCCCTAGAGGTCTTGTAGCTGAAATCATTCCTTCTCAAACAATGACATTAGTTTCTAGTGAACATTTCTTAAATATTGGGTATTATAAACAAGTTTCTCACAACATTTATCTTGCAGATGGTTTCCTATAGTCTCTACCTTCACTCTACATGGTCTTTGATTGGTTGACTATCAGCACATGAATGGTATTCCCCTTTAGGACACTTATAACTCATATCTCTGACTATCTTTTGAATAAGCCAGTAGACAGGATAAGTACTGAGCTTGACATTGGACTCTTCAGCATCACTTCTTAGCTGTGGGGCTGTCACATGACTTTTCCTTAGGAGACACTAACAAAGGCACATCACTGCTAAAATAATTCCACCCAGTCTATCTTGGGAGAAACAAGAAATGTATTGGTTCATGACAAGAGTGCTGAAGGGTCATTTATAGAATCATGGAAGATCAATGCAGAGCCTCATCACTGAAGAGTCTACAGCAATGTGAACACCAGGACATGACAATTGCATCTCTTCATCTCTGCATCTCCCTACACAATTTGTAGGCAACACAATTTGTAGGCAGTTCAAATTGGTCCAACTATCCTCGCCTTCACAGTTCTTTTTTACTTTTGTAACAGTGGGATTAGAGCCTTGTTGAATCTTACAAATTGCTGAGGTCTGTATCCTCATATATCACTTTGGCTTTCTGGGTCTTATGAGTCTTCCTCTGCCTTCAATAAGGAAATGTATCAATTCAAAGCTACTAACATTGTAAAACTGGAAAACTGATAAACTGTATTAAGTCTTCATCTGCCCTCCAACCAGATATCATCACGGCTTTGAACTCTGATTTGCAAAGATAAGTTTAAATTGTTGGTCTAAGGGGATGTATAACTTATAGGTCACATCTTTGCAGGCCTGACAAAACTCTACCTACTGTCACTGTATAAATGACAGCAGGTAACTCAATAAATAAGCAATCTACAGAATAGCAGACCATGAATCATATTTATAATTTCACTGTGTACAAGCATCTGGACTACAAGTACTACATGATAATTATAGTCACTGCTTGATATAATCCCTCTGTGTGAACATGACATAGTTCAGAACCATGTTCTCCGTATTCTTCACATGGAATCATTTAGTGTTGCTATAGGTCCTGGTATCTTCCATTCAGCCTCCTTTAGCTTGACTTTTAAGACTAGACACAGTACATTTTTATAGCCTGTGAACCTAATAACACTCAACAATAAAGTATTTCTAACATTTTGATCATTCTTTTTTTCCCTTTGTTAAAAGGTATACACTTATACCTCTAGCATAAAATAGATGTTTATTAAATGAAAGAGTGAAATAACAGAGACGATGCATAGATAATATTTTTACTCTTTTTGTTCAGTTCAGCAAAAAGCTCAATCCTAATTCTCCCTTTTTGGCGTTTCACCATGTGGGAACTTTGATTATATGGTCTACATGGAAATAAATTAAGTATGAGGGACATCTATTATGCTGTCTTTCCTTTTTAATTTTTTCAAGTAGACTTGATTTCAATGTCATCATATTTTATACATCGGGGAATACTCTTGCTTTCTATGATTTTTACCTCTTGACAGAATCCAAGAACATATACTTGAGATTTGAGATCTTTAACTTTGGATTACCACACTGATCAGTTAGCCTCCCTCAGCCTCTTGTCTGAATGGCACAGTTCCAGTATCTGTTTATCTCAGCTTTACAAAGGTTGCCTAATTATGGCCCATGACTCTCTTCTCAAACTGGGAAGACCAACTTAAAGTCACAAATGCATATAATAAGCAGAAATTGTCACATTCCTCTCTTTGTCCCGTTGTCTGCGAGTGTCTAGAAAATGTACAAATTGAAGATGTTAAATTAAGTTCAAATATAACCTCTCTGAAAACAAGATATATATACACACTACTCCATTTTTAGTTTTTTTTTATTATTATTTTTCTGTCCTTTAGAAAGAAATATTTGCTTGGACGGTATCACCTGATCATTATTTTGAATGTTCTATTGTTGTCAGGACAAATACCCTGTCCCTTATTTTGATGAGTCAGGTTAAATGCTTGAAAGTATATGAACCAGATCCGTACAAAATATGCTAAAAATTCTAAATTCACCTTGTCCTTGGGACTGCTTAAAGATTCTTCAAATAGCATCACATATCAGAAAAAGGATTACCAAATTTGTCAATTCCACTAGGGTCAAAGGGACTACTTCATCATACAGTTATTAAATAAAAAGTGTTACAATGTTTTTTTTTAAAAAAAACTTGCATAGAGAGGTAACAATAAATGAGGTTCTTAATAAGAAAAGTAAGCTTTTGTCTATAATTTGTCAAATATACTACTCTCAAATAACTTATTTGAAAAATAAAAATATTAGAAACTACTTTTGGAAATGTTTATATTTCTTTACATTTGTTATATGTTTTTGTCTGTGTTCTCTTTATTAATGTTATTTATTTGTATAAAGGGCATCTTCCATGCAGATATCGACACAATTTATTTTAGGACACTATTTTTGTGAGAACTTAATATTTATATTTACTGTATCATTTCCCACCCAAACCAATGAAGTTTCTTTTGTACAAACTATCTTCTCTTTTTATTACCTCAGAAGCTATATCTTAATATGCCTATTGATAGACAACATAATAAACAGTTAAACTGATATCATAAAAACAAAACAAATGTCATATTTTACAAATTATAAGATGACCTTTTTGAAGCAAGCCTAATGGTTTAATACCAAAATACATAAGAGACATGGAAGACATTACTTTTCATTTGTCATGTATTCCAACCAGGGACATGGCATTTGTATTTAAAAGGTCAGGATGGATGGAATAACTGTATACTAAGGTTAACACCCACTAAAATTTAAATTAGATATTTTACAAGTGTATCGTTGAATTTAATAATGGCTTTGGGACAACTGATACTACATATGAAATTTCCCTATCTTAAAATTTCAAGGTCACATGCATGAGACTCTACCATTTAATAAAGGATTTTTGGTCCCGGAAATCTTTTCTTCTTTTTTCTTCTGGGACATACTTCCACACATGCACTAAAATGGCTTTATATTCCAGTCTGCAGAATATACATGGTACCTAGTTTTTGAACCTTTTACAATACCACCACAACAAACACTGCATATATATATATATATATATATATATATATATATATATATATTGTGCAGACTTCTTCCTGTCAAATATCAACTCATATTTTAGACTTTGTGAGTTTCTCAACTCTTCAGGCACAGCATGAAAACAGCCACAAAGAATACACAAACAAATGTGTATGTGGCTGTATTCCAATGGCAATGTGTTTAGAAAGCAGATGGCAACTGAATGGCTGTAGTCTCCATCCTGATAGAAAACCAGCACAGTACAGCTTTGATAGATAAAAAATCCTCTTAAACTTTAATGTGCAAATTATCATATCCTCTATTTTGAACAATATATTTTTGGTCATGGTCCACTGAAGGAGAAGCAGTTTCATATATTGTAACTAGCTGCCTGTTTACTCAAGCCTCTTGAGACAACAGTATTTTTATGCAGTATTCTTAGGTCATCTGTAATTACAATGATTTGGGGAAGATGTTAGAATAAAAGAATTCATAACAATTTTTTCTATAGTAGGAAAGATCATTCCACACAATGAAATGTACCACGACTCTTCAAAGGAAGAATAGAGAATGTTTCTAAACTTACTTTGCATAAAAATAAACCATTTTATTTGCTTCTTTTTCCAAAAATATGATGTTTCTCCCTTACAGAATCACTGTTTTTAAAAACATTAACTTTAGTTTAACTTTTGAGAGGGCTGATAGTGACTTAATTATTGAAACTACTAGCACAATTTGCTAGTACATATTTGCTGCTTCTTTCTATATAGAATTGGCAAGAATCCTTATTAGTTTCTATAAGAACAAAAAAAAAGTGTCAAAAGTGTTTACTTTTACAGAAGGCTGAAATGTAAGGTAAAACAAAAAGCAAATGATATGAACCTATTACTATAGAATCTTCCTACAATAAATCCTTATAAATTCATAAAAGAGATGAAGAGATAGTTATCCTATAATAAAGCAAACATGCCCCTACACCAAATATTAACAAATAAAAAGCCAAGTGTCAAGAATGGGTTATTTCTTTTTTAATTGCTGTCCAGTGTGTGCCATTGACCCCCAAGCATTCCAAGGTATATAATGTTCTTGGTTACCTTCCAGTACATACTGATAATACCTTTTTGTTGAAGTTACCACATACTTGAGTCATAGATCACAGAAGGATTATGCTTATATTGACCTAGAAACTCCATGCCTATTAGCTAGGTTTCATAGAACTAGACAATGTGAGCATGTCACTAGAGGAGAAAAGTAAGCTTCCATCATGCTGAGTCATGATCCTTATGAGCTACAATAATTACTGGAAAGGTAAAACATGTCCCCTTGTGCAATAGTGGTACAAGCATCGTGGGCGTATCCAAATACTTTCTAATTTGAGGCCTATTCTACAAGTTGAAATACATACAGTCCACTATTCCTAGTAAAAGAACATGTGGCTAGGAAGGTAATAGGCCATAGGGGAGAACTTACTACAGTTGAAATGAAGTTAGGGAGATGAATTCTAAAGGCCATAAACTATATGTGAGGTTATAGGCAATATGATCCAGTGATTGACAGGATGAACACTGGAGTAAGGTAAATGTGGCATGCAGATAACCTCTTGATAGACTGGAAATGACAAGGGACAACAGGGTTCAAAGGAAGAAAAGACAGATATGGTGTTTTTCATTTCTATCACTAGAAATGTAAAGATTTATAAGGTATACTGTCAATATACCAGGGATGTCTATTAATTAAAAACAATATAAAATTGAGCAGAATTTTATGAGTGAAGTCTAACTTCCATGTCATTTAATCAGGAACATATTTCTTGATTCCAAAAATATTTTTTCCATGAGCTCAGAACAGAGAAAGCAGAGTGAAGCCTTGACTAGATGTGTATCATTTTTACTCTGTTTTATTAATTGCAGAAGGTGAAATGTGGCTACATTTCTAACTCTGAGAGGATTGAAGGACCAGTAAAGTTATGTAGATAAATTATCATGTCATTTAGTTCAAATTATTCACTTTTTATATGTCCTGACAATTTATTGAAGGATACAGAGCAAGCTTCTCAACATTTAACCTTGTAATCTTTACAAAATGTGGCATAAAACTATCTTCTTTCAAGAAAAATTGTAATAGTAGCTATAAGGTGAAGAAAATTATTGCGAGCCTACAGAAACCTCCTCTTCTTCTCATCTTCTATGTAAGTTATTGACTCTCTATACAGAGACCATGTGCATTCACTTACTCAAGGATCTAGGCTAAGGAATGGATGAACCAATAAGAGAGCATATTATATTTGCTAGAGAGCATACTATATTTGCTAAAGTCATTCAAAACAACTAAAAATCTTATCTTTAATCCTTGAAAAAGACATTTCTGAACTGACTTCAAAACTACTTAAGCATGTTTTAAAATGAACGGTATTTTAAAACAAGATCAAATATACAGCTACACTGTCACTGCTGAACACATATTAGCAATGAAAACAAACATGTTTAACTGTGTCAAATATATTTTTGTCCAATTCTCTTGATAAGAAACAGTAAAACTTCATGTTCTGGGCTAGGGAGATGTCTTATCAGGTAACATGCTTGTTGTACAAACATGAGGACCTGAGTTTGGGGTCCTTAGTATCTATTAAAATACTACTATGGGCTCTAAGCATTGCTGAAATAGTAGACACCATGTTCAATGTAAAAAACTATCTCAAAAAATAAGGTAGAGCATGATAAATAAAAGAAGAGGAATATACTCTAAGTTGACCTTTGATAATCAAAGGTTTATGAACAGGTGTGCTAGGCACACCTGCACAAATACACACACACACACACACACACACACACACACACATACACACACACACACACACACACTAAAGACAAATACATACAGTTCATGCCTGTCTTTATATTGTTTACTTAGGTATTATATTTTGCGAAAACTATTTAGTTACACATCCTGAATATTTTTTTTCACTTAAACCTTTTTTTTTCCTCAATGTTTCTCCCTTTAGGAATCTGGGTGAGAATTTCTAGATCGTGTTTTAGTCAAGGATGACATACTTCACAGAACACAATGAAGACAACTTTTCACATTAACACACAATACCTGAAACAGACAGGTCAAGTGTGGTGGTTTAAATATGCTTGGACCACAGGGAGTTATGATGTTAGGAGGTATAGTCTTATTGGAGGAAGTGTGTCACAGTGAGGGGTGGGCTTTGGAAGTCTCCTATGCTCAGGCTCCTCCCATTACAGAAAAGAACCTCCTCCAAGGTGCCTGAGAGTCAATCTTCTCCTGACTACCTTCGGATCAAGATGTAGAACTCTTGGTGCCTTTTCCAGTTCTGCACCTGCCTGGACATTGCCATGTTTCCTGCTGTGGTGATGATTGACTGAACATCTGAACTCCTAAGCCAGCACCAATTAAATGTTGTCCCTTTTAAGAGTTGCCTTGGTCATGGTGTCTCCTCTCAGCAATGGAAACCCTAACTAAGACAAAAGTGATTTATCCTGATTGTGACTTAGAACTACCACTCAATAACAACAATCCCATTCCCACAACAAAACCATTACCTCAAAGCAGTCATGGAAGGTTAGCAAAACTGTGTCCTGTATCACATAGCTAAAGCTTCTCACAATTCCCTGGGACCCATTTAAATCATAGCAAAGAATTTATCTACAGAAATCCCTAAATTTGTTTCTAAACAGTAAGCAAATGATAATATATAGCATATGATTTCTATAAAAACAAATTCAATAAATTGTATTATAAAAATAATGGAAAACTAATATAAATTAGAACACAAATAGAATTAACTGATAGAGATAAAAATCCAAATCCAATTTCAGTAAAAGAGATATCAGAAAACTATAGATAAGGCCTAATTCAAGTTTTTATAAAAGCAATAAGAAATAGAGTAAAAAAGTATTTCCATTGTGATTGGCAAGCATTGTGTAATAAGCTACCTTACCACTTGATGGCTTAAATCATACCTATTTTATTATCAAAATAATGTGCCAGGAAAACAGGAAGGAATCTGTTGGGAAACATATCCTAGTCCAGTCTCACTCAGGAGAATTCGTCTCCTGTCTGGCCTCGTCTAGAAGATTGATAATAATTTCACTCACATAAATGTGACAATACTGGTTTATGGTCACAGGGAGAGCTGGAAGACCGTGAATCACCTGTGTGCAATTCATTCTCTGTGCTTCTGTACACATCTCCCTTGGAGACTGATTACCCTGACTTCACTGTGGCTTATAGATGTCATTCCTTTTCGAGATGGTGCCTGTGAAGTGGGCAGGCATTATTTCTGCCCTCCTCCTAGTTCAAAGCATTCACATAGCATCCTGGGTCCAAAGGAAGAGAATATAAATCACAACTCAATCAAATGATGTTAGATAATCTGTAGATGTTTTAATTTTAATTTCTTAAGTTATATAGTTTAAAAATAATAATAATTTAACAAGAGATTAAAAATATCTATGAAAAAATTAGAATTGAATATACATAAAGCTGTCTTTACCATTTCTAGACTAGTAGTCTATGCAAAGGTACAAAACAGAAGGGAAATTTGAAAAAAAATAAATGATATCTATACAAAATTTTTATCATTATGAATTACAATCTGCTATATTCATATATCAATGTCTTGCTCAGCCACCATCAACAAAGCTGCCTCCTGAAGAAGATGTGAATAAATACAGAGACCCTCAGGTGGTCAAGGTGCAGAGAGTGTGAAACATTGAAACACATAGTCCTAAGTGGTATGACTTTATCAAATCCTTTCTCTCAGAGGGAAGAGTACCAAGAAGAGGAGAAAGCAAAAATATTACAAGAGCAAGAAAAGATGAAGAACACCAAAGAAACAAGGCCTTCTGACACAGAAAGACTGATGTACCTATTAATGCACAGAGACTGAGGGAGAATGCACGAGGTGGACATGGGTCTGTGCCCGATGTGGTACCAGCACTTAAAGGAGAGCTGGGCTCAAGCTTCCATCCCTAACCTAGAAAATATCTCTAGTTGACTACCACTCAGAAATGAAATTTTAGTTTCCTCCAATGGAGTCTCACTGGGTAGACAAACCACTCTTAAGGTCAGGCCCCATGTCGAGCAAATTCATGAGCAAAACAAAAACCATAATGGTATATGCGAATTATTTTTTTTTGTTTAATCTCATGTTTTGTCTGGGCATTTCTTTCTGTACTTTGTTTTTCTTACCTTACATGTCTTTTGCTTATACATTATGGTTTAGTATTTTGTGTGTTTGGGGAGGATTTCTGTTCATGTCAATGTGCATGTCTCTTTGTCTGTATGTGTTTTGTATGTTTCATCTTTTGCACTTTGTTTTTCTGTTTTGTATGTTTGTTTTGTTGGGTTTAGGCTTGTTTGACTTGTTCCTCCTCTTCCTTCTTCTCTTCCTCCCCCTTCTCCTCGTTTTTCAACTTCTGTTTACCCATGAGATTTGTTGTGTGAGCCAATGAAGATCAGAAGATCAGGGAAGAGCTGGGGGCGGTACAACTATCATAGAATATACTATATAATAAAAATCAATTTTCAATTTTAAAAAGAATATTAGAAAATTAGATGTCTTTTTCATACAATTTAATGAATTAGCAGTTCATAAAGTCAACATACAAATATCAATAGTATGTATGCAAACAAAGTGAAAAAGTCTATACACAACAGCAAAAGACTTTAAAAATAAAAAATTTGGAAGAGCTCCGAAGATAAAAACAAGACAGTATGAATCATTAAATGGAAAACTAATGTTTAGGGATTAAAAATAAACCTCAATATAAAAAAGATAAGAACTTTCCCTACATTCATATATGTGATACTTATATAATATACATCATAAGCTCTATACATATATATATTTGTATATATACACACACACACCTATGTCACATATGAAAATATGTGATATATATTACAACATATATTTATATGTATAAATTTGTATATAAATTTATATGTAGTGTTTATATGTAATAACATAAAATTTATCTCCAACATATAGAGATATTATACATTTCATAATTACAAATGTATTATTCATAGATAACATGCTTGTTATAAACAGTTCATTTTGTTTGTCCTTTTGACATAATGTATAATTACTGGCAAGTGATTTTTAATGAGAAATTATCTAGCATAAGTTGGCCTGTAGATATGATGATAGATAGTTTTTTAACTTGGATAAATGAGTTTGGACAACTTACTCTGAACATTCCAGAGCCTGCACCATTTCATAGGCTTGGCTCTGGAAGAAATGAATAGCTGGGAGTCGGCTGAGCATTAGTGTGCATGTAATCACTGTTCTCTACTCTTGACTGTGGGTGCACTGTGACTAGCTGCTTCATGTTCCTGCCCTTTTGATTTCATCACAGGGATCAGCCATTAACCTGGAACTGTAACCCAAATAAACCTTTCTCTTAACTTGCCTTAGTGTTAGTATTTTATCACAACAACAGGAAATTGAATGAAAGCACTCTTACTTAAAGTAGCATTTGGTTTTCTATTTCCTAAAGCATAACTAATTCATTTGTAGGTTCATGTAAAAAAGAATGTTAAGCCAAGAATAGGCAGGGGAGGATGTGGGGACTAAGAAGAAGGAAAGATAATGAGGAAAATCGGGTTTTGTGATGCAGAAGATTAAAAAAAAAGAAGAAGAAGAAAAAGTCTACACACTGATTAAATTATGTATAATAACTTAGCATGGAAAAACATAGTAATTAAGATAAAAGGATGAGTTGTTATTATGTTGGTTCATAATAAGTATTTAGTTGGCTAAATATAAGTAAAGATGGACATATGAGAGAATAAAATGTTACCTACAAACTTACTTATCTTACACTCCAGGATACAATGTTCTCCATGAACCAAACATTTAAATGCAAACTAAGAACACAGTGTTTTCTATTTTCTCATTGAATTTTCCAAGCAGAGGAAAACAAAAAAGGCCTTCAACAAAAACAACAGAAAAATGTTCTTTTAAGAAGATGCTGGTAAGCTATGACAAAGGCCCTTGGAGTGAGATAATGAAGAAAAGGAAATTTCACAAGTAGGCATCACACGTGTCACAAATCTGACTGAGACAAAATCACCTTTCAGACTGGAAAGTCATTGTTCAGGATGCAGGCAGATACTCTGTTCAGAGGATCTATGGAGGACTGGCTCTTTATTAGCTATGGAAACAAACTATTGTTACATTTTATGGTCACTAACACAGCTTTAAGCTCACTGAATGAAATGAAGAGGACAGTATAGTGTGACTGGAATTTGACGACCCCTGTGTGTCATATGGTATCAGCCCTATGTTCATATCAGCCCTGGATCAAGGGATGGGCTGAGCAAGCACAGGCTGTGAGGCTTTTCAGTGGAGCTCTTCTGGCATGGCTGGAGAACAGCTATTCTTATATAGAGAGTTCCAGTTTAATTGGTTTTTGAGGGAATCAGAAGCTTAACCTAACTGACTTTGTTAATGTAGGGTTAACACCATAGATGTCTCAATGGGACACAAGAGAGGCTCTTTTTTAAAATAAAATGCATACACTGAAACCTTTATGCCCTTCTTAAAAAAGAAGGAAACAACCCCCAAAGCCCTTTTAAGATTCTCAAGGTGTTAAATAAGGGGAAAGTTTAAAGTCAGATCATTACAGCTAGGGGAACATGAGAAAACATTCCCTTTTCCATGGACAACACAAGTTCAAGGCAGCAAGTCATTAAGGAATACGGATTAAAACAAAAATATGCACAGTTCAGAGAAAGACAAAAAATTTAGACTCAATGCTAAACAGCCATGAGGAGCTTCCTTGGTAAAACATGGCAAGGTTCTTAAAAAGGAAAACCTAACTTTCACTGAAAACAAAACCAGGAAACAGAAACTGACATTCTGTCCAAATGATCTGAGTTGATGTTGAAAAAGTCTCAGAAAAAAAAATAATAAAAAGGGGACGGTAGGGTATATTTTTAAATAGAATATTTAAAAGAAAAGCAAGTTACCTTAATGAATAAACAAGTAATGGCTTTCAATGGAAAAGAATGAGATTTTTCTAAGAAAAAAATCTGAGTGTCATTTTCCTTTGATGGAAGACTGGAATTATTGATGAGAGGACATAACTAGCCAATAGGAAGAAAAACCTGCCATGCCTATGAGGTATACCAGAAAGACTCGGTTGCTAAAACAGATGGGACTTTTGAATCTGAAAGCAAGAACCATCCCTCCACATCTACTCCATCTGCATATTCACTGTAGAAGGGCTTAACTGATGATAAAGAGCCATCTAGCTGGGAATGTTCTGAGGTCTGACTCATGAGAAGTCTTCTTTGGGAGCCCTCAGTATAAAATTTAGAAGGAAAGATAACAAATCTCTTTTTGCACCAAAACAAAGCTACTCCCCATCGGATACATTGAAAATATTGAGTCTGCTAGAGTATGACCACAGGAAGAGATTGTAAATTGAACTCATGGGTTTTTGTAATGTTTCATTCAAAATACAGGGAGTTGGAAGTAGATATGACCAAGATACATTTTAGGCATGTTTGAAAGTGTTAAAGCAAAAATAAAGTATATTTTAAAATATAGTTTTGTATAGCAATTTCTACTAAATTGAAACACTCCACTTGTAGAGTCCCTAGAGACCCAGACAGTAAACAAATATTACATATCTGTAAAAACTGAAAGCTACAAAATTTATGAGGAATCCTGTCTCATATTATAGAAGTAGTAAACAACTGGAAGAAGAGCCTAAGAAAGCAAGGTCCCTCTAGAAGGCCCTGACAGGTGGAGTAGCCTGCAAGTCTTTCAGAGAACTCCAAGGTTCTGTCATGAGTTCTTGTCTCCTGTGCTTGGTAAGGTTTTCAGAGATTCAGCTGCTTGTGAGTCAGCTCTGCTCCAGTAAGCAACTCTTCATCCACACTCCTGAGAGCAACCTCCATGAACACATTGGTTTGCCAAGTTAAACTCTGAAGCAACCACTACTTTGATAAGTCTTCTGTTACCTATCCAGATTAAATCAATATGTGTATAGTGTCTCCTCAAAAAAATGGACCTTATATACATACATACATATATACATACATACATACATACACATATGTACATACATATATACATGGATACATATATGTACATGTGTATGTGTATGTATATGATGTATATATATGTATGCTCGCACATACTCTCACAGATACAAACAGGTCTTAGACACGATCTATATATCATATTGTGGTGGGGATTTGGAAAGGATGGGAAAGTGGCAGAACTTGACTTTAACACTATGAAGCTTATCACTAGAATTTGCCTTTTAAAAATAATACATTAAAAGTTGAGGAACATCCCTTCCAATATCAAAAATACGTGAAGAATGCACACCATGGTGGAAACCAAAAACTCTCTAATTGAACTTTAGACTTCCTCAACAGGAGGAAAACCATACTTGCTACTGGAAACATAGCTAACTACTCAGTGCTAGTGACGTTGTGGTTATTGGAGAAGGATCTACAATCACTAATTTACTAAACCAGGGTAAACCCTAAGAACAATACCTAAACATTTATCCTTAGGCCCACAGATAATTGTATCTTCCTTCCCCATGAAGGAAATAACTCTTTGCAACCTGGAGACCACTACAGAAAAGCACAACTAATCAAAATACAGAACTGTAGAGCCCAGTCCCAAGGGATACATTTACAGAACACTCTGGCACCCAAGGTTTATATTACACACCGCAGACGCAGCGAGGAAAGATTGTAAGAGCCATAGGAGAAGAAGGGCATTGGCTAAAGCTTCATCTCCTATGAATTTCAGAAGCTACACACATAACGTCTCATCAACATGAATGCCCAACTAGGAGCTAAATTAGGATGTCTCCAGTAGACATACCAAGTAGAGGGGAGAACAGCCCACGAGTCCTCAGCCCTACACAAAATACACAAAATACACAAAATACTGTAGGTAACCCAGGAAAGCTGAAAACACAGAGGAGGCTTTCTTGTCTAGTTCTAAACAACACTGAAAACACACATACAAGTAGCATTAAATCGTTTGAACAGGTAATACTTGGGAATACATACATTTATACATATAGGAATATGCATGTAATACCAATTATTAAGCAACAACAACAAAGGACCCATGAGCTTGAAGGACAATGGCAGGGAGTGTTTTGAGAGCATAAAGAGAAGGGAGAAATGTTATAATTAATATCAGCTCAAAAAGTAAAAAGAAATCTGCAAGAGGATTATATTGTGCTGAAAGAGCTAGCCTAGACAGTAAACAGAAAGGAAAGAATTCAACATGTGAACATGTCAAACAGCAGATAAATTGTTTGTTACAGATGACGGAGTTGGCAGTTGGCAGGCTTGAAATGTTTAAGATGATTACACACACACACACACACACACACACACATACACACACACACATACACACACACACACACACACACACACACACACAAATAAGTAATAAAAATAACATTGAAACCAGGGATGGCTAAAGTATGAGATGGATATGATGAAACCATTAGACTTCAGGAATAACAATAATGTGAAGTTATTAGGAAGCAAAAGATAACTTACCACCTTTAGAAGGAATGCCCTAAAAGACACGTGGAGAAAGTTTTCTAAACTCATGATTCAAAATAACGTGTAGACCCAGAAGAGCTGGGGGGAGAATGTCCTGATTTCATTCCTGCTGCTGTGATAAAACACCCTAACAGAAAACAACCTAGGGGCAGAGACGGTTTGTTGGTCTCACAATTCCAGGTCCCAGTTCTTTGCTGCACAAAAGTCAAAGAAGAACTCAAAGCAGCTGTCAATCACAGTAAAGAACAGAGAAAGAATAACCCCAAGGGTGCTTGCTCTCAGATATCTTTCTCCTTGGTGATTCTTTTTGCAGGCCCTTGCCTTACTTAGGGAATGGTGCTTCCCACAAGGTCTGTGTCCTGTTACATTAGTTAATAAGTAGGACAACCCCTGAAGATATTTCCATAGGCAGATAATCCCCAGTAAAACTCTTCCCCAATGATTCTTGGTTGCATCAAGTTAACAGATCAAGCAATCCAAAAGAAAAAGACCATGATGTGTGTAAGTTAACTTTATTCAGAAAAACAAAGCGAGGAACATATGTAAAACTGGATATTTATCAAAGAAATTAAATTAAACCACATTAATATAGAGCTTTATATACTCCAAATCTTCAATGTGGGATATCTGTACACATAAATTTAACAATATTTGTTAAACTTATAAACAAATATTAACACAGTAATTTGCCTCAGAACAATGTGCCCCTTAATTATCAAACCCAGGACACCATTGTTTGTAAAATCAACTCTATGAATAAGACAATATCTAATAAATATGGTATAGATGTGAATACCCTGTAGCTTATATATTTGTTTGAGAATTATATTCAAAATATGTCACTTGAACAACATAAAAAATTATATCCCAGATAATATGCTAGTGACAACTTTAGTATATAAGTATATAAGTATATTTAGAAAATAAGTACTTATAAAATTATTTGTTGCTACACAAAATAATGCTAAGAAACAGTACAGAGAAATAATACCACATTCTGCCCTAAAGAGTGATCAAGGCTCTAAACTTCAATCACGACAACCTTTTATCATTACCTCATTTAAATAAACAAATTTGAAATGTTTGAAATAAGTAGTCAACACTCCCCCCTCCACACACACACTTTATCTCATATTGCAAAGGCCTTTGAAAGTATAAAGCTTGTCTTCCTTGTCTTCTGCAGCCTTCACTCGAAAGCCCTCTTTGGTTTGTTTCATGTATTTTGCATATTTCTAGGTAAATTATTCCAATGCATATTACAATAGCCTTTCTTAGCTCACTTTAAAACTCATTAGTTTTATGTTACATCTTTAAATCTGCCAATACGTGATGCCACTTCTATAATTCTTGAATCATCACTATGCACTCCATAACACCCTTGAGCATAGCTTATTAAATAATTTTAGCTGTTTCCAAAAGGTAGAAGAACATCTGTAAGTTGAATGTTTTATTTTGTTTTGTTTTCAATATGATTTGAAAGTGAAAATCAGTAGGAGACAGTAACTAGGGAGAACTTCACCTACAAATCCTGTCATTTATTCTTGCCTGAAACAGAGGAGATATTGGCCATAAAGTGGCCATTACATAACCATGAGGTAGCAGTATGGAGAACACAAACCACATTAAAAAAAAAATAATGAACAGAAATGTTGACAGTAACCACAGTTTCAAGTCACCAATTAACCTGGAACCAAATATTTTCCAGTTTGTGTTCGATGAGAAAAGCAAAAACCAATTTAAATGTACCCATTAGTTCCATATTCTATTGCATTAGCAAGAATTTGTTTCTAAGTGAATACAAATAATATGTTGTCTTGTTTCACCCTGTAGGGACAACACCTGTTGTGAACCCAACATCTTTATGGATGGAGTCTTTCCACTAAAGCAAAGACTTCCTAAACTTCATTTCCCAACATATTCCAGGCAAACTTAAAACTCCATTCTTTCATTGGTAGGTGTATTTTGCAACAACACCTCACTCTGTAAACCCAAGCTGCCCTTGAACTTACTCTGTAGAATAGACTAACTTTAAACTCACTATGTCTATAGACCAGGCTGGCTTTAAACCTACAGCAACCCTCCTGCCGCAACCTTCCCAAGCACTGTGATCTTATGATATGAACAAAGTCTAGAATCACATCCGAATTTTCTTTTTGAGGAAAGACTCACAAAAATGATAAACATAATTTTGTAGCTTGACTAGAAATAGACAGAGCCCTCTTTTGCAAAGTGTGAAAAGATGGTTGTTTTCCCCTCTGTTCTGTAAGACTCATCTCTGGATATAATTCAGCTAAACCAACAGAGCATACATATTTTTAATTTCTGTGATTTTTTTCTACAATGAACATATGTCCAAAGAGAGTAATTTCCAAGAAAATTCTCACAGATATTTCTCCATAGATCAAGAAATGGGGGCAAACACACAGACAAAAACCCTCCATGTCACACTTTGTGCAGGTGACTTTTACCTGCCTACTTGACACAACATAGAATCACCCAGTGGTAGAGTTTAATGAGGAACTGTTTAGACTGTTCTGTGGGTATGACTGATAGAGACTATCTTGATTGTTAATTGGTCTAGGAAGACCCGAGTCATCATGGTCAGCACCACTTGCCAGGAAGGGGCAAGAGAAGTATAAGAATGGAGGGATGGAGGTGAGCATGCAAGCAAGCAAGTGAGCAAAGACTCATGCATGCATTTAACCTCTCTCTACTCTTGGCTGTGAACATGGTGCCCCAAGTTCCTACCCTGACTTCCTCACAATGATAGAGTGTGATCTAGAATAGCAGGCTGAAATAAACACTTTCCCATTTCTTCCCTGTGTGGCTTTTATTTGGGGGAAGGGGGTCAGGGGCAGCCCTGCTTATACACTGAAGGCCTAGAATCAGCCATAGGCCTGACATAATTGCCTGCTAATACAAAGTCTTTGGTCTCTGTGGAATAACGCTGAAACAGATGGCTAGAAGCTATTGTAAACAAGCAGCTTTGGTGGAAAGTTGCCAAGTCTTAGTCATAGACCTTGTAGATAGGTAACCTTGGTAGATAATACCAACTTGGATAAGGACAAGTGAATCATAGCCGGAGTCATAGTGACCTGTCCCCTGAAGCTTCACCCAGCTGATACTCTGTTCTGGAAGATATCTGTACTCCCCCTGAATACTTCCTGCGTCATCCCCTTCACCCACATCCTGCCTTTTTGTGTATATAACCCCTATGGGAAAAAGTAAAAATTGCAATTTGATCAGACTATAGACAGAGAACCATTCTTTGTGTCTTTGCCTGTTTCCCCCCTGCTCTCTTTCAGGTGGCCTCCCCGGACCCTTGTTTAATGCCTTGCTGCACAGGACAGGGGTGCATTTAGGGGGAGAATACTTCATTCTGGCAATGACAACAAAAAGCAAACTAGAACATACCTTTCCCATTCCTCCACAATAAATCAGAATTAATTTATTTTGCTTTGAACAAACCTATTTTGTTCTTTCCTGCCAATTGTCACTGTTTGAATCAGGTTAACAATGCCAAGTTCGTTTTATTCTCTTCTCCTAAAATTCACTCAGTGAACAGTCTAGGTCCTAATGTACCAGAAAGAAAGACTGCTGTCCTTTGGAGGTACTTTTGCTTCTGTATTTTTTTTTATGAGAAATTCAAATCAGAGTATGAGCAGGGTAGCTTACCTTGATGGGATTTTTGGGATTTTGTTGCTGTTATAAAACACCATGTCCAAAACCAGCTTTGTGGAGAAAAGGGTTTATATCAACTTACACTTCCAAGACACAGTCCTTCATTGGGAAGGTCAAGACAGTAACTTAGACAGGAAATAGGATATTCCCCTCTCTGGACTTCTTCACTTGCTTGCTTGCTTCCTTGCTTGCTTGTTTGCTTATATAGCCCAGGTATAGCTGTTTAAAGATGGCACTGACAACAGAAGGTAGGAATCTCCTATAGCAATTTAGCAATCAAGGTAATGCTCCCACAGACATCTCTGTAGATCAATCTCGCCTGGGCAATTCCTCATTGAAGTTTCTCCTCCAAGGTGACCCTAGCTTGTATTGAGTGACATAAATTTACCAATGCACTTGGTGCATGGTAAGGTTGCATTGCTTTTTTCCAGCTGGCTTGCTGCAATAATTCATGAGCTTTAGTACATCTCTCCCATCATTAAAATAAAACTGAACTTTGGGGGCACCCCTGTATTCATCATGAAACAGGAGAGGACACACTGAATGAAGGTGTCTGAGCTGCTATGAATCTGTGAGGATCTGTCCACCAATAGAGTATCTGTCATCAATAACTAGATGGGTAATGAATCAATATAGTTATGCTTAAAGGAAGTAGTGTCATCAAAATATTCATCACCTGAGAGACTAAGTTTTCTTTTTCTTTAAAACTAAAACATGCAAATGTCATCCACCCAGGATGTAGGGACTTATGAGTGAAGAGAGTGGCTATATCATCACTCAATATGTGAAATGTGTCTTCTATGTAGACATACGGATTCTGCCATAGTGTAGCTAGAACATTCCACTTCCTGGCAAAAGTATGTTGCAGTGAAGTGTACATCACTCTAAAGAGAAATTATTTACAAACAAAATATCTCTATTGTGAAATGCTGAGAGTATTTTACTGTTGTTACTGTAACTTTGCTGTAAGGAGTGAGTTTATGTAGGGCAGTGGGTTGTGAGAAGCAGCTGGGTGTTTGGTTGAGCATGAGTTTCGAACCCCGGAACCTTTGTCGGATGGCAGGAGTTCAGCTCTGCTCCCAGGCCCTGGTTCTTTTCACTTAGCTTCAGTCCTCCAACAACCCTTCCCACAGAGAGGTTTATGACCATCAGTCACGAGGAACGGTCCCCTCAGGCTCTCCCACATGTAGATGAGGTATCTCCAAGCTCTCAGGTCAAGCCAATAGACATTATCTGCTGTCAGACCCTAACCCACTCTAAAACTGTATATAAGGGCTCTATTTAGGGAAAGTAAAGGTGCATGCTCAAGAATCATCCTGCTGTCCAAGAGTTTTTGTCACAAGAGCTGTAACACTTGGGGAGAGCTCTGCTCTCCTGGAACCTGCTTGGGATACCAAGCTGCCTCCTTTCCAGCTAGCCAGCTCCTTATTAGCCCAGCCCGGGCCTGGACCGGCTCAGCTCAGAGAGACAGGGCAATACCTGGGAGAGACCAGTCAGCGACAGGGTGCCAGAGGCAGTGGCAGGGGCAGGCAATCTCCCCTCCTGCTCACACTCTGTGTCCTTTGGCCTCAACCTCCCGCAACAGGCCAGGCCGGAGACCTACAGACAGTGGAGACTCAAGCGGGAGGCAGCAGCACGGAGACAGTAGGGAGCCCTCCCTGCTCTCACCCTGTCCCCAGTTGGGAGATCGTCGTGGGACACCCTCCAGAACAAGGGACCAACAAATTTACATGGGGGATTTGGGGTAAGTAACTATTTAAGTAGTTAACTGTTGTTAATGTATTTTTCCACTCAGGAGTGTAAACATGTGTGAGTGATTATTAATATGTCAGTATGTGAGTGTGTGAGCATATGCGTCTGCTATTGTTAGTGCTTGGGGGTGATTGTGTGCTTTGATGTGTGAGGCTGTGTGACTGTGAAAATGCAATTATGTAAGTGTGCAAGTGAGCATATGTGAATTTCTTTTTCTTCTATACATGTATAAAAGGATATATATGTTTAAAATAATACGTGTAATGTATTTATTTATGTAACATATGCATATATAAATATATTACATATTTAAAATAATATGTTATTTTAAAGATATATTCATTTTCGTGTGCCTGCATGTATGTTTAGTCATGAAGTGTCTGCAGTACCAGAAGTAGCCAGAAGATGGAGTCAGAACCGATGGAACTGGAATTAAAGGCAGTTGTAAAGTGCTGGGAATAGAACCCTGGTACCCTGGAGGATCATGAAACATTCTTAACCTTTGAATCATTGCTCCAGCCTTCTCCTTATATTTTTAAATAATAATTTGTACCACAGAAGTGAACAGAAGCCTCTACTGAGAAAGATTCACAAGTCTAATGCAGTGTTCTCTCTTTATGGCAAGGACTGAGGAGTTCAGTCCCCACAGGTAAGTAAGAACTTATGGGGATATTCATGCAGAATCTCCTGGCCTTTCCTGAGGGTATGTGTGGTTCACTTTTGTCTTATGTTTGCATTCTTATCTTTCCTACTAAAAGTCTTTGCTTTCACTTCATCTGTGACAGACGTTTGCTCAGAATCAGAAGACGAACACTTGGACTGTGATTCTTTCCTATTTGTCTCCGAGCATCATGGAAATGAAACAGATTATTACTTCTCTGTTTGTAAATAATGGTGATGTGGTTGAATCAACCCAAGGCCCTGGTCTGTGTTTATCAGCTAATGTCTGGCTGTTCTCTCCCAATGGAAACTTATTTCTGACAATTTGCCCACGGACCTGTTCAATACAACAGTTAGTTGAGTATCAAAAAGTTAGAAAGGTCTTGCTGGATCATTGGTTCCAAAATTTAATGAGAACATTCAGAGGTGAGCTAAGCAAGAACCAGGGACTGACTCGGGTTACTAATTTGCTGAAAGCCTTGGGCATGAAAGGAATTAGCTCTCCTGAGTAAGATATGGGGAAGTGCTTGGTGCCATCTAATTAAATCAGAATTTTCTGAGAATGTAGTCTATCACCTTTCTATACTGTAACCACAATTGCTACCAACCATGGTCTCTTGGTTATGCAGCAACATGCTGGGTTATATATTAACTGCTTGCTGAAGCTATGCTTTGTCTTTCTTGATATAGTTCATGGGTCAGCAGAAAACCATAGAGATTGAGGAGGAGAAGGAAGGGAAAAAGTGCAGTGTGCACATTATTGTTAAATGTAGGAAGTTCTTAAAAGAGATTGTGCATGAGAAAATGTGAAAATGAATGGGAAAAAAATTCAGCTGTGATAAAACAGATTTATAAATAAAGGTGGCCTGAGTTGTCTCAGTGCCAGAGTGTATGAGCTATATACCTCTTGGTCAGTCTTCTTTCAATGATCTCAGACATCCTCTTTGGATTTTGAAGCCCACAAGGCTGGACACCCGTAATATCAGAAATTTATTGTATGCGAAATATCAAATACTATTGCATGCTTTCCCAAATTCGTGCACGCGCGCGCACACACACACACACACACACACACACACACACACACACACACAAATATAATATAACAATTTGAGGCTGTCATCATTTTATATTAATTCTTTTGTTGATTACTGTATTATTCGTTGCTAAATTAGTGACTTAGCTTTCAAGTTTTTCCCTCAACACACTGCTTTATTTGTTTTACAATGTTGTGTTTAATTTTGATTACAGAATATTTAAGTATTACCTTTCAAAAAGCTTCTTACAATTCTCTTTAATCTTCCAGTTTTGTCTCCATCTATTTATTTGGAAATAAAAACTTTACTTGTATTAATTATCATGGATGTTGTTGTAAATTAGTAATTTCAGATTTTAAGACCCTTTTAAATTCCAATTAAAGAAGGCTGCGTATTTGTCATCTTTAGTTCTATTCCCTAGGACTTCTAAATCGGCATTAAATAACAAAACCAAAAGCAAAAGACAAACGAACAACAACAACAAAAAAAAAAAAACCCAAGGGGCTAGAGAAATGGCTGTCAGTTTAGATTTTTCCAAACCTATTTTAATAAGCGTTCCTAAATGCTTAAACCTGCCTTATATGCCACCAACCAAAGTTAGGGGTGGAAGACAGCTAAAAGGGCAAAGAGGACATGGATCTCTTTAGAAATAGTTCTTTGGGGCAATTCCAAACTTCACTGTCAGCAGTCCAGTCCAACAGCAAAATGCCAAACATGAACAGACCAGATAAATACTATTACTATAACTCTCCTTTCATAAGTCCAGATTACTGGACTTTTTTCTACCATATGAATTGAATGGTACTGCCCCATCTCTGGGCCTTTGTAGTGATAATAACCCCATCCTCTGTGTCAGTGTATTATGTAATATCCCACCTCCATCTTTGAGAAGGAACCCATGCCTAAGTTGCTCAGACCATTTCGCCCTGTCACTACTCTGCTGGATTTTACAAATTTTATCAAGCTTTGATAGTTAAAATATTCCTGTTTAGCGACTTCTGACTGGATCTTGGCACCCTGACTTAGCTGCCCATACTGATGGTGTTTTAGGAATAAAGAATAAGTCAGGGTTTTCTTTCCCAAACAAAAGACTGCTAAAATCTAGCATCACTTTTAGGGTTGCCATAGCAATTTCATTAGTGATGTAAAAAAGTATACCAAACACTATAGTGTATTCAGTGTGTGTGTGTGTGTGTGTGTGTGTGTGTGTGTGTGTGTGTGTTTATGTGTGTATCTGTGTATGTGTGTAATTTGGCTTTACAGTTATTTCTACTTATGACTATTTTGCATATATGGGAGGAGCTATGTGTTTGTTGGTGGATTTTGGTAGCCATATGGTGCATGTAGAAGCAAGTTTCATTGGTCTGCCTTATTTCCTAGTGACAATCTCTCACTCAATCTATAACTAAGCATTTTGTCTAAGCTGCCTGGCCTGAAAAATCCTGGAGATTGACCTGCCTCTCCTTTGCTAAAGTAAAATAACACACATGCATGGCTGTACTTGCTTTTATGTAGGTCTTGGGGATTCAAACTTAGAGTTTTAACCTTGTACAGCTAAGTACTTTTACCCTGCAAGCCATCTCTCCAGCCCCATAGTACATTTAGTTAGAACATGTTTCACAAAATTACAGACATTTAAAAATAAGTTGACATCAAATGCAAATAATCTGACAATTAGTTCCCAGTTTCTAAATGAAATATATGCAAAAGAGCTCTGTCTTTCCAGATAGGCTTTGATAAAAATAAAATAAAATAAAATAAATAAAATAAAATAAAATAAAATAAAATAAAATTGCTGAAGACTCCCACTAAACAAAAATGGAATTACCATATGACCCAGCTTCACTACTTCAGGGCACTAGCACAGAATACCTACATATATATGTTTAGCAATGCTTTGTTTATGATAATTAGAAAATAGAATCAGCCTACATATTCATCAACAGATCAATGGATGATATCACACACACATACACACACACACACACACACACACACACACACACACCACACACACACACACAATGTGTAGCTTTTGCTACCCTGCCTTACCTCAGGGAACTGGCCACACTACTCTGGGATTGTGCCAGGCTATGCTACCAGCCCTCACTTAGAGAATATCGCATCTGCAGATAAAAAACACCTCACACAGGCCAGTTCATCTTAAAATACCTTTGGTAACTCAGTGACTTGGCACTGTTAAACCTCTTCTGCAACTCCAGGCATAATTAGATAGAATGGCCATTGGCCACTGAAAACAGAACTCACATGGCTGGTTGGCTTTATCTCCTGCAGCTACTTCTCCTTCCCTGCTCTCTAGATTCTGCCTGCATCATCTGGAGCAACTCTACATGTCCAGTCCCCTCCTCAGTCATTGGTCACTGGTGTCTTTAGTGATGAATCAAAAACCAATCGAGAAGCAGGACCTAAGCATCAGCACCAACACATACGCGCGCACACACACACACACACACACACACACATTTGCATTCAGCCAAAGACTAAATGAAAATGGATGTAAAAGGGAGACATATTAAGTGAGTTCATGTGGCTCAAAACAAAGAATTTATGTTCTCTGAAGATGTGTTTCCAGCCCCAACTAAACATATCTATATGGTAAAGACCAGAAAACTAGAAGGCAACCTGAAGACTGGAAAACAAGAGGCTTTAAGGAAGCACAGTGGGAAAAGACAATGGAACAAAGTGAAAGAGTGGAAGATAACATGAGAAGGGTAAGGTGGGGGAGGAGGAAGTAGAGGAATACAAGGAGCAGGGTACCAGTGATTAGGAGAAAGGTAGAGGTATGAAAGGGACAGAGCACCAGAGGGGATATATATATCCCATATATATATATATATATATATACATATATATATATATATGTCACACAAAAGCTGGTCGTTTTGTAAGCTCAGTGAGGAGATAAAATAAAATAAGGAATTTTTAATTGAGGAATTTAAACAGAAAGGAGATTTCTGCATCTTAATATAGACACTAAGGTTTGGTTTATATGTTTGTTTGCTTTTCAGTTTGGGGCTCTCCATTTTGTTTTTTGTTATTTTTTTTTTAATTACTTCCCAAAGAATACCCTCCAGAGAATTTGACTGTGAATGGAAGTGCATTGACTATGATGTCCCGATAGAGCCTGGAGATGTACATCGTTACCAGGAACTTTGAGAATACAGATTTATCATCTCCTAATTCTAGAGATTTTATTTTGAAAAAAAAAATCAAAACAATGCCCATTAAATATACCTTCCTTTTAGTGGTCTGTACTCTGTCACATATGCCTTCATTTCACCACAAGGAATTACTCTGTGACAACTGCTCTTTTATACTGTTCTCCCAAGAACCACTGGCAGGGAGGAGCCTCTCCTAGGGAGCACATCTTTTCGTGGAAAGAATGGCTTACTGAGAGAATGGCTGCAGAACATCAAGTCCAGTCACCTCTTGGTTCAGGATGCCTATATAGCTCACAACTCTTTGCTTTGGCCTTAACTTCATGGTCAGATTCAATCCTGCACTTGCTCAATTAATTTGATGCTCCAGTGGGGGACATGGGAGGTGTTTCCTTGCTAACTACCACCTCTCTAGGGCTGTAAGGAGAATCTTAAAACTGTCATTTTTCTCGTGCTATTTATATACTGTGCCATTCTTTTTTGGATCTTTACTGAGTGGAAAGAATATATGGGAATATGGGAATTTCTTTTAAAACTCCACTCAGGAACCCGAGAAGAAACTTCGTACAATTTAATCTTCACAACTACTTGGTGACTTCAATAATTCATCTATTTCTACCCCAGGAATTAGAATAAGAGATTAAGCCAATATTTCTTTTCACATGGAAACACAAAATGATGAGCTTAACATTCTTTGCTATGAGATTCTTCTTTTTCTAGCTACTTCTATGTGGATGAGAAAACTAACAATTACTAACAATGCATGCATGTGCTATTAGTCAACCTAGATGATGCATTTATATCCATAGATATTATGAACCATGGTTTTTATTACAGAAAGTATTTCTCCTTGAGAAATCATCCTTCTTTCTCGGTTTCTAAATTCCCACTATGAGATGCAAAAGCTAGTTTTTAATATATTTTTTTCCTGCTCATTTTAGTATGGCACCTTCCCATAGCAAGAACCAATTAATCATTCTTACCGGATGAGAAAGGACAATAGGCAAGAATAATGATTGTGAGCGAAAATGAAACATGTCACAATATAAAAAGATCCTCTACTTAAAATGAAAATTGCTGAAGAAAATAAACCCAAAGACAAAAGGCTTCACCTTCCAGGTGCCAGCCTAGTCGTGGTAGCCGGGGGCTCTCCAGAGCATCAGAGCCAAAAGCAAAGAAAGATTTATTATAGGCAATTGGCTGGCGCTGTTATGGAAGCTACAGAGTCCTGGATTTGCCATCTACAACCTTGAGACTCAAGAGAGGTGGTGATGTCGTTCTATCCATGTTCAAGTTCAGCAGAACTTGTGGGAACAACAATTTTATTTTCTAATGAGTCACTATGGACAACAGTGAGAAACATCCCTTTCACTTACACCCCTTAATTCCTGGACCTGGGGACCCCTGTGATAAACCATATGTGAAATATTCATTCAGCACAGATAGTCTCAGAGGGAGACATAAACCAAACCAGCAAAGGACTGTTATTCTGAGAGGACTATAAGTCAGTTTTCAAGTGCTTTGCATTCTGGTAATGTGTCTGTTGGAAGATGCAGAGAACATGACCAGGTATAGGGACCATGATAATGAGGGGAGCCTAATGATGCTCAAGGCACATGATGAGATATAGGTAATGATACAGCATCAGAGGCATGACAAGCATATGCCTCTTTTCACACTCCTTTGGCTCTGAAGTGAGTTATGTGGTCATATTGAATGCCACATGAAATACCATGCTGATGGATAGTTGTCATAAAGGCAGTTTGCACAAAAGCATTGTGTGCACGGTCCATCCGATATCCAGAATAAATACTTACGCCAGTAGAAATAAAACACATCTTCTTCCCAGATGAGATTGATTTACCATAATCTTTCCCTCATTGCTGGCAAATTACTCCAGAGAGTAGTGCCTAATATAGGATGCTGGTTTGATCTTGTAGCTGGGACTATTCCAGATTAGCCATTGTAAGTCAAAGACCATGTCGCTAAGCATACACATAAACTCCATTCTGGACACAACTGACCATTTTGTAAGCCTGTTATCCAATTGCAGAGAATTCTGCAGAAAGAAACGGGCTAATATCCACAGAGCAGGTCATTCTATTCTCTTGGCTGTGGAAATCTTCCTCTATTACCATGAACATCCACCATGTGCTGTACAAATATCTTCACTTCTCTCTTCTCTTTCAGGGAATCAATGAACTTCTCAAATTTATTTAGCACCAATTTCTCATTCTCATTCTTCCAAACAACTATACACAGCTCAGAGCTTGTACATGCATAAGGTCTAGGCATCTCTCCTCTCCAGATAAGTGAATACATAGTTGCCCTGCCTGAGTTCTGGAATGTGGTGTGTTTTCCTTTCCCGTCACTTCAGACATGTCCCATTGATATCTGTATTTCATGTAAAAACATCTATAACTGAGGCTCATTTTCTGCTTCCTAGTTCCAGTGGTCATAAAAAATTACCCATGAATTTGTTAGTGTAGGTTCAGAGAAAACAGGACAGCAGAAAGAGATACAAAGGCATTGGAACCCTTTAATATGCATCTTTCCTGTGCTCTCAGAGCCTGGTTGGGTCAAATCAACCTATCTCCCCTTTTTAATGATAGATGGCTGTTATGAAATCCAATTTGATGCCTTGATGAAACATTAGATAGCTCTGGATGGAACACTGAGGTTTCATTGTAGCCTGGTGAGCCACAATTAAGCAAGCATTATCTACTGAGGTCCAATAAGAGGCAATTGAGTCAAGGTCATCTGCTAACAGGGAAAAAGTCAAAGATAGACCAAGGAACATTAGATGTATGACCCATGTGTGAGCAGTACTTGAGCAGCAGTGACCACCACCACCATCACCACCACCACCATCATCACTTGTGTTGTAGCAGATGGCCAGATACAGAGCCTGTGGGCCTCCCGTTGGTTCTACCTACCACATACCCAGAGAACTAAGCAACCTCAAAAAAATTAGTGGAGTGTTTTCAGAAGGCTGACTGCACTTCCCATAAAAGCCTTCAAATAAATCTCAGCACAGAAACCTCCCTGGTTTCTCTAATCTTTTGAATATAGTTGCTTTGCTTACTCAGAGTCCCTGGCCTTTTATGCCTCATCCATGTGAATGAAACAAACTCCAGAGACATTTGGTAGGCGAGGACTGCTGGGTTTTTTTCCTAATTCTTTTTTTTTTTTAATTTTGTTTTATTTTTTAAAATTTATTTAAAATCCAGCCTTTGAGCCATTGCCCCACCCAGTTTTGGTCCCCTGTCCCACAGTTCCTCATCCTTCCCTTCTACCCCGTTTCCAGGAAGATGCTCCCCTCCCTCACAGGCCACCTCCTGGGGCCTCAAGTTTCTCAAAGGTTAGGTACATCTTCTCCCACTGAGTTCACACCAGGCAGTCCTCTGCTGTATATGGGTTGTACAGCCTCAGACTAGACCAACTCATGTATGCTGCTTGGTGGTTCACTGTCTGGGAGCTCCCAAGGGTCCAGATTAATAGAAACTGCTGGTCTTCTTATGAACTCACTCTTCTCCTCGACTTCTTCCATCCTTCCCCTAATTCAACATTAGGGCTCCCCAACTTCAGTCCAATGGTTTGATGTAGTTGTAAGTATCTGTGTCTGACTCAGTCAGATAATGCTTGTTGGGCCTCTTGGAGGACAGCCATGCTAGGCTTTTGTCTGTAAGTACATAGCATCAGTAACAGTGTCAGGCCTTGGAGCCTCCCCTTGAGATGGATCCCAAGTTGGACTGGTCACGGGACTGCCTTTTCCTCAGTCTGTTCTCCATATTTGTTGCTACAGTTCTTTTAGATAGCGACAATTCTGGGTCAGAAATTTTGACTGTGGGTTGGTAACCCCATCCCTCTATTTGATGCCCTGTCTATCTACTGGAGGTAGATTCTTCCAGTTCCTTCTGCCCACTGTTGAGCATTTTGTTGAAGGTCACTCCCATTGAGTCCTGAGAGTCTTTCACTTCTCAGGTCTTTTGTACTTTCCAGATGGTCTCGAAACCTCCCACCCTCCAAGGCTGTAGATTTCTATTCACTCTGCTGGACCTCTGGATGTTGGTCCTGTTCCCCCGCACTCCTGCCCATACCAGTTCCTGTTACGATTTCCCCTCCCTCATCCCACAAAGGTCCCTCCCTCTTTCTGCCTTCAGTGATAATTTTCTTCCTCCTTCTACTTGGGGATGTAGCATTCTACTTGGGCCTTCCTGCTTGTTAAACTTCTCAAGTTCTGTGGGTTGTATCCTAGGTATTCTGTACTTTCTGGCTAATATCCTCTACTCAGTGAGCACATACCATGCATGTTCCTTTGTGTCTGGGTTACTTTACCCAGGATGATATTTTCTAGTTCCATCCATTTGAGAGCAAAACTCATGACATCCTCATTCTTAATAGCTGAATAGTATTCCACTGTGCAAATGGACCACATTATCTGTATCTTTGCTTGAGGGGAATCTGGGTTATTTCCAACTTCTGGCTATTACAAATAAGGCTGTATGAACATAGTGGAGCACTTGTCCTTGTGGTATGGTGGAGCGTCTTTTGGGTGTATTTCCAAGAGTGGTATAGCTGGCTCTTCAGATAGAGCTATTTCCAATTTTCTGAGAAACCTCTAGACTGATTTCCAGAGTGGTTGTACCAGTTTACAATCCCATCAGCAATGGAGGAGTGTTCTTTTTACTCCACATTCTCTCCAGCATGTGCTGTCACTTGAGTTTTTGATCTTAGCCACTCTGATTGGTGTGAGATAAAATCTCAGGGTCCTTTTGATTTGCATTTACCTGATGACTAAGGACTTTGAACATTTCTTTAAGTGCTTCTCGGCCATGTAAGATTCCTCTGTTGTAAATACTCTGTTTAGCCCTGTACCTCATTTTTTTAATTGAGTTATTTGGTGGTTGTGGATGTTAGCTTTTGAATTCTTTATGTATTTTGGATATTAGCCTTCTGTTGGATGTGGGGTTAGTGAAAATTTTTTTCCTGACCTGTAGATTGCCAATTTGTCCTATTGACTGTGTCTTTTGCTTTACAGAATCTTTTCAGTTTAATGAAGTCCCATTTATGCATTCCTGATCATAGAGCTTGAGCCATTGGAGTTCTGTTCAGGAAATTTCCCCCTGTGCCATTGAGTTTGAGGCTCTTTCTCACTTTATTTTCTACTATATTCAGTGCATTTGGTTTTACATTGTGATCCTTGACTCACGTAGATTTGAGCATTGTGAAAGGTGATAAATAAGGATTGATTTTCATTTCTACATATAGACTACCAGTTAGTAGAAAGGCTATGAAGGTGCTGGGAACCAAACTCTATCTCCTGGAAGAACAAACAGTGTTCTTAAACTTTGAGCCATCTCTCCTTCCCTTAATTATATAGTCTTTATTACCATAAGTGAAGACTTAACACACTGAAGGAGTTCTAATTTTAAATATTTTTCTATTTTCCTTGGTGCATGTGTGTATGTTATTTTACTATTCTTTTTTATTGTTCCTTATTATCCTCATTTATTTATTCTTAGTTAAATTGGTTTCTCTCCTGACAATTCTGAAAAAAGCAACTGATTAATATGAATTATGTAAAAACAAAAAGCAGTACAAAATTATAAGGTGTTCTTTAAAAAAATTCAAATGGAATGTGGAAATTTATCAAATCAAGTATAGCAAAACTCTCTTGAAACCTGAGAAATAATTAGTGTCACTCAAAGATAATTTGTAGGTGCCAAGATCATTTCTAATTAATAGTTGACATTTCAGTAGCAGTAGATACATTAAATACATTAAATATATGAATTTTGGAATATGACTGAACCGAGAAGAAGAATATATTGACTTACAAAGAGTAAATTCTGTCAAGATTTATAATATTTGAGTGAATCAATGAATAAATTTTATTGTAGATTTAAGAGAAATGGTTGCACAAATATGATGCCTTTTCTGACAGATCCACTTTTAAGACATTTTGCTTTACACTAATTGTCTTGTGTTTACCTAAGGGCTGTGTTTGAAGGCCATCAGAATGGTCCTGTTTATTCTGATATGCACACACACAGTCAGTTCATTTATGCATATTAATGCTAGAATGAAATAAATTCTGTCATTGCTATAGGCAATATTGTGTGATCAAAAGAAAGTGAAAAGGAGACTTTTTCAGGTCACATGAGTACATTTTTCCCTGTCTGTTTCATTCTTTATTTGTCTGTAGGCAAGTATCAGAAATGCCATTTTTTCCAGGTAGTTTTTAACCCTGATAATGATTTTTCTAAATACTCTAAAATCAAATAGATACAACTTCATATATGTTATTTCCATTGCCTTGTTAATTTTTCTTTATTTACATGTCCTTCCTTTGTTAAGAATTAAATACAACATGTGTCTTTATTGTTGTTTGCTGGCTTGTTTTATTTTTTATTATGTCTGATTAAAATTTGGTACTGGATCAAAAATATTCTTTATTAATTAAATCCTAAGTATATTCAGGAAATTCTGTTCTTGCTGATAAAAGAGTTAGTATTTTTTACTTTGTGTCAAATATGCCTTTATATCATTTTGTTTTATTCAGGCTGTATAACATTTTATGAAGTTGATATTTACTTTTGCAAGATTAATTTTGTTTATCATGAATCTGTACATGAAGTAATGATGTTATTTAAGAGATTAGTTAAGAGCCTATGTATTTAAACTCTACTTCACTGTCAACATGAAGACTGTCCTATTTAGGACTGATAGTACAATATGGTTGTCAGACTCACATCTAATCAAAAGTAGTTTAACTTCAAAATAGAGAAGGGTAAAAGAAGTTTACACCAGTGAACATTTTCAATGAGACCCATAGAAGACATATGTGAGGAAATTGTTTTTTTCTCAATGGGTAATGTAGAGATACTACTGAGATTATTTTCTATCTGGCATGAACCACAAAGCATACATAACACACCCACCAAAGATAAAACATGTTAACTCAAAAGAATTATTAGCATGATTCTTTCATGATAAATCTTTACCATTTTCATCATAATATTATTATAAGGTTTGTGACTTTTCTTGGGTAAACATGAACAGGCATCTACTCATTCCATTACAGCACTGGTGACAGAGACAAACAGTATCAACATCAAGTTAGGCAAACTACTGCCTTTATTTGGGCTTACTTGCAGAGCATTGGTGAGGGGCTTCTTAGAACATAGTAAAGCAAAAGCAGGTGTGCTACCAAAAACTGTACCCCAGAGGAACAAGGACTCAAGAGATTACCCTAGAATCCCTTAGCTCATCTGGTAAAATTGTTAGTGCTATATATAATGTTACAGAGTGGGCTCATGACTCTTGTAATTTTTGAACTTCCTGGGTCTTGAACATTTTGTTTTCTTCCTGTGTCTTAGGAATCTACTTCCTATATCAAGAAAGACTCTCCATTTGGAGGTAACTCTGGAACAGCAGGACTCATGGCAGATGGAGAGGTGGAAGCTGAACTACCAAGAGATTTAGCAAATGCAAGACTATTTTCCTGGGGAGAAAGAAAATATAATTTTGGTTCAGACATTAGAAGCTGAGGATAAAGTTCTGATGTGGTAATTTAGAATAATATAGATTCAAACTTCATCATTATTTGACTTACATGTAGTTAACACATTTAAACATTCACTTATATTCACTTATTTAACTTGTTTTTCTTGGAGATTTTGTCGCAATGTCGAGAAACTAATACAAAGTGGAATAGTTTGAATACAGTTAGTGTGAAGTTGAAGATCTAGAAATTGGGACAATTTGTTCCAAGTGGAATATAGCTGATGGTTGAAGGAAGGCTGTGTAGGGTAGCTTAGATTTCCAAATAGTATAATAAGCCACTGAGATCATCACTTACAAGATGCAGGACAGGGAAAAATTCAAGCAAAATACCATTCATAGTATCTCACATATATTAAGCTATAGATTCCTGGCATGGAACTGAATATTAGAATCTTACTCAGATATTAACCTGAACTGAAATTGTCAGTACAGAGTTGATAATGGAGTTAACAAATCTTATGAGAGATACAGTCAGTGAAAAAAGACAACTGTTCAGGATGCATTGTTCAGAAATTTAAACATCTGATATTTGTTCAAAGAAAGAGAAAGCAAAGCAACTAAGGACTTGGAGACATCAAAGTGGACCCTTCACTCCCAAATGCTGTGAAAACCAAAAGAAAAAAGATTCAGGATTTGTTTTCTTTTTTCCATGCAAATGTCCCTGAATTATTCTAAAATTAGTTTAGATGTAAATCTTAATTGCACTAAGTAATTGAGACTAGAGAATACAGTGTTACAAAGTACTGAGAAGATAATACTTTAGTATTCTCTATGATGCATTTGAAGAAAGACAGGTAGGGTAGTAGGAGATGGAGAAAGGAGTTGTGTGATACTGGAATTTCTATTTAATGATGGCCTTTGCCTTTGCACAGATGGCACATAGACTGCTGGTAGAGGGAAAGAGATAAGAAAATAGGAAAAAGAAAAAATACAGGGACAAAAAATAAAGCAGAGATTGAAAGACCATCAAGTGACCAGCCCAACTTGGGAACCATTCCAAGGTTGGGCATTAAACCCTGGCGCTATTATTTATGCTATGTTGTACTTGCAGACAGGAACTTAGCATCTCTTTCCTCTGAAAGGCTCTATCAGCAGCTGACTGAGACAGGTGCAGATACTTATAACCAAGCATTGGACTGAAGTCTGGGACCCCTATGGAAGAATTGGGGGAAGGATTGACAGAATTGAAGGGGATGGCAACCCCATAGGAAGACCAACAGTGTCAACTAACCCAGAACCCCGGGAGCTCCCAGAGATTAAGTCACCAACCCTGGAACATTTGCAGCAGAGAGCTGTCCTGTGAGGCCTCAGTGGGAGAAGATGTGCCTAATCCTATAGAGACAATGAAGGGGATGCCAGGGGTGGGGGTGAGATTAAGTGGGGAGGGTGGGTACAGAGGGGGTTGAGGGTAGATGAGTGAGAGAACATACTCTCAGAGGCAACTGGTAGGGGGGACAGGGGGAACACTCTGAGAGGGGAGACAACATTTGAAATGTAAATAAATAAATTAGATTTAAAAAAAATTAAAAATAGAGGAAAGGGTTTAGGGAGAATAACCGGAGAGGGGCATCAAGACCTCTGTATGCAGATATAATTTCTGTTTGAGAACAAAACAGAAATATGAAGTTATCACAGACTTGAAGCATTTAAATAGAAACATATTCTCACAACAATGGAACTTAATGCTTGGTATAAGTATTCTATGATGGTGTAAACACACACACACACACACACACACACACACACACACACAAAACGAAAACATCTCATAATATACCTGTTAAGGCTGTAATTTGACCAGATATCATAAATGTACATGAAGAAGTAAAGTAACAGAACTCTGTTAGGGATGTAATATACAACACAGAGCAAAACAATATCTTATAAATAAACGACAAATATATCCAAGGAATAAAAGACATAAGCAGAACATGCCACAAAAGGCAATAGTAAAGGAGGCACCAAGCAACATTTGTCCCCAATCAATAAGGGAACAAATAGCAAACTATTTAGGCAAATATTTATTAACCCACTAGAAGTGCTATAGGCATTCCCAGCTATGACTGGGAACTTTGCTATGAGCACTTTACAAGGATGTTAAGAAGTGACATAGAGCTGAGTGGTGGTGGCGCATGCCTTTAATCCCAGCACTTGAGAGGCAGAGACAGGAGGATTTCTGAGTTCGAGGCCAGCCTGGTCTACAGAGTGAGTTCCAGGACAGCCAGGGCTATACAGAGAAATCCTGTCTTGGAAAAAGAAGTGACATAGATAAATACTTGTATAGTTGCATTATGAAATCTAACACATTCAGTAGGCCTCTTTATGTGACTTGTGATAGTAACAAGAGTTTCTAACCTTTAATATCCACTATTCATCTTCCTTTGTGGGAACAGGGAGAGGTAGAGCTCAGTCCTGTCAGCACCCATGGGCCCTGTGATCTTAACCCCACATTGAGTTGTTTTACCAATTCTCAGAGACTTTTCTCGTGAAATCTACTCTTTGTTTTAGATTGGAGACTCTAATATTTATTAGAAGGATTTAGGGTAAGAAAGAACACATTGATAGGAGAGTAGAATTCAATAAAGAGAGGTGGAGAGAATTTTGGAAAAGAGGAAGTATACGGATTTCTAGACACAATAAGAACAAAAAGATTTAGTATGCATGATGAGTGGTATGTACATAAACAAAGGATGTTGCCTGGTCAGTGGAGAGAGCACATAGCTGCAACATTGACAATGCTCTCACGGCTGTTAAGGGTAAAAGAAAAAAAATACATATACACCTGGATTTTAAAAGCTATTTTTAGATTTGAAGAGCTTAGTCTTCTCCACATTGAATGTGCATCTATCTTTGATTTGACCAATTTATTTTTCATTTATTTAAAAATGGGAGAAGAGGAAAAAAAACATGTCTCAGAAAAACAAAAATGATTAACCAGAGAATGGACAGATAAATTCATCATAATTCAAAAATAAATCACCGCAATTGCTTCTGTTTTCCTGAAATTCCACAAAAGGATTGAGATGGATATCTTTGCATCTAAAATGATTTTGCCCCCTCCCCGACTTCAGCAGAAGCAGTGCAACGGAGAATATGCCACTGAAAGCCAGGAGACAGTTGGAATGCATTTTACATTAATTTTAATCAAAGGCAAAATATCTAACCATGCTAACTTACAGGTTCCATTAGTTCTGGCTCACTTCTGAGCCTTGACAGGTGCCCTAGAATATTGTCTCATAAATACTTCTCAATGTCACAAACTGAAAAGTTAACAATAAAAGTAAGTTCAGACAACATCAAGATTTATCATAAGTCTTCTTTTGTATAGCCTTAGTTTAATCTTTCTATGGTCAAAAATGAGCAAACTCAAACGCATTTAATAATGTAATCCCTTGACGTCAGGATGCATGGAACAATGACAGTCTGCTTCTATCCTAATAAGGATTCCCAGTAGCAGATAAGATGGCAAATAACTGACATTAATTGGTACTCCTGATTGCAATGCCATATCTTCTACAGGATAACTATGTGTGCAGCGTGTTTTAGTATACTCTTGTATTAAGTGCATGCCTTCTGTGGAAAACAGCCCTCTGGTATCTATAAGTGAATAATAAAGCATGTTTGTAGCAACTAAATGTGATATTCTGAAAACCACAGGACAGCTTTAGCTTTAAAGACACATTCACCAGCAATGTAGAAAAGCTATGGGCTACAAATAATATATTCCTTATAATGTATTACTTGTATTCACTAATGGACAAGCTTCAATGCAAAAATTTATTCTGTCTGAATTACAGCCACAAATGCTGTTGAAGACGTGTGAAGAGCCTGTGAGTTTCTCCCCATTAAAGTGATATTTAAATAATTGAAATCTTATAAGATATATTCTTAATCCTGCTTTTCCTCTTAGTATCTTCAAATACTAAGCCTTTCCCCGGTGTACTCCCACAACATCCATAATTACAATAAACATTTTAATGGCTTTATAAAGTTATATTAAATGGGTTCCTCACCATGTACTTGGCCAGCCCCCCTGCTTGGAAATGTAGGTTATTCAGATGTTGTTATTATAACACCAACTATGTTTAATATCTCTATGCATTCTGATCTTTTCAATTTTTAATTTGTTCTAGTATAAACGGCTATAAATTGCCAGAATGTCCTCAGAAAGTCTTAACTGTAGATGCATGCTAACAAACCACAGTATTAATGTACATTCTACTCCCCAGTCTTGAAATTAACCGTTATGAAGACATTCCAGCCTAGGCCATGTGTCTTTTTACTTTTCTGTCCTCTAATGGTATTTCACTGATGGCAAAGGGCAGAGGCCTGGCTAATATGTTATCTTGCTGATTCTATGAGTAAAGGAACTAACCATTGTCTGCTTTTGCTCCTTTAGAATTAATGACATGTTTACACTTACTGTTTTCAAGACTGACATTCTATAGAAAACAAATATATAGCATAATGACATATCTTTTATGTGCATATGTGTATTTGTGCACACATGTCTATATGTGCTCTCGTGCACACATACAACATGAATGTGCATGGAAACCAGAAGACCCCATTGGCTCTCATTCCTCAGGTATGGCCTATCTTATTGGCTGAGATAGGGTTTTTAATCGACCTAGAGACCAATGAGTCAGGCAGGTTGAGTGGCCAATGAGATCTGAGATCGAACTGCCTCTCATCCTCTAGCATTGAGATTATAAATGTGGAGAAGCTTTTTTATAGGAGTCCTTGAGAGTTGAACTTAGGTTCTAATGCTTGTATAAAAAAGACCTTACCTCTTTAATTATCACTACACACCCCAGATCATATATTCCATTACTATATTCCATTGAGTCTATGGGTTTTGATTTTCATTTTACATATACACATTTTAATATTTTTTTAGAAAGTAACCAAAATAAATTATTTTTATTATTTGTGACACCTTGTTTTTCTGGTTTTCAGTTTTGTTTGTTTTGTTTTGTTTTTTCAAAAACAGACGACGCTAACTGCATCAGTACCTGCAGGGGTTAACAGATTGTCTCAAAACTACATAAGATAAATTCCTTCCTTCCTTGATATATATCTTCTCTTTTATCACACAATAAACTGGTATTTATTTAGTTCTATGTCCTAGCTGCCATTTCTTTCTCATCACACTGGTCTTCTAATCTGACATCAGTTTTACACTATTGAAATTAGGTCTGAGTAGGCTAGAGCTCCCTCGTTGACATTTCATCAACATTATAATTCTTCTTGTTGCACCTTAGCCTGTTAAGCTTCTGAATCATTTGGGGAAAGCCTAAAAGTAAATTCTATTAGCTTACCCAGGAGAATTGAACTAGTTCATTAATGAATAGGGCCTAAGATCCACCTAAAACTAGTTCCCTAAAAATAAGAGGTTAGCATGAAGTTATCATTTAATATCCTGTAGAGAGCTTGACAAAGTCACCCCGGTGAAAGCGAGGCAAGCTGCTCTTTTGAAGTGAGCAATAGTTTAAGCAGAGATGCAGCTGGTCACGGTGTAGGGAATACATGACTATGGAAGCTCAGCCATAAAGAAGACATCTGTGTCAACTCTGCAAGGAGCATCTTGGAAGAGGGGATGAAAGGCATATAGGATCCAGAGATCGGTAAATATAGAGAGAATCTCTTATAAACATCACCTGCCAATAAAAAAGCCAATGAGTTGAGACAAGTAGGAAATGGGACACTGGCACAGAAGGGATCCTGGCAGACAGCGAGAAGCATCTGAGAATCGTCCTGGAATCATAGAGGAGGTCAGAAGCATAGGAGCTGAGCCAAGGTCACTGGCCACATAGAGAAACTCAGGATAGAGTAAAGGGAAATTTGCCCGAAACGCTGAAGCAATGGACCTAAACTGAAAAGAGCTAAACTCAGAACAGAATAAAGAGGTGATTCACCCTAGACTTGGACACATGAAGCTGAGAAGAGGTAGATAACCACATAGAAGACGTAGAATGGTTTATATGGGTTAAAAGAGTTACAAGCTTGTCCAGGAATGAGTTGAATTATATGGTCTAGGCATTTATTAATCAACAGTCTCAGAGTTGTACTTCTGGGTTCAGGGGCTGTGAGGAAAACTTGGTGTTCTTTTGAAACAGGGAAGACTGCTGCAAAACTGTCTTCTAGACATAACACGGCCATTGCTGTCATGTAGTTACTGCCGCTGCAGTTGCCAGCACAAGAACTACACAAAATTAGTTCAACAGCATATCATTAGGCATGAGGGAGTTCTGCAAGTCCCACCCATCACTGACAGACTATTGGAAGAAGTTGGTGGCTACAGAGAGATTAATTTTCTTCAGTGGTGGTGCCCCTGATAAGTTGCCTCTGTTGACATAAATAACCTCTATTTATGGCCACATAGTTAATTACAATTTAATTCAATTGTCAAAAGAAATTATATCATTTTTTAATGTTCTTCCTGTTTATTTTATCAATATATGCCCCAACGTTGCTTGTATATTGGTGGATAGTGCTTACTCAATTACAAGATTTCTCATACACCTTTCATTTCTATAAACAGCTATTTCATTAAGGATTTAAATCTCTTTAGGATTTACCCTTCAGTTTATATTAACTAGATATCTTTAGTCATGTGTACCTCAAAGGAAATTAGATTTCTCCATACATGATGCTCTGCTCCTCCATCATCACGCTGTAGAAACTCCCAAGGAGATCATCATTCCCACCTTCCTAATGCTTGTGATACCTTACGTAATACAGTTCCTATTGCTGTGGTGACCCAACAATAAAATTATTTTGTTGCAACCTCGTAACTTTAATTTTGCAACTGCTATGAGTTGTAATATAAATATCTGATATACAGGACATCTGATATGACCCCTGTGGGGATCACAACCCTCAGGTTGAGAAACACCGTTTTAGGGAGAAGGACACAACAGTGGGAAGTGGTCCTCTCTTAACTTGTATGTGAGCAAGAAGAAAATCTCTGCTGTTTAGCCTCTGAGAGTTGAGCGATGACTATTGCTTCTCTATCTTTCATTCTAATCTTATTAGTAAGAGGCTTTTATCTACAGTCACCAGAGATAATCTTTCCCTTAACCAAAAAAAAAAAAAAAA
>JANHMN010000019.1:38065628-38079917 GCA_030674055.1 Rhabdomys pumilio
AAAAAAAAAAAAAAAACTATATATTCTTTGTGAATTCTTTAAAAAATTAGTGAAAATAATGAAATTGTTCCTTTTGACTCATGTGTACTTAAGTGAAGTATTTTCATAGGTTTTTTTTTTTAGCTTTACATTTATTTATTTCTATTGTGTAAGAGTTAGCATGGCATGTGTGTGCCACGGGGTGTATGTAAAGCTAAGGAGACCATGTGCTAGTTCTCTGCTTCTTTAATATGGCTTCCAGGGATCTCACCAGGCTTGGAAGAAAGCTCCCGCTGAGCCAGCTCACTGATCCTTATGTTCAGAGCAGTTTGCTTTTGCTTAGTTTTATTACTTGTTTCAATTTCTTTTGTTTTCTTTTGAGACTGAGATTTTTTTCCATGGCGTCTAGTTCACTAATTTTTTTTTAGTTTTGCAGTATGTTCATGTTAACAAACTCTACCATATATTATTACAAAAATGCCTAGTCCCCTCAAATGGGGTTAAAAATTTCTTGCTTTATCCTGCCCAAGACAATATACACTGCCAAAATATACATATATGATTTATAAGGTTGTAGAACAAAAATAGAAGAAAAATTTTATATATATATATATATATATATATATATATATATATATGTATATATGTATATATATATATAGTCAATATATCTTGCTACATCTATCTGTCTGTCTGTCTGTCTATCTATTTATCTGGATGATTTATAACGTTGTAGAAGTAAAATAGAAGGAAATTATATATGTTTTATATATATATATATTTTTCAATATATCTTACTACATCTTGATATATGTTGATATATTGACATAGGTAATATATAAATAGTATATATAGCATATTGGTAGATATAATTATATAGATGAATAATGTCTTGATATATATCAGTATTTTAGTACATATAATGCATATAATATATATTATTATAATGCACATATAGGAATATGTAACATATATATTAACATATATATTTGTATTTACTGATAATTTATATTGATATATAAAGGCAATATACACTGATACATATGTGTGTATATATATATATATATATATATGCATGTGTGTGTGTATATATATATGTATATATATAGTTGATATATAAGGTTATAGAAAGAAAATCTTGGCAGTATAGAATATATATATATATATATATACATATATACATATATATATATATACACACATATATATATATATATATATATATATATATATATATATATATTTACCAACAGTGAAAAGCAAACATAGAAATCCTTTGAATGATGTGATTCTAAATAAGCGTTGTTACACAATGACTTGACTCATTGGTGAAGTATAAATGAAGAAAGATCTACTTACAATGATTCCAATCCTGCCTAATGAAACCTAGAATTCACCAAACATGAAGGGGATTAAGAGGCTGCAGCAAATACAGGAAGCTCACTTGCTTTCTCCTCTACTCTCCAAAGCACTGAGAAAGACAGCCTCTTTTTTCCCTTCTAGTTTTTTTCTTTGTTTTTTTCTACATAAATTATAATTTTAATTTTTTTATTTATTCACTTATCCCACTCCCTGCCCCGCTCCCAGTCACTCACTCCCACAAACCTACCTCCCATCCTTTCTCCTTATCCTCTTAGTGAGTAGTGGCCCCCTGGGTATCCCCCAACCCTGGTATATCAAGTATCTAAAAGGCTAGGCACTTCTTCTGAGACTGAGGCCAGACAAGGCGACCAAGCTATAAGAACATATTCCACAGACAGGCAACAGCTTTTGGGATAGTCCCTGTTCCAGTTATTCAGGACCCACACATGAAGACCAAGGTACACATCTGCAACATATGAGCGGGGAGGTTCCGGTACAGCCCATGTATGTTTGGTTGGTGGTTCAGACTCATTCAGAGTGCCCCAATGGTCCAGGTTAGTTGACTCTGTTGGTCTTCCTGTGGAGTTCCTTTCCCCTTCAGGGCTCCCAATCCTTCCTCTAACTCTTCCATAAGAGTCCCCAAGCTCCCAATGTTTGATTGTGGGTCTCTGCATCTGTTTCAGTCAACTGCTGACTCTGAAGCCTCTCAGAGGACAGTTATACTAGGTTTCTGTCTGTAATCATAACCGAGTATCATTAATAGTGTCAGGGATTGATACTTGCAGTGGGCTAGGTCTCAAGTTGGGCTGATTATTAGGTGGCCATTCCCTTAACCTCTGCTTCATCCCTCATCCCTGCATTTCTTGTAGATAGGATAAATTTTTTGGTCAAAAGTTTTGTGGGTGGGTTGTTGTCCATATTGCTCCACTGTGGTTCCTGCCTGGCTACAGAGGGTGACCTTTTCAGGTTCTGTAAACCCAATGCCACAGATAATGTCACAGATAATGTCACCCCCACCGATTCTTCAATGTCTCCCTTAACCCAGGTCTCTGTCTCATCTTGGTGATGGCCCCTGCCTTCAGCTGCTTGAGGCAATGGACTTAGCTGCTGATGTGAAGAGCTTTGAAGCTGAAGCTAGTGTGTTATTAAAGAATGTGCCTCAACTGTATTCCAAATGATTCAAACAGCAGCCAGAATGGAACCTCATTCCACTCCCTTAAACACGTTTTCTCCCTTCAAATAGATACTTTTCCCTTGAAGGCCGTGAAGTGTATTTCAATTACACTTTAATAAAATGTATTTTTCATTACCATATCTTAAGAGTTTTGTTCTATTATCAAATCCACTCAAGCCTTTACAACGATGCTTTGAATTCATAGAAATGTTCTTATTCTCCTAATTTGCATCTTCATTGAAAAACAAACAAACAAATAAAAAATACATAAAATACAGAAAATATTAGCCAAGCTAAGAGAGAGCCAAGCAATTAAAACACATGCTGTGGTTAGTTTCAACTTAGTTGCTTCAGACTTTTTTTTTTAGGAGATTTAATAAACAAAAACATTTTCAATAGTAAAATCTTTGAGCTATGAAATGGCCCATTAAATGTGAACAAAAAATACTTTGTAATGATTTAAAGACTGAATACCACAAACACCATAGTTTTCCTTTACGCTTTAGAAATATATTATTTAGCAGTCTGAGGGTTCCAGTTTTACAAGTTCAACAGTAATGCTAAGTCTGTGAAGGTGTCTGTGGTATTCTAAAGAAATTGTATCTTGTCTGCTAGGAGAACTGGGAAGAGACAAGAAAAGGATTCCCCCCATATTTGTGAAGTGAATACACTATTTCCTAGTGTTTCATTTAGTATATAGTATTCTAATTTTGATTTACAAGTTTGATTTATATCTCCTTAAATCTACATCAATGCATTTAGATCCAGTGCATTCTTTAATGTTTATTAAAAATGTCTTCTCTTACTTTACTGTAGGGAGCTGACTTTAAGCAGAAAGCGGCTAGAAAGCAGTTATCATCTTTGCAGCCATCTGGAACCATTTACCCTGATAGAGACTTGGTTTTTCAGCAGCCTACAACAGCTGAGCGCACTCTAACAAATATCTTGTTTATCCCACATAGCTTGTTTTGCTGTTTAGTGACCCCAGCTGCATAGTACACGTGGTAAAATGTTTTCACCTGTGTTCTCCTGCGTGTGCTTATAAATACCCAGGATTTCCTTGTAAGAATATATACAGTCAATAGGGTTAAGAGGAATACAGTCAATACAGTTAAGAGGAGTTAAGAAGAGTGAATATGCGTCAGTAGGAGACAAGAGGAGTCAATATGCGCCAACAGTAAAGAGACAATAAAGGAGACTTGAGACTTGACTCCAGAACCTCTGCCTTGTCTCCATTCTTCGTGACCCTGACCCCCTTGACCAGAACAGCAGCTCGGTCCACAACACTTTACTAATATGAAACATCAGGTCAAAAATCTTTCACCACTTTTGTGATTCAAGCTCGTTTACTGGCTTCTCTCTCTGTAACAAAAATTTCAATAGAAAGGCCTATGATTCCTTACTTCTCAGATGGCCACCTTAGTGACAAGAAGCACCCTTCACAAGTAAGTACTGCCCATCCCTACGCCCATCCCTACACCGCCCATCCCTGTACAGGGGAAGAATGTGTGGAAACTTAGACCCCAACTATGTGAGCAAAAGTGACAACTCATCATTCCACAGAACAACCTGCAGTAGGCTGTAGAATTCACAAAACGTACAGAGTAATCCAGGATAAGTGGGAGTGCACATGCATACTCTCTCTCTCTCTCTCTCTCTCTCTCTCTCTCTCTCTCTCTCTCTCTTTCTCTCTCTCTCTCTCTCACACACACACAAACATGCACACCTGTGCATGTATGCACGCACGTATATGTTCACACAGATAGAACTAAGCACCTCTGCATGTACCCAGACCACCTCACAAAGGAGATTTTATTTTCTGTCTTGTTCCCTCACATTCTAGACCCGCAATGCTCTATGACACAGCTTGGAAACCTAATCCATTTCCTCTGATGGAGGAGCATTTTGTAGTTCAAAAAACACTTAGAAGCTTAGTTTCCGAAGCTCTTAAGTCCCCTCCCTCCTCATATTTTTCCTAAGGTGACCGACATCAAGGGCAACCACTCCATTAAGAAAAACACCTCATCCTTTCATTTTGGGTCCTTGCATTCCGGCCCTGAAAAATCGGTCAAAACCTGTGCAAAAAAACTGGAGAGAACATATGAAACTGGGAACAAGATAGGGTGGGAAATACAAGGGGAAGATGGTGGCATTGTATGGATATAATCAATAAACATTGTATATGAGATATTCAAAGAAGAAAAAAATATTAAAAACAAGTACAATAAAACTGGTACTCAGAAATGGTTAAATTTTCCCATTAGCTACATTATTTGCTACTCTGTAGCTAGCATTTTAAAGCACATTTCAGTTTTCTGTGCTGTGTGCCGTTTAAAACATTGAAATTATAACTGAAAACTGTATAATTCACAATGTCAATCATTTTCTACAAAAGGCTTAAAAAGATATGTGCTCATGTTTGTGTGCACTTGTGCTTCGAAAAGTTCAAGCACTATTTTAGGGGAAGAGATGGTAGCGCACTGATTTTCTGTATTGTATATTTCAGGTGCACAGCACTGTGTTTTGATTCATATGTGTAGTAAAATGTTGATGACCATTGAGCAAATGAACATTTCCGTCATCTGCTGTCTAAGGATTTTGCTGCTGTGAACAAACACTATAATCACAGCAACTCTTAGAAAGGACAACATTTCATTGGGGCTGGCTTACCTGTTCAGAAGTTCAGTCCATCATCATCAAGGTGGGAGCATGGCAGCATCCAGGCAGGCATGCTGCTGGAGAAGCTGAAAGTTCTACATGTTGATACGAAGGCAGCTAGGAGAAGACTGGATTCCAAACAGCTAGGACAAGGGTCTTAAAGCCCATCCCCACAATGACACAATTCTAACAAGGCCACACCTATTCCAAGAAGGCCTCATCTACAAAGAGTGCCACTCTTTGGGCCAAGCATATACAAACATGCATATCTCCCATACTTTGTCTGTGATACAGATACTTAAAAGTTTATTCTTAATAAAATTTATATCATAAAATATGATAACTATGTCACTCATGCTAGATATATCTTTATACTTCTCCTTCATAATTTTGGATAATTTCTATCTGTTGATATATTTCCTATTCTATCCTGGTAACAAGTAATCTATACTCTTCTTAGGTGTTTGACTTCATTTTTGGCTTCTATGTACAGATGAAATCACACAGGATTTTTCTTCACATATGTGCCCTATATGATTTAGTTTAATGTCTTGCAGATACAGATATACTGTTGTGAATGACTGTGATTTTTTTAAGACATAGTGGTGTAGCGGCATATTTTCCCACAAGTTTGGAGGAGCTAAAGTGGGAGGAATAAGGGGAGGAAGAGGAGAAGGAAAAGGAGGTACTTGGGGAAAGAGGATGAGAGAGAAGAGAACATGGCAGCAAATGTGTGCGTGTCTCTAGCAGTCTAAGGTAGCTGATATACCTAGGTTGGATATTGAGTTATACCTCTAATTGTGTGGGCATCTTGTTATTGAGCATTACCAAACATATAAACCCTTTGGATAATCTAAGCATTAGAGTCTCATTTCTGCCAGGTACCGCATGCATGGCAGGATGGTCTGGGCTCAGTCCAGGCTTATGGAGACAGTGTGGAGGATTGACAGAGGCATCTCGCACATTGGCATTTCGTAGGTGGCAGGGCTGGTGTCTCTGGCTGCCCGAGTCAGTGGCCTGAGCCAAGTGGCTGCAAGCCGCTGCCACTCGTGGCCACAGGCCTAGACTAGTTGGGAAGATGGCAGCTGATTAAGAACAAGCCAGAATGGGTACTGCCATTTTAAATAATTACTTCAACAGTGGAAGTATTAATAATGGGTCCTCACCCGTTACCTTCAGAGGACTCTCATTTTTTTCATGTCTGACTCATATGCATAACTGTGCAGCAGACACAGAAGCATAGACTTTTCTGTGAGTTATTGATTTCACATTCTTTTTACATGCATCCAGAAAGGTAATGTCTGGGACATGTAAGGAATCTCATCTTAAGTTTAAAGCGGCCTTCAGGCAGAATCCTTGATAACTGTACCATTATACACTTCCATCAACTGATCCCCATATTCTTATTATCCCATATTTCCTCTCTTTGATCCCCACCTCATTCACAGGTATGAAGTAATATTTCATAAGGGTTCTAATTTACATTTCCCTGGTGATTCAGCTGTTGTGCTTATCAGTTATCCAACATTGTGACTAAACATGAATGCCTGTGATAATCAACTCAACAGGGGACTGGTTTGCTCTGGAACATAGCTGAACAGGTTTTTTTTACTGGCTTTTCAGCTCTGATGGTTTGGATCTTGTGATTGGACAGACTTAATGATAAAAGAGCATGTCTTTAAAAGGAAGAAAAATCCTTCTCATTTCACAAAGGCTAGAAATCGAAGGAGTGAGCAAGGAAAGGGCTGTATCCTCTAACTTAAGGGCATATCTCAACTACTTTCCAGGCACACTCAGTTGTTCATAGCTCTACCACCACACAAGGAGGCTAATTATCAAGCTTTTAGTACAGGATTTCAGTGGTATACTGAAGATATGAGCCATTCACATGATGAGAACCCCCCCTCTGTCTCTCCTCTCTCTTGTCTCCTTACTTCTCATCTCCTCCTCCCTCTCTCCCTCCTTCTCTTCCTCACTCTCCCATTTGTCTCTCCCCCTCCCTTTTCTCGTGCTTTCCCATCTCCCCTCTCCCTTTCTCTCCTCTATCTACTCTCTTCCTTCTTTCTCCTTTCACTTTGCTCTGCTTCTCTCCTCTGTACAAGGAAATAAACCAAGCACATTCTATGTGTAAGGCAATCACCTTAAAATAGAGACACATGCCAAAGTTATACTGCAATTTCTTAAAGATCTCTGAATTTACTTGCAAAGATTCACTAGGTTAATTTTTACATAAAAAGTATGTCATAAAGAAAATGTCGGCAGGTCATAAAAAAGTATTTGAATGTTTGTTTTTACAGATGTGCTGTATTTTGCTGTGGCTTACAGTGAAACATTTCTAATAAGATAAAATGTGCAGGTGTAAATAGTCAATTTCTACAACATGATATAAGAACTATCATTAAAAGTGGGTTCTTTAAACTTGTAAGATGGTTTTTTCAAAACCACTGCATAAAAATTAGTCACTCAGTTATAAATGGGTTCTTTAGAAACCCCAAATCACAGCATCTACTCTAGAGCAAATATTATGGAGAGGATTTGATAGGGCAAAGGATGCTTGGATTGAGAAATGTGTGTGTGTGTGTGTGTGTGTGTGTGTGTGTGTGTGTTTGCACATATGCAATTTTTCCATGAAGAAATTATGACCTGTGGATACTAGATTCAGAGACAGAACATTTGACCATAATGCCAGGGCATTATTGCCGAGTAGTTCTCCAAACCTTTCACTTGGCCAGCAATAGGCTCCTGAGCCAAAGAGAAAAAAGGAAGCCTATTTTTTTTAACTCCCTGATGCTTTGGCCACACAATGGTAAAGAGTTAAAGTCAGAAGAGTTGCCAAAAGAAAAGCAGCTTTGGCCCCAATTGCAGCCTGCCTCGGTCTACCTTAGATGCCGGGCTGGTCACTGACACAGGACCAACGTGATATTTCTGTTTCTTATTTGACAGATGGAACTTGAAGCTTAAAAACATCGAATAATGTTTTGCATGGAAATCATGCAACTGGTAAAAATTGTGTCAGAGCCCACAAAACAAAACAAAGTATTCTACTTGAAATCTCTACATCACCCATACACCATTTTCCTAGATGACTGGCAGTGGATCACAGTTTGTGAGCACTGAGATACCCCAGGCTTCTTTTGCCCCAAACAAAGGACTCAGACAGAATGAAAAAAGCAAATTCAAAGTATATAGATCTGAGCATAAAAGTAGTATTTTAGGTCACTGATTCCAAATGTGTACCTTAAGTAAAAATGGAGATCCTATAAGCTGATATTCTGTACTAGTTTTTCCTCCTAAAAACATTCATTTGCCTGCTTTAATTCTATACACTATTCTAATGTGTTTCCTCTCCTCTTATAGTTTTTTTTTTTTTAACTAATCTCATTTTTAAACGATTTCACATCAAACACTTAAAGTTACCTTTCCCTGCATAAACTTCTGTCCCTGGACACCTACTTACCTTCCATAACGTAGCTGTTGTGAATGCTGATTAAAAATATATCTTTGACATTTTGACTTGGTATTTTTGAGTAAATACTGAGACTTGATCTAGCTTGCTCACATGGTATATAAAGGTTGGATTTTTGAGGAATCTGCATACTGATTTCCATAGTGGGTCTTTCATTAGCTTGTCATGAAAAGTTTAATCTCACATGCATAGATGTTAAGGATTCCAAATTTCTACCTGCATGTAAATTACAAAGTTCCACCATTTTCAGACCCTTCTGGTTTGCAGTACCCCTTGTCTATCAAACAATCAAATTCTTATGTTCCATGTTAACCATGGAGCATAAAAGTATTGATTTCAACGTATGACTCCACATCCAAACTAAAATAATTGTCACTCCATAGTCACATCTGAGCCAGCTGTTTATAAAATAACAGAAGGATGTGTCAAACATTTAGAAAATGAAGAATTAATCTGTTAGTAATAATGTGAAACTAAAGTACTTAACACAACACATAAGTCATTTGCGTGTTGATTTGCTGAGAAATAGACACCTAGGATGTAATGGCCCACAATCAAATCTACAATATTGCTAAGATACGTCTGAGTTTGACTCATTCGTTAGTTTGGTTTGGTTTGGTTTGGTTTGGTTTGGTTTGGTTTGGTTTGGTTTGGTTTGGTTTGGTTTGGTTTGGTTTTAATGTAGAGGCTAGATTTTTAGCCTAGCCTGGCCTTAAGCTTTTTATGTAACACAGAATTACCTCCTTTTAACTTCTGATCTTCTTGCCTTAGTCATCCTAGTGATGAAATAAAACTAAATTGCCATCACACCTGGACCTCTGCTTTTATATATTGATCTGAACCTTGACTTGTTGAGGTCATTTTTTTTCTACATATTTTTAATGAATTCCTTTTTGTCTACACACCAGGTGATCTCATGTTACTTCTTCCAATTCAATCTGCATCCCTGACATTGTATTTTCTTTCTTGCCTAATGGCTCTAGCTGGAACCTTTAGTTAAAACTGAGCAGGTTGGTTGGCAGACAGACACTGTTGTTTTGTTTGTTAGTGGAGGCTGAAGTGTTTGGTCTCGTCCTACCAATTACAATTCTCATCATGATTGCACCATGATGTTACCACTGAGACTGACGTCACCTGTCAGATGTGTAAGTATCATTTCCACATCTAATTTCTGCAGTTGTGGTATAAAACAGACCAAAATTTGCTAGGTATTTTTCTGTGGTTAATGACATTAAAATACATTGTTTTATGCCTGGTTTATAGGTTGAACTTGTGATATGTTTGGTGTTTCTTGAAGGGTAAATCTGGCTTTGGAGAATAAATTCAAAACTTTTATCCTCTTCTAATTTTTGGAAATGAAAAAAAGTTTTAAATTATTTTTCAGTAACTAGTGAAATACACCGAATACAAAATCTGGTCGTGGATTTCTCTTTGTGGAAGCTTTCATTTTGTTTGGTTTGGGTTGGTTTTGCTTTTGTCTCACTAGTAAATGTCTTTCGATTTTAGACATTTTTTTTCCTTCCTTTTGAAGTAAGCTTCAGTACTGTTGATCTTTGTAGAGTTTTTGAAAATCTAAATTATATAATTTTGGCATACAATTTTTCACAATAGTGCATCAGGATCTTTTTCTGTAAGGTTGGTAGTGATGTCTCTTCCTGAATTCTCAATTTAGAAGTAGAAGTTTAGAAATTTTCAAGTAGAATATTGAGAATATTTTATTTTCTCCAGTTATGTTCACACTCAAAATAATTTATATTCCAAAGGTTATTTTTACATTCTCTCTGCTTACTTGATACATATTTCCTCTTCTTTTTCCTATATATTAATGCAGAAGGTAAGATTACTGATTTAAGATCCACATTAGTTTTTAACATATTTATACTTCAAATAAATTTCAAGTACTATTGCTTTTTGTAAAATCTGTTTTTCTTGATGTTTTCTTGATGACTTTTTTTTTTTTTCATTTTCCCTGCTTCACTGATAAATAACTGGTATTCTTTATGATAATAGGATTTCTAAATCTCCTAATGTGGTGAAGTATAAAACTTGTAAAAAAAAAAAAAAAGCACTTCCAACTGGATGAAGATTTTTCTGGAGCACTATAGCAGATTAAAACCATGCTTAAGAGCTCATGAACAGCATAAGGGAAAAGTAAAATGTAAGTATCTAGATTTGGGGAACTCTCAATGACAAAGAAGGCTATCAACAGATATTTGCTTAAAGGCATTAAACAAATATGAATATGAATCATTCTACTTTAAAAAGAGCAGATCTCTGAGATAGAAGAGGCTCTCCCATTGCTAACCCACAGAAATCTGCATTAGAATACCCTAAGGATCCTGCATCTTAGATATACATGTGTTTAACTATGTCTACTGAGTTTTTAAGGTGCATCTTGGCAACAATGAGATGGTATCCTTTTCTGAAAGAGTGAGATGAACACAGAATGTCCAAGCTAGCAGCTTTAGAATTTTAGACTTTATCAAAAAAATAAAATAGAAAGTAAGGAAGGAACAGTTAAGATTTTTGAGTTAAAACTCAGAAAAGGCAGGCAAGCTTAGCTGTAGATATCTATAAAAAAAAAACCCTGTAGGAAGGGAAGGGCTCCTGGGATATGTAACTGCATTATCTCATTGTGGAGATGATTATTCATTCCATCTTCTAACTATTTTGTCAGGTAAATAACCTTTTCTTAAAAGTGTTCTCCTGGTTAAGTGATTCACAGACCTAGTTTACTTAATTCTTAAGGGAACCCACAAGAATGTTTTTACTATAACTGAGACTCTGTGTATAATCAAAAGCTGGACTGTAAGATTTTCATATCAGTAGAAAAACAGGATAGATATTTGGATTCTAATATATTCATTACTGAAAATGTATCAGTTTCCCTTGTTTATTCTATCACCTGTGAAGGAGTCGGTAACTGAACACTGTCAAATAATACTTATTAAATATATCACAAGGGAGATCACAAATATACTGACCATTAGATTGTTATGACAGCAGCAGAACTCTGCTTCAGCCTGGAATGGCAACCTATGTAACAAGAATCACCCTAGTGACAGGTTTTTTTCTTTCAACTTAGGACAAAATAATCAGGCCATGTCTTAGTCTGTCATACTTGCACTTTGGTACCTCCTCAGGAGAGTTACTTCACAAGTTCCAACTGATCTCCAGAAGCTTAGAGGAGGAATCTAATGGCCAGCAGTGTCTTATTATAAGATAAGTCTTATAAGATTTGTCCAAAGCTAGGAAGATGAAAAGTTGAAACCAGATCTTGTATCTTTATGTAGTCTTTCTCAATCTTTTTTATGTTCCTATACAGTTCAGCATCTTATGTTGTCTTCTATTTGTTAGCTTATCTTCGACTTTGACCTACTGTTCATCTGGAAGATCAATCATGTAACCTGATCTCTGATTTAGAGATCTAGCTACTGAAAACGCTCGAGTGGAACCCCTTCCCCTCTGTCAACATTTGTTCCCCTGTTAAAATAGCAATCCATACTATGTTCTTTTCTGCCTGTCATAGAAAAAACATACTAATGAAGATACATGCTTTCAAGCATGTTACATTCTTAAAGCTGATTGCTTTGCCCTGTAATCATAGACAATTCATATTTGATCAAAATGAATTCATTTTTGCTGTTTAATAATTTATCTGAAGACATTCATTACATGAGACTTTGAAATACTATCTGCCAAGAATAAAGCCTTGATCAGAAGATCAGATTGCCTCTGCAAATTTCTAATTGGGTTAGATATTCGTGAGCATTGATTTCCTACCTTAAATCTCCTAGCATCTCTGTGAAAGCAAACTCCATCTCTCCAACTAGCTAGGATGAGGTATGTACAATCTCTTATGATCTAAACACAAGCCTCAGGGAGATCACAGATGACTGGGCATATTTATGTGAAGCCAGCCTGATGACCAGTTCAAAACATTAAAAAGTCCACCAAATCTCGAAACTGTAAAGTTGTTCCAGGTAGTTGTGGCATCAGACAGCACTAAGACCCGTATGTTTTGCTCAACCGAGTCTTTCTGCAAAGAGGAAACAGTGGGATCCTGATTGCCTCTCAGCGTTGAATCACACAGTCAAAAGAAAGCTGTCTTTTTAACTATAATGTATACTGCATTATGTAATTTGCTGCTACAGCGAGCATGCAGAAAGTATTTGTTTAATTTGAAATGTACGGACCGCTGCTGAGAGTGGCCCAATTAGTGTGGAAAAAACAAAACAAAACAAAACAAAACAAAACAAAACACTTTTCCTTTTCTACATTCCATATTCAATTCAATTCAATTTCACACAGGAGCAAGGTCTTTCTCCATGTCATTCACTGTTACCACATGTCACTTCCTTTATAAGTGGAGTTCTGATAAGGACAGTTTTGGTGTTTACTTACACAAACACGTTCATTATATTGCTGCACAGGGGCTCCCCACACACTGCACAACACTACCTGCTTTGTTTTTATTTGATTTTATGGATAAGTTTGCCTGCTTGTATGTCTGTCCACCACATGCACGGCTGTTGCTTACAAAGGCCGGAAGAGTGCATCAGGTACCCTGGAACTAGGGTTATAGACATGTGAGCCATTATGTGGGTGCTAGGAATTAAATCTGGGTTCTCTAGAAGAGAAACTAGTGTTCTTAAGCACAGAACCATCTCTTTAGTCCCAAATTAAGTTTTAAAAAAAATGAACAACTTATGAGATTAATCAATGAATTTTTGCTTCATATATACTTTCTAATTATTGCTTCACATAGTCTTTCTAAACTAAGCACTGATTTATTACAATGATTATTTTAATACATGATAATGGAATGTATTTTAAAATATAAAATATAAAAAGTATTTTATAACCATTCATGATTTCAAAAAAATAACTACTCTTACTGTAATTGATGAGGATACAATGTATGCTCTGTCTCTGTCTGTCTCTGTCTATCTCTGTCTCTCTGTCTTTCCCTCTCTCCTTCTTCCCCTCCTTCTTTCTCTCCCTCCCTCTTTATCTTTGTCTGCCTGTCTGTCTCTCTCTTTCTCTTTTTCCCTCTCTTTTTCTTTGTGTCTGTCCCTGTGTCTCTGTCTCTGTGTGTCTATTTCTGTCTCTGTGTCTATATCTATGGATCTTTTTTTTGCCTCTCTGTCTCTGTCTGCCACACTGTCTGTGTCTTTCTTTGTGTTTCTGTCTCTCAGCCTCTCTCTTTCACTCTCTTTCTCTCAGCCCCTCTTTCTTTCATTCTCTGTCTCTCTCTATCTTCCTGTCTCTCTCTGTCTTTGTCTGTTATAGTCTGTCTCTCTCTCTGTCTCTCTTTCATTCTGTCTCTGTCTCTCTGTCTATGTCTGCCACACTGTCCATCTCTCTGTGTGTCTCCGTCTCTCTGCCTCTCTCTCTCTTTCACTCTCTCTCTGTCACACTGTCTCTGTGTGTCTCTGCCTCTCTTTTGCTTTCTGTCTGTCTTTTTTTCTCCCTACCTTTCTTTCTATATACCTGTCTGTATGTCTCTCCCTCTCTTTGTTCTTTTTTTCTGTCTGTCTCTGTCTCTCTGTGTGTCTGTCTCTATGTCTCTGTATCAATGTGTTTGTTTCTGCCTCTCTCTCCTCTCTCTCTCTCTCTCTCTCTCTCTCTCTCTCTCTCTCTCTCTCTC
>JANHMN010000019.1:38079927-38110041 GCA_030674055.1 Rhabdomys pumilio
CTCTCTCTCTCTCTCTCTCTCTCTCTCTCTCTCTCTCTCTCTCTCTCTCTAGTACTTGGAACCTTCACCCCATATTGGCTACATTTCACATTGCTGGAAAGGACAAATCTAACTTTGAATAATCTGAACTAAAACAATGACCATCCTAGCAAGACGTCTCCACTAATGCAAGAGTTGAATGAATGTTATAAGAGTAGTCAGTCATTTCCTCCTGTGATTTCAGGCTCATTCAGTTATCAGAACAAAAATCTGCTAGACAGGTCACAGACCCTAGTGCAGAACCTACTACAATTACTCTGTTAAACATACATAATATTAGATCAACTTATGTCGAGTATTAACAAATCAATTGGTAATATTTTGGTTATTTTAATTTGACTGACCTTTATGTCAACAAATTCTGAAAGGATGTTTCTTAAGATTTATCTTAAATGTTTAGACCAGATTAACCTGTGAAGCTGCAGAATTTGGAACATCACTGATTTCTTAAAACTCTAAAACAAGAACAAAATGTTATTTTGATACTTGTTAGTAACTTTAATGCTGGTCATCAAGCTATGCCAGAGACACATGGAAACATCAATATCTCAAGCCAATGGCAACAAAATAGGATAGATAATAATGACTATTGTTGCTCTCTGGATATTTCTTAGGAAAAATTGTAGCACATAGTTTCAGATATTGTAAATTATCCCATAATATGGAACATTAGCCACCCTCTGAATTTATTAAATCAACCACCTTTTCATAAATTCCTTATGGGTGAGACAGTGACATGTTTCAGACAAATTTAATTACATTTTTGTTGAATGTGTGATGGAGATATTTATTCATCAACCACTCTTCTTCCTGCTTGCTTCCATTCTATCTTCTGATCTTATCCTTGTATATGCACATGTTCATGATTTAATTATTCTCAGATTATTGTACGTATCAGAAATGTTTTTAACCTTCATTTTTTTAAATGATGTCTTAAGTGCTTTATTTTGAACTATTTGGCTAATTTTCATTGGTTTCCATTTCTATCTAGACAGTGAAGTTCTCTTCAGTCCTGATATTTCCTATGTTTAATCAGTTTAATTCCCTTGCTGTTTCTTCTCTGAATCACTTCCATTTCTTGCACAGAAAGAGAAGAATATATATGCATATAATCATATATAAAACTCCAGATAATTCCTGATATTGGAATAGATACTCTTATTTGAATTGAACAAATGTAAAAAACCAAGTTTGAATGGAAAGAATTACAAAATCATGGAGGGATTGTGTTTCAACATTTAAAATCCACATCCTTTCTCTTCATGAGCAATGCTGTAAATTTTGAATTATTAAACTAAAATATTCCTCATTTTATCTTCCTGACTCTCACACTAGATCTTATTTATCAAAGCAAATAATATCTTAATTTAATTCTCTTTCTCTGAGCAACGTGTATTCTCTTAAATTTGTATTTCACTATAAATATCTTAGCTTTTGCTAAGAAGGCTGGATTATAAGTACACTGGAAACAAGGCTATTAAAACATTTTCATTAAGATTTAAGAAGATGGTATAATCAGTGTCTAAGTGAAGTCAGGGCATTTTGTGACACTTTCACTAGAGATTGGCTATAGCATTTTGTGTTCAGTTCAGTCTCTGACTCCTTAATGAATAGAGCAAGTCCACAAAAAACTAATTGGCCTGGAATGTAGACTGTAGTGTTTGCTGATATAAGCACTTAGCACCTTTAAAGAAATAAAAAAGTGAAATAGTTGCAAATACCATCTTCCTTAAATGAAAATCTTCCAAAGATGAAGATTGGGTCATTTCTCAAGGTGGACAAAGGTATTTCTGATGTGCATCCGGGCATCTTGGTTTTGTTCCTTACAGAAAAATCCGAGGTTTTGAGCAAATTTCCAAATCTCATAGTATGTATGTTTTTTAATTATGATTATGAAAAGTAAATATTTTATTTTCTTACCTCTGTTTTCCTGTGACTATTCTGAGTTCAAACAAAGAGAGACCCTTGGTGTCCTTTTCTCTGGTAAAGATACCATTCTAACCATATAGGCACTCCACTCAAGACAATGATCTAGCTCCCCAATAGATCTTCCTCCATATACAGTCTCATTGGGATTTAATGTAGATTTGGGGGGTTGGAGTATAATACATTCCATAATAGGAATAACCTAAAGTCAATGAATGAAAAACACATGGTCTAAAGAAACCTTCTTTTCTTTATCCATGAAGTTATCCATTCACCCATTTCATCATTGATAATACACACACACACACACACACACACACACACACACACACACATACACAAACATACATACCAATTTCCACCCAGTATTGGTTGCACATAATTTCCTTCCTTTGCTTATCATAAAATTCAGGGCTTGAATCATTAAAAGTTAGTAGATCATAATCTTCATTCCAGTACAAACTTGCATCATGAAGAATTTATGTCAGCCGGTCAAGGAGAATGCTAAAAATATACTAAGATCCTCATCTGGTATTGAATATTGACTGTTATTTTTGGTCTAATTTGCATGTCTCTTTAAATGTTTGTTCTTATTGGATAGAAGTTATGATCTATTGGTGGTGATTTTGTGTTGTTTAGGTTTCCTCCCTTCATGGCTTGTCTGTACTTACATGAGTTTTTCCCGTGAAGGTGACTTCCTGGAGTACTGTGCTCTCATTATCCAGATGCAAAGTTTATTGGATTATGTATACATTCTCATGACCTCATTTGTTTTTATGTTATCCCTATAATGACTGTATCTTTAAGTATAATTACATTGAAGATGGGGGCTTCTACTATAGAACTTGAGAGGAAAAACAGTTCAGTCTGTGTTAGAGGTGGTCAATTACTCTCCTGCCACATGGCCATATTGGGATTCCCACCTATAAAACTGGAAGCTGACACGTGTGTTTGTTTGTTTGGTTGGTTGTTTTTTTTTTGTTTGTTTGTTTTTGTTTTATTTATTTTCCCTGACACCTTTTCATTGTGATGCTTTTGGAGTTTCTGCAGAAGGGTAGCTTTAATGTAGTCAAACACATTGTTCCATAATATTAGAAAGTTAAGGTATTAAGGAGAAGCATAGTAGCTGACACAGTGTTTCTTCTGCTTTATTTTACTATCAGTCTTGTCAAGGACTGGCCCACTTTCAAATAGAGATGAGACAAAATAGAGTTTCTGAACTCTGTGTATGAGCAGAAGTAGCTATCAGTAGAACATAACTGATTTGAAAATTTCTCCTCTTGGAGGTCCTACACCCTGACAAAAATCATTCTTCCCAATGTCAATCAATCTAGGAAGATGAACAGTAGAAACCAGAATAAATTTCATGGATGGGATAATTATGAAGTCAAGATACTTCTCTTTTTTGAATGATAGAATAAATATTATCAAAAACAAAGTCCAAATGATGCCTGAAGCATTCAGAAAAAAAGTACAGACTAAAATAACTTGAAAACCCTGTGCACAGTCTTATTTACTGTATCTGATCTACAATTCCCATTCATTGTCCTACCATTTCATCAAGCTTATTAAAATTATACTATGTTCTTATGCTTTCCGTGGGAGAAAGAAGAAAATGGTTCTATCCATCCTTTATGTACTCTACTATAAAGGACAAAACATTGTCCCTTGCTCACACTAAGGGGTGATTAATCCAAAGAGAGATCAAGTAAGTTAAAAAAAAAATGATTTGCAACAGAGCCAGTAATAAGGCAAAAATGAAAGTCATGGCTAATCTCAAAGGATTCAGTGACCTTGGCAAAGTTCTATAGATGCTTGTGACTCTGCAATGTGGATACATAATGACATCATATAAACCTCTGTCGATTTTCAGATCCTACTGAAGTCATTCCTGTTTTTTTTTCTATTTATATAATGCAAATATGTAAGACCTGTAGCATACCATGAGTGGTTGTGTAAGATCTTGAGTCTATGGGTGTATCTCCACCCACACATTTTTTAATAAATCATAGTATGGTTCTTTTCTGGTTGTGAGAGCTTCCTTCAAATTTTTGTGAATTTAATGTCTGACAGAAGTTAAAAATCTTTGTGTCCTGGCTTCATTTCCTTCTGGTAATTCTCACTGTGAATTACCTTCAGTCTCATGGCTTATGGCTTTCTGAAAAATGTTCCATTCTTTCAAATTTCCATTCATTTCTTATTGTCTTTATCTGATCATAAAATCTCTCACCTTTTTCTTGTCTCCTAAATGTACAATAAATACAATATCTCTCCTTCAGTGAATCATTCCCTACCAGCCAGTCTTTGCACTTCATGACTCTGCCAGCTGGTCATGAGCTTGTTGATAGAATGGGTTCTTTTTTACATTCATCTCTTGGGGAAAAAAAAATCTACCAGTAAATATTTTTAAACGATTAAAGGAATGATATCATTTCACATTTAGATTTTAAATGCAGAACTCCTTTCTGGCTACAAGTACTGTGAAATGTAGGTTTTGAAGGAACTTGGCAAAAATCACAAATTAATCTCCATATGGTCTTCCTGCAGTGCATATGCAGACTGAATTCCAAGGAGAAGACTCACATCACACAAGCCTTGGAATAAATGAATAAATATGTACAGAGTTAAATCAATACTCATGTTTCAAGCTATATATTTTTCTCAAATAAAAGAAATTATACCAAATATGTTATAAAATTGTTTTTTTTTCAAAATGTCATTTATATCACGCTTCCTTTGGAAAAGATATACATTACTACATAAATTGGTTAAAATACAGTTTTTGACAAGACTGTTATGACATTTCTTTTGAAAAATAAAAATTATTAATTTTTAAGAAAATTGGAAATGTAAATGACATGGTACCCATGATAGTAGAAACATATACCAAAACATAAAAGAAAACATGCATTATAAAGTGTTTTCTTCTCAATATACACACTTAGAAATTACAATATTACAAATTAATTTTCCTGTTTGAAAATAAGCAAAAATGACAAGCTTTCTATCCCTCCTATGGAGTGTTTTTGATATAAAAATAAAGTAGATTTAAATGTTGATCTGTAGATGATCATTTGCTTGATTTGCAAAAAAAAATATTGCAATAAATTGAAGTTATCTTAAAGCATAAAAGAAATTCTTGAAATAAATATTATATCTTACAAATTCAAAAGTGAGATAAGATACTTAGATTTAAGACATGACCTTATGCTATTGTAGGTTATTGTCATTGAATAAATGTAAATAAGTGAATATTTCCTCAACTTTTTTATGCAGCTGACTCATGCCTGGATATTTTAACTCATAATATCATCAGGGAACAAGAAGACAGAAATATGAAGTCTTTTTTACTTGTGTTATAAGATACTTATGAGCTTTATATAAGAAATATTTTCTAATACCCTCACTAAAAAATGGGTAGACTTCAAATTCAATACATGTTTTTAAGATATTGGAAGATAAAACACAATGAGCACGTAGACTTATTGCAGTGCTTAATATTTTGCACTCTAAATTATGTGATATAAAGGCTGGTGGAATATTAGAGGACTGAGCCATTTATCTGCCTTTTATGAGAACATTTCAAATCAAAACATTGTAATATAATAAATGAAATACTGTGTTGATTCTGTGTTGATTTATACTATTGAGATTGTTTTTATAACATAAAATTCAACCATTACAGGGACAGCAGGACAAAGGATAGCTACAAGTATATTTTGCTTTTGTGACCTCCAAGACAATAGAAAATGAAGCATACTACCATTTAAAATATAAAAACAGTTCTCATTAAACTTTTGTAGGAAGTCAGATCACCAGTAGGACATAGTGATAGGATGCAGGAGACCAGAAGCGGGTTTCAAGTATGAAATTTGAGCAGAGGAGCCATTTTGGAGTGCTGGAGGCATGGGAATGCTAGAAAAGGTCTACAAGTCATATATCTAACAGTTCACATATCTTAGCTGTTCTTAAAGAGCCATTCATCTACACTGTAAAATCAGTCTCACCCCAATAGTAACTAAAAACTTACAGGCAGCACACAGGCCTGCTGATGCACAGATATGTGTTTATGATCTAGCATGGAAAGACTAAGGCACAAGGACTACTTTGAATGTGAAGCCATCTTGAGTTATAAAGCAAGTTTCAGGCCACCCTGGTCTGCAGTGTGAGATACTATCTTTAAAAAAAAATTGAAAGAAAGAAAAGAAGAGAAAAAAGAAAAGAAAAAGAAATGCACTGTCACGTTTTAATATCCAACACTCTAAAATTATATATTTTCATGTTACTTATGAAAATTAAAGATAAAAACTATGAAACATACAATATTTTAGTATTGTTATTCTCAATAAGTGGACAATAGTTAATACTAGATAGATACCTTTCATAGATAAAGTAATACAAATAACATGTGCACATTCCTTAATTTTTTAAGTCAAATATATTGAATTAAAAAACGGGTGACAGTTCAAGGTTCTGTGGTACCTAGGTGAAATCTTAGTAGGAGTCAGAAGTGTTTCAAGTTTAAGGCCAGCAATACCCATTCTCAGAAAAGACAGAGAGAGGGGTTGGGGGATATGGGGGGACAGTGAAAAAAACAAAGAAAGAAATAATCAGAGGAAGAGACAGAGGGAGATAGAGAGGAAAATAAAGACAAAAACAGAGACAGAGACAGAAAATGACACACCTCTGTAATTCTGTCATAAGCTCTTGCTAAAAACAGAAAAGGACCTGTTTGACACTACATACTTAAAAAAAAAACTATTTCGTTTGAAAATGTCAGGATTAAATCATAATGTGCATTGTTAAGTTTCATTAGGTAGAAGGCATTTTTATTAACTCCTAAAGGATCTCAGAGTAACGGCACTGTCCTAAAAATAGACACATTATTCTGAGAAATAATCTAAGGACCCACATATATGCCCACACTCCTAAAGCCACCTGATTTACATGTAGATAAATGAAAATAGATTCTTGTCTCTTACAATAAACATAACGTCACTTACAGGTCAAGAACCTCAACATAAGATATGACCACCTGATTCTGATAGAGTAGAAAATGGAGGATGTGAACTCATGTGCTTGGAAAAGGACTTTTGGAAAGTCCCTGACAGAATAGTCATTAAGACCAACAATTAAAAATGGAACAACATGAACCTAAAAGACTTCAGTATTGGGAAGGACATGATCATTACGGTGAACAGGAAGCAGATGGGAAAAAATCATTTTCAGCTAACATTTGACACAGGGTTAATAAACACCAAGAAACCAAACAATCCACTTAGAAAATTAGGGAATTAAGCTAAATAGTTCTCAAAATAAAAAATACAAATGTTTGTGAAAAAAATTCTTAAAAGTTCAATATCCTGAGTCATCAGGTTAAAAAGCAAATTAAAACTACTTTGATATTTTATTTTACCCAGTCAGACTGTCTGAGCTATATGATGATAAATGCTTGAGTGAATGTATGGCAATATGGTTATTTTTTATTGGATATTTTATTTATTTACATTTTATATGCGATCCCCTTTCCCTATTTCACCTCCCTAGAAGCCCACTATTCCATCCCCCTTCCTCCTTTTTGCTTTTATGCCATTTTAATTACATGCAAATATTAAGGTCAGGAACTAGCAGTACAATAGATTAAATAGTCAAGGAACAAGCAAGACAATAAACACAAATAGTTAAAGAACAACCAAGGCAATAAACAAAGTTCTAGGAACACTCTCATGATCACTGTTTCTAAGAGCTTATCAGGAAGAATAAAATATCTGAGCCTACTTTCTTGTCCTAGCCCAAAGTCATTTTCATGTCTGAAGCCTACTTCCTTGTTCTAGCCTAAGATGTACATTCCTCCTAAAATTAGTTCTTCGTTTTAGCCTAATGTCAGAATCTTGCCTGAAGCCCACTTCTTTGTCCTTGGCCAATGTCATATTCCTGCCAAGAAGCCCCAAAAGGTATCAGCCTCTCCCCCTATTTTTGTTTCATAAACAAGACTTTTCACTGCTAATGGGAGTGGAAATGGGTGTAGCCAATATGGAAACCGACATGCAATCAACAGAGGTTGCTCAAAATGCTAGAAATAGATTTACCACATGATCCACATATACCACTTTTAGGCATATATAAAAAGGATATACTCATATATGATAATTGCTGTTTTATTCATAATAGCCATTGTGATGGCTATTCTTGGTTGTCAACTTGACATCTGAGATTAACTAAAATCCAGAATTGGTGGGCACACCAGTGAGGGATTTTAGCTTAATTTGAAGTATGAAAATCCACTTTTAATATGGACTCAAGCCTTTAATCCAGACGCACCTTTAATCTAGGCCACACTTTCGGCCAGAAACCTATATAAACATAGAAGAAATATTTTGTTCTTTATTTGCCCTCACCTTGCTAGCAAGTCCATTTCCTCACTTGCATAAGAGCCTACTTCTATGAGATTGTAGAATATACTGAAAACCTTGTGGATTGAACAACTAATGGATTCATTCTGTTCTCACCTAGCAATTATTGGATTAGCTAGACTGTAGCCTATAAATCATTCTAATAAATCTCTTTTTATATATATACAAAAAGATTCATTCTGTAAATTCTGTAACTCTAGAAACCTATGACTAACGTCTGTAAGAAACGAAAGCAATCATTTACCCATCAACTGATGAATAAATAATTAAAATGTAGCACAGCTACACAATAGAAAATTTTTTAGCTGTTGAGAAAAAGGGACATATAAAATTTGCAGGCAAATGCATAAATCTGGAAACAATCATTCTGAGTGAGAAAACACAGGTCCAGAATAGACAAATGTCATTTTTTTTTTAATTTCTGGACATTAACTCTGAATCTTCAGCTCTATGTGTTCCACTTGGAACATGGGTATATGGATCAAAGTGAAAAAATTAGCAAAAGGTTACCAGGGAAGATTGAATGCAGTGGTTGAAAAGACTTAGAGGGAATAATGGTACAGAAAGTGTTTAATGGGGAGAAGGGGACTAGGGCAGGGTAGATGAGGGGATCTTGGGAGTGAAAGCCAACACTAAATCTATTTCAAAAACATCATATGAAAACCTACTACTGTAGAAGCTTCTTAAAATATCTACACACACAAAAATATGTATATACATATATAATATATACACACATATAATATATTTATTATTATTATTGTTATTATTATTATTATTATTATTAAGAAAATTAACCTACCATGTGACAAAATGTCCAGTATAGCTACCGCAGGTTGACAAATAAAACTCCCAGCACTAGTTGTGGGTTATTCCTTTGAAATTGTTGGCTCATGATGTTCATTGATCCTCAACATTACAGACTTTTATTGTCCCCCATAACTTGGCAGTAAAATCCTCTTGCTGAAGATACCACATACTTGCTTCATAGAACTAAATTAAGCTTGTTCTGTCCAAGTAGCTTCACTCCTACTGGCTAGCTTTCATGGTGTGGGAAGGTGCTATGAACACTACCATAGGAGAAATAAAATCCATCAGTCTTAGCCAGATGTCAAGATTGTGAGCTACACCAATGACCAAGCTGACAAGACAGAGAAAGAGTGGCATGGATATAATGGAGGCAATCAATCGCTTTCTGCTTTGTTTTAAGAACCACTCCAAAAGTTTAAATCTATACTTGGCACTGTTGTTGTGGGTCCAAGAACCTGTGGCAACACAGGTCATACTTGGCACAATGGACATAGGAGTTAGGAGTTAAACAATTCATAATGATATCCACTTATACACATAGATTAAACTACAAACCTTCATTATTGAAGCCTCTTCGTGCAGTGGGTGGTGATTGATTCAGAGACTAGTCAGAGCGTAGAGAAAATGAGCCTATGGAATGCTCAACTGGAAAATGGAACTCTGTATTTCACCACCTACTCTAAACACCTAGGGATGGTTGTGGAATAGACAGTAATGAATATAAAATCCAAAGGCTGTGATGAGTTACAAGGAAACAGCATATCTTTGGAGTGAGCAGTGTAATTACATATGAGTTCACAGATGTTGAAACAGCATGCACAAGACCTGCATAAGCTTAGGACAGACAAAATTGTAGCTTGGAGAGAGGGAGAGATGAGCACAGGTTTCCTCCCCCAGTTAAAGATATGTTGGCAGTTTGTAACTGATATAAGAAGAAAGATAGTTTTCTTCAAGGGTAGTCTCTCCAGTGAAGGCTACACATCCTGCACATATAGACAGCACAGAATGTATTTAATATGTTTAAAAATACAAAAATAAGTAAAAGTTTTAAAAGGACATAAAATCTGGTGGATAGGGTAAGAGGTAGACCTGGGAGGCATCAGCGAATATAATTAAAATAAACTATACAAAATTTCCAACCGCTAATAAAAATTCCAAAAAAAAATAAATTTACTAGTCAAATTAATTTTCACAAATTAATTATTAAATTATTAACAATACCAATGAAAGTTCAGTGAAATGCTTGTATTAGAAGAAATGCTCTAAAACAAGTAAATTTTATTTTTCAGACTGGAAAGATAGCTCAGTGGTTAAGAGCATTGACTGCTCTTCCAGAGGTCCTGAGTTCAATTCCCAGCAACCAAATGGTGGCTCACAACCATCTGTAATAGGATCTGATGCCCTCTTCTGGTGTGTCTGAAGACAGCAATGGTGTACTCATATACATTAAAATAAATAAGTAAATTTAAAAAAAATATTCTTCAACAGTGAGAAACAAAATGTGTTAAACCAAACTGAGGAAATTTATCACCAGCATCTCCGTACTGCAAGAAATAGTAAAAATAAATTCTCAACAAAAAGAAAGCAGAAGAAAGAAACTCATCCAGGATAATGAATACTGAAGTTCTCTTTAAGTAACTCATTAAGGCAAAGCTTTAATTTTTATTTAATTAAACTAAACTTAAACTATTTAAAGTAATAATTTTCTATCATGTGTTTATGGTTTATCAGAATTAAACTTGATAAGAATGCCGCAAAACATAAGTGAAGAAGTGGACTTTGATTGAAGTTACCCAGAGTGCTTATAAATTAAGATCAAATTTTTTCCCAGAGGACTTAATTAATTAAAATATACTAGAGTTATGAGGGAAATTCTTTCAGTATTTTTAAGAGAATATCATATAAAAATAAGAGGACATAAATGCAATAAAATGGGGAAATACGCTTCAAAAATAAATAAAAGTTGTAGTAATGATAGAACACGAATGAGTGAGTGAACAAATTATGTTCTAGGAATAAATGATCTAATTATGTCTAAAAGAGTAAATCAGTGATTCCCTAACACTGATATGGGAGAGAGAGTTAGCAAACCAACCTATAGAACTTGAGGAAGTACAAAACTCCTCACAGCAGTAACACCAAAGGTAAGGCTAAAACACACACAGAGGGTCGAGACTTTCTGCATTGAAGACTGAAATCACAGCATCTCTGATTCCTTTATTTGAGCCCTTACTTATATAAAGGGGCTAATACAGAGCAAAGAAACATTTCAACCGCTCACGCTCAGTGTCTTCTCAGGAAAATCCTCATAAGAAATGATAACACTCTTTAAAGTGCCAGACTTAAAATTGCTTAAAAATTTTTGTACTTCCTATGAGAAGTGATTGAACAAATGATTTCCCTTGGTAGAAACATTACATTTTCATCCAGGATATATAACTAGAGTTTGCTACTATCCAGAATAAAGTAGAGTTATAGAATATAGTAAAAGAAGGAAATTATTTTAAGTATCTGTAGTATGGACATGAATAGACTGTGGTGTGTGCATCTCTCTAGTTTAAAATAGAAACATGTTACACTTATTTTTAAGGAAGGAGATGCTTTCTTCATTAATCTATCCCTGATCTTTGAAGGTCCATATAATTAGGAACTAACAGAAATCATCATAGCAAGGTGTAATTCTTGTATTAAAATATTTAACATGAATAAAAACAATATTAAATTTGAAAAGTAGGCTTTTATTACTGGCCATTATACTTAGTTGAATCATTTAAACTTTCTATTTTGCTTTGCCAGGTAACATTGTCCATTATGTGTATCTACTGCCAAAGATGATGTCATGCCTGGAAAGGTGCTAAATTGACTAGTCACTAATTTAGATGGCTTTCAATAAACTTTCAGTTTTGGAAGGGTGAGCTCTATGTTACATAATCAGGAGCACATGAGTGCTGCCATCGATTTATAAGATGATCCAATCTCTCTGAGAAATATGTGAAATAGACTTTTGTAGCACAATGTTCATTTTGAGGTGCCTTTATTGGCTTTGAGCCAGAGAAATGAGACATAATCCAGAAACCAGAGCAAATACTGTGCAAAGTGGGACTAGGAAGATGGCTCAGTCTGTCAAATTCTTGTTGCATAATCATGAAGATGCAAGCTCAACCCTCGGGTTCTAAGTAAAAAACTGAGCATGGTAGGATGCTTGCAATCCCAGCACCAGGAAGGCAGGGGCATTCCTGGGACTTGTTGTCCCAATGGTCTGTGTGAGTCACAGGAATGAGTCTATGGATTGAGTGAGTCTCCAGCTCTAGCGACAGAGAATATTGCTAAACAAGGTGAGTGGATTTTTGAACTAAACACACACACACACACACACACACACACACACACACACAAACCCCTTGTCCAACTAAACAATGAATATGATAGTGCATCCCTTTCATCACAATGATGACTGGGCCAGGAAGTTTGTGAGTCCAAGGCTGGCCTAGATTACCCAGCAAGATCTCACTTCAACAATAGTATCAGATGTTAAGATGGCTCAGCAAGTAGCAAGTAAAAGCACTTCAGGTTAAGCCTGGAAACTTGAGTTTGATGCCCAGAACCCACACGATCAAGAAGAAATCACCCTCATATTAGCTGTACTGTCACCTATGGTGACATGCAAACACACACACACACACACACACTTCAGGAGATTGCAGAGAGAGAAAAAGAGAGAGAGGAAGAGAGAGAGGAAAGAGAGAGAATAATAGGGATAATCATGAATTTTATTATTAATATATACTATGTTGTACATTGTTTTATTGAGGTTAAAAAGAAGAAGAAATTATAATATTGAAAAGAAATGGCAGTGCTAAAGATAGTTCATTATTGGAAGGCAAAGAATGGGAAAAGAGAACTGTCAGAGTCCAGGGTAGAAAAAGACCCACAAATATTGAGTGAGGCCCTTAGCCCAGCTGGCTGTGTGGCTTATGATGTTAAGACAAACACACGCACTCCACAAGCTTGACCTTGGAAGATGTGTCCTGAGTGTTCAACTTGACCTTGTTCCCAAAGGTCTTTTAATCATTACATTATTCATTATTTCTCATGAATTATTTATAAATCTTCCCTTGTGTGTTCTCTTCATTTCTTTTAAGCTTGGATTTTTGGCTTAAAACTTAGAAATTCAGAGTGATGGCTAAATGTTTCGCAATACAACCTATTCTAATGCTTTCTTCTTAAAACTATAATCTGCACATGTATAAACAAATTGCCAGCCTTAAAGTAAATACTAAGATATATGTGTGCTACGACATGTGTATGTATGTGTGTGTGTGTATGTGTGTGTGTGTGTGTGTGTGTGTGTGTGTGTGTGTTATGCTTAAATTTTTGTAAAATACATGCAGCATCTCAGCCATTGTTCTTGAGGACTCTAGAACCCAGTATAATGTTGGCATTTGCAGGAATCATCAGTCATGTAGGAGTTTGTAAAGGGAACTTTTGGAAGCCTTTGAGTTATGGGAAACGCTTTTGATGCCATTGACAAGGTTACCATAGTTTTAATTTTTTTAGAATCAATTGTACTAACCCGTTCCCTTTATGGTAAGATGAAACTAGTTCAAATATGCATATATTCAAATATCCAGAATGGATATTCCTGTCAATTTAAACTTTCTCTCTTCCCCCTTTCTAAAAATTTGTTTCCTAACAGTAGACCCAAATGATACAATCTATTTTTGTGTCTCTATAACTTAGATTTATATATTTTACAGTTTTGTGTGAATGCAATTATATAGCAGGTGCCTTCATAGTCCATCATCTTCCTCTAAGGACCTTTGGAGCATCTATGCCACTTGTGGGATTCAGTAATGCATTCTGTGTTACTTTAAGTAATGAGCTATAATTTGGATATACCGTCATTAACTTTTCAGAGTCTGCTTATCATTCATCTAACTTCAAATGGTCTGGAGTTGATTATGCTTAGGGGTTATAATAAATACTTAGTAAGTATTTATAATAGACTGATACTTAAAATTCTGTTACACTCTTGGTGCTGCTGGATGACCTCATATCTAGGACTGAAGTTACTAGGTCATACGGCAAAAGTATGTTAAATAATAGTAAGAATCAATGTGCTTTCTCAAAGTGGTTGTATCATTGGACATTTTCTCCAGCAGTGTAAAAGAATTACAGTTGTCCTACGTCGTTATCAATATTTACCGCTATAAGTTTGTCCAGGTTAGTGGGTATGCACTATTGTATCAACATATTTTAGTTAGAATTTATATTCTCAATAATGTCAAATATAATTTTCTATAACTATTTAGCTTTTTAAAAGAAGTATCTGCTTTTAAAAATTTGTTCATCTTTTTACTAGAGTTTTAGATTTGTTGAGTTATATCTTCAAACTGTCTACATAAATTTTTATTAAAAATGTATCATATTACATTATATACATAAAATAAGATGTTATAATTAAATATGTCTTAAACACTGATCAATATAGTTATTTTACATAATTAAATATTATGTATAATATATAATTAAAGATAAGTATGTATTTCATAAATAATAATGATTACTTTGTAGTCTGTGCCAAGTTTTGATCTTCTCATCAATGCCTTTCAAGGCAGAAAATTTGACTTGCTCATATTTATTCTAAGTTTTATATCAAACTCATATAATTCCAAGTATTATGTAAATAGTTGTTGAATTTTTCAAGTGCTTTTACTGCACCAATTAAGTCGATGACTATCAAATACAGCAGCACTGAGGTGCTAAGACTGTGAAACAAACTTCTGATGCTAACTCATTCCTTCTTCAGTTACAGCAATACGCTGAGCAATGATTAGGCAGAGATCCCCTTTCTCCAACTGATGTCTCTCTAGGAAAGACAGACAGGTAAGAACAGCTCTCATTGTCACGAAATAGATAAAGGGGGAAGAAGAAGAGGTAGAAGTGAAACTATCAGAAAACAAATGGAGAAATGCATCCTAGACAAGGCTAATCCACAGGCAAGGGCATCCCAGTTAGACATACTTCACCTTCTCCATTTCGCAAGTTTGAGACAGTGAGAGGGAACAGAGATCTCTTGATAGACAGGAAGTCAGCTCAGTCATTGTTCTGGAGCCCCCTTGCCCAGTTACCACTCTGTCAGAATGGCTTTTTCCTTGTGGCTTCAGAGTACAGATTCCTATCCCATTTTGTCTCTCTTCTCCTTCAAATAAAGTAACAGCAGCTTCTAATTCTGTGTTGTGTTACATTAGTCGTCCCAGATCTTGTTCACACCACTGTAAATTATCCCGAATTACATTTACATGGAACCTCCCAATTTCAACAAGCCATCTGCTTCCAGTTAGATTCAGATAGACACACTCCCAAAATCATGTACATGTACACACGTGCACACCCGCAGTTTATAGCATGGCATGATGGCAAACTTATTTCTGGATTGACTTTCTCAACAAGTCCAGGTAAATTTATATATATATATGCATACATATATTATAATATACATAATATATAAACACACACACACATATATATATGTATATGTATATGTATATGTATATGTATATGTATATATGAGAAAGCTCACTTTTACATGGTATTAAACATAGTCCTCAGAATCTTATACTTGAAAAAAAAGTCTGTTCCTTACGTTTAACTGAATTTGGTGTTAACAATCATAAAATTTTTTACCCTAAACATAATTATCCAGAAAAATCTTATCCAAAACTTTCATTTAAATCTTTAGAATGACTCTGATATTGAGGTGTATTAAAATGGCAATAAGAACCAATGTGTCCCAATGCTCCAGGATCAATGATGTCTGTGAATTATCCCCCTTAATCTCTTAACAATCCTGGAAGACACATCTTAGTTCAAGTGAATAAACTTGAGAGATTTGAGGTTGGTAATTTTCCCAGCTTCTCAGTGAGAAATCGGAATTTTCACTGCGAGTTTGATTACAGCATTTACTATGGAATCCCCACTATCTTGGGTCTCTGACTTCTTGGTGTTTAAATCTTAGGGAATGATAGGCATTCTTATGCCAGTAGTCATGTCGATTATGCCACTCGCTGATCTAGGTGTAGAGATTCATGTTCGAGTGTTGTTTGAGTGTTCAACAAGTGTTTAGCAGAAAGAATTGAAAGCTATGCAATAGTCAAGATGAAGACTGAAGGCTGTATAGGTATTTAGCAGGTGAAAGAGTGGAAGAATATATCTCACAGAGAGAGTCCATATTCATAACAGCTTTAGAAAGCGATTCCCAACCTGTGAGTCTGCTGTGCCAGGAAACCTTCATGAACCCCAAAAAGACCACCAAGGAGCCAAATCTGATGCAATTGCAGTAGGGTCTCTTTATTCAAGGTCAAGCTTGAGCCAAATCACAGTCTCTGATGTAGGAGAGGGCCCAGAGTCCAGTTTCAGACCATCCTTTATAGAGGCTAGAAGGGGATATCTCGCCTGGTTCATATTTGATAGCAGGGGTTATTACGGCCTTTAACATAATTGGCTAGTGGTGGTAGCCAAATCATAAACATAACTTTTGTTTTCCTCCTGATTGGTGGTTGCTAGGAAGTGAAGTGTCAGGGGCAGGTTTGTAACCTGGAAGTGCAGATTTGTTTGTGAATAGCCTGGAAACTGGTGCTAGACACAGGTCTTGTTGTGGGGTAGCCTGGAAACTGGTGCTAAGTATTGGCCTGTTAGTTAACTCAAGTTCAGCCTTAGGTCAGGATCTCTAAGATAGAGTCTGAACCCCAAAAATCTGGTCTCTTAGGTCATGGCCCCTTTAGGAATCATCATGTATCAGATATCGCACATACTGAATATTTACATTACAATTCAAAACAGTATCAAAATCACAGTTATGATGTACTAATGGAATAATTTTGTTACCAGTCACTAGAACAAGAGGAGCTATATAAAAGTGTTGTAGCATTAGAAAGGTGGAAAGGTTGAAAACCAGCTCACTACAATATAAACTTGGCAAACTCAATGAAGCCATAAAGAAACTCAGTATGGAGATTATTATTTTCTATGAACACCTATAAATTGATTGGGAGACAAACAGTTCAAATAGAGATGGAGAGCCTTTCTATAAAAGTTTCAACCTTATAGATAATGGGAATCTTCATTAGAAATGGAATAATGAAATGCAGTGGGTTTAGGACTGAGAGTCCACAAGCAGGAAGTCTTATCAATATACTTCAATAAAGTTTTGTATCAGTTTGCTTTCGTTCCCACAACACAGTGTCACAAGTTGGGTCATACAAACTGTATTCTTCTGTGCTGGAATTTGGAAGTCTGAGAATGAGGTGGTTCAGAGTTGGAGCTACTGAGGATTAGGCAGAAGAATTTGCCTCCTGCTTGAATGTGGTTTCTTGGCAGTCATTAGTTTTTCTTTTGAAGCTTCCATCTCACATATCATTCTTTCAGAGTGTTTGTGTGCCTGAATCTCTCTGTTTCTCATCTCTCTGTCTCTCTCTCTCTCTCTCTGCCCCTTTGTCTATTTCTCTTTGTCTCTCTGCGTGTGTCTATCTCTTTCAGACAAAAAAAAAAATCTTACTGTATTGCTGTATTAGGATGCTACCCTACCAGAGTACTTTCTTTGATGATCCTATTTCTAAATAAGCATAAAGCACGATAGATTTGTGGACATCTATTCAAACTGAAAATATGGGGAGACTATAATTCAATCTATAGCAATATTATGATGCTTTCCACATGTTTCTCAGTCTATTATACTGAACAGGGTTGCAAAAAACAGCCTGTCCCAGGCATCCCACATCACGCACCTCACAGCAGGTACCATATACCAGATATCCAACACCAGACATCCTGTTATCAGTTCCAGAAACAGATAACAGCAGTCACCTTTTGTAATATCATAACACATACAATGGTTAAATTTACTACCCCTGCTCTTGAGAGGAATGTATGCACATTGACAAGAAGTTGTAAGGAATAAAAGGTCTTTGGATCTTATAAGTGAATCCAAGGATTGATCTCTGAATTAGGAGCAGAAGGATGGAGAACTAAATTTGAAAACAAGATATAAATGTACACTTTGGACCTGTGTCCCTTTCTCTGTGAAGAAGTGATGCCAAAGTACTGAATATAGGAAAAAAATTGTTTCTACTCTCTTATTCTCCATTTCTTCCAATAATTTTGTCTTCAAATACATATACATATATACATATGTATATACAAGTACATATATACATATGTATATCAAATACAAATACATATATGTATATGTATTTGAAGAGGATAAGTACCCAGCAGGCCTTTTGTGTTTGCATTTTATATCAATAGCCTGTCAGTCAGCAAGAAGTCAAGGATTAAAAGAGAAAAGCTAGAGAGTCTTGGTAAAACCCTCTGACTTATGCTTTCCACAAAAGGATAATTGACTCTTTCTATAAGTCATCTTGTATATCTTATACAGAGAAGTAATAAGGGCTTTGAAAACACATGACATTCAATAGAAAATACCTGTTGTGGCTCTAATAGTTAAAAGCACATTGAAAACATTGCCATTTAATATAAGCCTTAAAGCAAAATAAGCCTCTTGAGACTAGAGAGAGAGTTCAGAGGTTAAGAGTACTAGGCACTCTTTTAGAGGAGACAGGTTTGACTCCTAGCCCCAGTACTGAGGCTTGAGACAGACTACAAATGTAGCCCCAAGTAGTTGGTTCCCTTCATCTGGGCTCTACTTGCTTCTGGCATGGGACTATGGGACTGGTGTACATGCATACATACAGGCAAAACATCTACACAAATAAAATAAAAACAAGTAAAAAGAAAAAAAAAAACCTCTAAAAACCGCATTCCTCATTTTTCCCATTGTAGGTGGAAATACCTGTTAAGAGGTACAATGAAGGACACATAATAAGAATTTTGATGATTTCCTTGGGATGTTCATATCTATTGTCTCTCAGAATATTTCTTATTTCCTAGGCAAGGTGGGAGTCAGTGATAAGCGGAAAATATAACTCATGCTTACATAAAATTCATATATCCAATATCATACCATGCCCTACACACATACACACAATGAAGATAACAATTAATTAGAAAAAAATAGCCAAAGAAATAACTCAAGAAAGAATCATACATTTCAGTTTTAGCCAGAAATTAGGACAATTGTCATTAAAATCCACATTAGAATAAACAACATTATTTGAAGTTAGAATCCATGTTAGACATCCTTCAAGTACTTGTGGCATCTGTAAGAAATGACAAAGTTGGAGGTTTCTGAAACTGAAGATCTGGCTGACAAGAAAACAATACAAGAATTCATTAAATGACGTTACGTTATGTCTCAGATTGATAATGGTTATGGATGTCACTGACTTCTTGCACTGAGTATATCTTATCAAGTTTTGTTCTAGTTGTGTCTTTCAAAATTGCTGAGTGATTCAAAAGACATGGGAAAGTTTGTATCAAAAGAGAGGGGACTGTAATATGAGAGTAGTAAGGGAGCATAATTTCTCTTGTGGCTCCAACCAGTGTGAATGGCTTTCCACAATGACTAACTTCTATCTTCAAAAGCTGGGCCATCACAGCCTCCAAAATAACATTACAGGAGGAGCAGAATGACACAGCTCCTTGCTTCAAGAAAAGGCTCCTTTTGGCAGTGGACTCGGGAGGTCGAATGATGAGAGAAAATTTCATGAACATTTTTCTTCATTGCTTCAAAAATAGTGGTACCTCATTGATATACTTTCCTTCAAATAATGTGCAGTAAATATTTATTGTAAGAACATTTGTGTGGGGGGGTTCTTTTTTGTTTTTCTAGGAGTGGAGCTTGTACTTCTGAGGAAGCCACAATTGAATGACTTGAATTCATACAGCTGGCTTGAATTGTAACGTCCAGTGTATCCTAACATCTGGGCAACCTTGTGTGCAGACCAGAGGTCCTAACTGCAAAAAATTACCAAGTTATTCATAAATCTTTAAGGCTCCTTATGTTTCTTTATCCTAAAGTTACTTATACCATATCTACGAGTTCTGTGGTCTCTTTTCCTATTGTTTTGCATCTTGCTTCCCTCTCTGCCCTATGGTTCCCCCCTTATGGGTCCTCTCAGCTCTTTAACAGATTAAGTTTACAGAATTGTGATTTTTAACTCTGCTTTTTTCCAATATCAGAACTTTTTAATCTCACAGAAGTCCTCCTACTCTTATCTCCACACAAATCCTCTCTGCAATAAATAAATCAAGAAATAAAAGCAAAGATAAAAATTGTCTGCCTTGGGCAGCATAGCTAAACGGGGCTCTCACAAATTTTAACAGTTTCTTTTGGTATAAATGTGTACAATATCATCACACAGTGGTATCCCACTCTTTTTGGATAAAAAGTTTCTTAAAAAAATCACACAAAGGAGGATTCTTGCCTTCAGTTTATCAGCACAGTGACTGTGTGCAGTTGGCCACCCGCTTAGGTAGTAACTGAGTAAAAAGGGTTTTTAAAACCAAAGGAAAGCCCACCACTAATATTGTTTCTTACTTAATATTGTTTCTTATTTTTTTTCTTCCAATCTTTATTAATAAACCTTTTCTTCTGTCATTTGCCATCCCCATCCTAGAAGGAGGCTGTTAATAGGTAGGGGAACATGACCGACTGACTAAGACTCTTCCACTTGCAGAAGCCCACTATCTTTTCCACCAGAGAGACAGTAAGTCAAATTTCTTCCTCTTCTGGTACAAGGACCTATCATTAATAGAATCTGGCTCAGGTCCCTATACAAAATGATGGCAGGAAGTATATTTCCCAGGACCTTATTAAGGGACAGATTTTGGAGCCAAAATGTTGTGCTATAGTCAACAGGCGAGAAGAAAGTTAAACATCCAAAGATAAGAAAAGCCCTAACCCCATGTATGTGTATATATATATATATAATGAGATGTCAACTTCAGCTTGAGAAGCGTCCTGATTCTAAAGATAAGGCCCTGTGAAGTTCCATGGTAACTCTATGCACTACTTATGAGACTTAGCACCCTAGACTGAAACAGAAAGAAGAAAGGTGTAATGAATGTTATTCATAAGAACAAAGTATACCGATGAAACCCACGAATCGCCAGACAGGTTGACAAGAACTTTCAGAATTCATTTTAGTTTCTCATTTAGGTGAAGTATAAATAGACAAACCTCTAAGTATGAGGTAAGTGAGCTAGAGTGGAGGAAGGGAGAAAATAAGGAGAAATGAAATCATAGTGTATTAGACATTACAGCTCTGAACATAGAACATAGAAATTTGCCACAAATTGAAATACATTGGCTAGGAAAATATGTAATGCTAACTACTCTGTAAAGGGGCTAATAATTCTTCATTTTACTTAGACGTTAGGAAGTCAATAGCTAACATGTGCAAATAAATATTCATAAATCATACAACATTAAATATTTAAACTCTAATGATAATGATATATACCTCCTATGTTTGTTAGATACATGTTTCTCTAACTGAGAGTAGAACATTGGAGTATGATAAAAAAAATGGGTTTTTATTATAACTCTTAGAGAACAAAGTATCTGCACACTGCAAGGATTTTTAAATCAAGAGGGAAGAAAATAGAAAAATAAAATTAAAATACTCTGAGAATTTTGAAGAATCTTTAGACAACATGTAACTAATTTTAAAAGCAAATTCTATCAATGATGGGAATCCAACCAGCTCGTCTATCTCTTAGCTAAGATAGTAAGAAGATGGCAAAATGTGGAGGAATAAGAGGCAGGTTGCATTTGTGCATACGAATGTGGTACCTCGAGCTACTCTGACAGCACATATGTAGCTAAAAATACATGCACATATCTAAAGATGCTAAGCATTTCTACCGCCATATGCATATGCAGCATCCTCGCATCAAAGTTAATTGATGTGTTAGCACTCCAAAAATAAGAACCAGATTTTAAAACCTCGTCTACCTTATGCATCTCCCACTTCTGGGCTTCAAGAACGGTACCATGCCATTTATCTCTTTAAGCAATTCCTACTCAGAAGAATAGACTGTTTGATTTGGCAATTACCTTTAAGTTGCATTTACTTACAACTTTTCAGCCTTGTACATGAGCCTTTGCATAAGGAAAAAAATTTTTTTTTAGAATTTGTTATCCAGAAAAAGAAATACTGCTATCAATAGTCCTGAATAATGCTCTTAGATAGACAGACAGACAGACAGATAGAATTTTGGATACAGCAATTATGAAACATTTATTTGTACAGACATCAAGATGGTCTTAATTTTTTTTTCAGTCTGAGTAAACAGGAGTTTTCCCTGCTAGAATATCTAAGGAATGACCTTCCAGTTACAGATCACCAGTGTGATTCTTCACCCTTTGTTATTTAACCCTTCTCCATCTGTTGCTAATTTCATAGGCCAGAGGGGTCTTCTCCAAGAACCTAGAAACCTAAGCTAGGAAACAAAATAAAATGAGTAAGCTAGACCTGAACATTCTAGTCGTTGTGGGAGGATAAGAATCTAACTTCAATCCATGTCTGTTAGCAAACACAGGTGTCCTACTCATCCAGTGCTTTCCCAAATGCTTCAAATGATAGTCTTGTTGTATTGTTTCTTTTACTTTTGAGTCTATAGTATAATTACATCATTTACCCTTTCCCTGTCCTCCCTCCTAACCCTCCTATACACTCTCTTCCCTCTTTATTCTCTTCCAAATTCATAGCCTCTTTTTAAACATTGTTATTACATGGATTATCTTTTCTTCCGACCAAGCGAAGCTCACTTTCTTTCCTATTTCACTACTCCTGACAAATGCCTTCATTTCTTGCGTGTTTAAATCCATCTGGCACAAAAATTCCTTTGACAATATTCACCAAGTATATTTTGTAATAAAAGTTTGGTGAGGACAACATAAGGGAAGTCTTGTTTGTTCTTTAAACCATTGTTGATAATCTAATAATGAAAACATCCATTACCTGTTGGCGGGGATCCCGCCAAACAGGTCACTCTCAAAATCGTGTTGAAAGACACACACTGTCAACAGTACCTGGGATCATGTGTTTTGTTATTGTTATTGTTTGGTTTGATTTTGTCAGAAGCAGAGTTTCACGTAGCTCAGGGTGGCCTTGAACTCTTGTCTCTCTTCCCCCGGTCTCTTAAACACTGAGATTGCAGGTGCGCAGGACCATGACTGACTAAACTGTTCAAAATATTTTTTCAGGACCTAATGTCTCTGAAAGGAAGAATTCTAGGGCAGGGCTCAATAATCTGTGATTTTAAAAATGTAGCAGATATTCAGGTCCAGCGTGGCCTTGGTAGGGACGGAATGGCATGGTTCCTGCCCCTGAGACAGAGCCAGGAGATGTGGGTCTCCATGAGCAAGTATGAATAGACGCTGTGGGCATAAGGCTTGTTTGTATAATAATGTACATATGTTACATTTCTCCTCTAAGAAATGTCCTCCTTGTTAATATTAATGACTCCATGATAATCAGACAACAGGAGCAGAAGTCTAGGAGGCAAAGGTATGGCTAATGCCATAGCAGAGTGGTGAAAGTTGGGACCTCCAGGACAGCCCTTAAGGCTGTGAAAAAGAACTCTTAACAACATGAGTTCAAAATTTCTCAACTGTGCTAAATATAGGATGCAATATGAATTATATGAGGGAGCTTCACGAGTCTAAAGTACCAAAAGCAGCTGCATTAATGAACCAGCTTGTCAGAAAGATACAAAGGCAAGCAGATTTCTGAGTTCTAGGTTAGCTTGGGGCACAGTGACTCCAGAAGCAGGTATGGTACAAATGGTAACTTCAGGACAGGGTTCCCTCTGTTCCTCTGCTGAACAGAGGCCGGCAGATCTCTGAATTCTTTTGCAGTGTTACAAACAACAAATCTGTGCTTTCTGTCTCCTAAGAATTAAGGGACTGGGGTCATAGAATACTGATCCATAGGATAATCAAAAAGAAACATACAGTGAATGACTGGATTGATATGTAAAATAAAAGATTGGGCTTAAATCGGCAAGAGATGAGATATCCAGAGAAAATTTTTAGAATAGTAAGAGAGAACTGCTTAGAGAACAGTCTCAAGCAGAACATACAGAGATGTCTGGAGATCTTCAAGAGAAAACAGAGCAGAGAAAGAAAGCAGAACAGAGAGGAAAGCAGGCTGGAAATCTGTCTCCAGGAGAGCATAGGCTTGGACCCATGATTTGACTTCAAGTTATTTGTTTTCATCGCTCTCAAACACTCCTCCTATCAAGACTCCTCTCTATGCCAAGGCTGGTCCTTGGCAGCAGATAATTCTGTTGTGTGTGTATTAAACCAACATTATCCACCCCATAGGTTGGGAATGGCCTAAGTAATAGCAATAATAGAACAAGAGACTAAATAAGGGAAAGTAAGCGTTATTCAAATAATTTATGTATTTCTTTGCTTATTGGGTTGAACTGTTTGAAATCGAGAATTAAAATTTTTTGTCCTAAAATTGTAATTCTATAGAACATATTCAAGTGTATCCTCTTTAATGATTAATAGTTTTGTGAGTTTTTTCTCACTGTTTCATTTTACATAGACTCTTCCATCTTGGTCCACATAATATATAAGAAAGTTTGTGAGGGTGACTCTAGCTAAGACTCCTAGCAATAGGTGAAATGGAACCTGAAATAGTCACACCCTATAACCAGCCAAGACTTCCAGTGGAGGGATGGGGACACCAAAACACCCACAAAACCTTTGACCCAAAATTTGTTTTGCCTACAAATTGTCCCTAGAAAGTGCAGGGACAAACATGGAGCAGAGCCTGAGGGGATGGTGAACCAATGACTGACTCAATTTGAGACCCATTAGGTGGGCAAGAACCAATGCCTAATACTATTATGATTCTCTGTTATGCTTGCAGATAGGATCATAGCATAAGTGTCCTCTGAGAATCTTCACCCAGCAGCTGATGGAAACAGGTACAGAGACCCACAAGGAAACATTAAGTGGAGCTTGGGGAATCTTGTGGAAGAGAAGGAGAAAGAATTGAAGAAGACAGAGGGGTCAAGGGAACCACAAGAAAACCTACAGAATCAATATCCTGGGCCCATACAAGCTCACAGAAACTGAACCATCAACCAAAGAGCATGCATGGAATAGAGCTAGGCTCTCTACACATATTAAGAGATGTACAGCTTGGTCTTCATATGGGCCTCCCAGTGACTGGAACAGAGGCTATCTTTGACTCTGTCACCTGCCTTTGGACCTCTGTCCCCTATCTGGGCTGGTTTGTCTAGGTTCAGTAGAAGAAGACACCCCTAGTCCTTCTGCAACTTGATATGCCAAGGATGGCTAATGCTATAAAAATTATTTAATACTAATTGAGGGTTTCTACCCTACCTTTGAGCATTTAGTTGCTAGATAAAAGACAAAATCTTTATATTTACAATAAGCCTTAAATAGCACAAGAGCTAGGCACGTATCTACCCTCTATGCTATTAGAATCTACTTTCCTATAGATAACCCCAAGTTGTTACTTACTAACTGGGCTGCTCTTAACTCCAATTGGCCAGCCCTCAAGACCAAGGTTTTATGGCCTACCTTACCCATGGCAGTTTCTCTTTCCTTCTCTACCTTCTTCTCTCTTCTTCTTGGTTCCTCTTTGCTTCCAAACCTGAGACTAAACTCCACCTATATCTCTTCCATCCAGCTATTGGCTGTTGGCATCTTTTTTTACAAAACAAAAATAATTTGGGGGCAAAGTCACATAGTGGCTACTGGTGGACTCTCTGGGAAACCAGGTCTTGGGGGCACAATATTAGCATAAGAATATAAGTAGCATTAGACCAACCCACTACAGGTTGATATCCATGGGAGGTCTCCCCTTCTCTGAGAAGAGGAATGGAGATTGGGAGGAGGAGAGGAAGGGCCTGGAACTGAGGTAAGAGGAGGAAGAAGGAGCTGAGATCAGGATGCAAAGTAAATAAACAAATTAATTTATAAAAAAATAAAGAAATGATGTTACAAAAAATTTAAGAAGTGTGTTTCTAGACCATTATTTGTGTTCTAAATCTAATGTTAAACAGTGATGAACAAAGAGGTCACCTGAAGTTTTGTCAGTGCTAGAGATATTTTTGCTGTTTTGAAGTTCTATCAAATACACAGACATCAGGGTATCTCCCTCCTTCTGTCTTCTTTAAAATCTCCATAGAAAGTATTTTTTAAAATTTACTTCCTTTTATGTTATTATTGATGAATATCAATGCAAATTTACCTATTGGCCTTAGCAAGTAAATATTATGAACTTTAAAGTTTCAGTGTTTTGAAATCTTGCTCATTGACCACCAGTTATTGGAAAATTAAAAAATGTTGATAATTTTGTAATTTTCAGAAAAACATAAAATAATTTAATAAAAGACAAATTATATCTTTTCAAACTAAATAAAATTTTGTAGTTAATGTATTTTTCCATATGCATATAAAGCTACCTGTATGATCCATTCTGAGACTAGAGTCCTCTGAGAGAGCAGAACATGACTTATATCCTGTATTCTACATAAAAGTTTTACCTCATTTATTTTTTGTTTTAGTATTAAACAAATGGTTATAGTAGAAAAATTTTAATCCAGCTACATGGCTGCTCTGGTAAGGGATCACATCCAAAGATCTTCTAGGTATGTATGATCCTGCAGGAATACAGACACACCATGTTTAAAATTGATTTCCACATAAGGGGGAGAGAAAGTCGCAAAGCAGAAAAAGATTTGACAGAATGAGTTGGAGATATGATACTACAAACTGTCATGAGATTAGCCAAGGAAAGAGAAGTTACTTAAGAGCATCACAGGAAGAGAAAGCTCAGTTCATGGAGTTTAGAGACAGTGTATCCAAGCTCAGAAACTCAGTCTTGGCAATTTGAATCAGTTATCTTGGAGAAGAGTTTGAGCCAGAGCAGCTGATTTGAACCAGCCAGCCAGAGTTCAGAATGATTTGGAAGGGGTGAGTTTATTCAGCAGTAAGTCTCAAAGTCTAAAACATTCTAGGCCTAGGTTATCAGATGAAGGCTAGAAACTGAAGCCTTCAAGATATAGGCTAGAAGATTAGATTGTACAGAGGCTCAGAACTTCCAGATCTAGGCCTAGGAATAGTTAGAAACAGTCTGGGCTCAGCCCAAGCCATATATTCAAACAGCTTGAGTATGGCTCACATCTCATCCCTTTATTTGAGGAAATACAAGTGACATTTACAGGTAATAACAATCCATATGGCATGAAGTTCAGTTTCTACTCTTTTAAACTAGGATCCATTCTCTACATATATTTTTAAGTTAATGCCTTAAAAATGTGGAACACCAAGACTGAAGAAGCTGGAGAATTATAGATATAGGATTATGTAAGGCTTATGTTCTAGGACATGCTTAAGGATCACAGTCATAAAGAGAGGTAAACTTTACTGTCATATGAGGTTTTTTATTTCTACATAAAGTACCTCCACTTTGTGTGAATAGTCAACCTAACATATCAGGGTATGGTCCCAATAATAACAAATCTTCGAAATAAGATTATATATATATATATATATATATATATATATATATATATATATATATATATATACACACATACACACATATATATATGCATGCATATATGTGTATATATATGCATACATAAATAATTGTTTTATATATAATCATATATGTAAGGATTATGTAATATATGAATATATAATATATGTATATAATTTATACTTTCTAATTTTGAAATTCTCCAATTTAATAGGACTTATAGGCTTTCCATTTGTTTTGTTATTTAATATCTTTTAATATTTACTTAATTTGGAGGGAGAAAGGTTTTTATAAATACAATTATATAACAAATTGGATGTGTCATACCATGTAAGTTCCATTATGTGAATTTTAGGGATTATATTTAGTTGTCAGAGATGGCTGCAAATGACACTATTTGTGAATTCATTCTACATCTTTGAAAAGCTTCTTTGTTGGAAGCTTTTAAACATATTTTGTCACTGGTCTGCCAATATTCTTTACAGGAAAATTATAGCAATAAGGATCACTTGAGTACTCAATGAAGACTATTAAATAAAAAAAAAAAAAAGCTAATTGTCCTCACTGTCCCTGGAAAATAAATGAGACGAAACAGATTTCAAATAGTTAAGGGCTTTCTGGATTCTTCTAGAAAACACTGAGCAAGAGAAGGTTTGTTAGGGATGGCTCAGAGGCAGTGAGTTTCTAGAATGAGCCATTAAAACATACTGGGCATGAAGTCCATAAGCTCGAGGCACACAAAGGCAATTGATAAACATCAATTCGTACTATATCAGTATATCATTTACCGTTGTTAACTCCTTTTGAAGGTGATCTCCACACTAAGGTAAAACAACCAGCCAAGCATGCTGGCTCAAACTATTAATCCCAATACTATAAAGGCAGATGTAGGTGAATCTCTGTAAGTTCCAGGCCAGCCTGGTCTACAGAGCAAGCCCAACATCAGCTAGAACTAAATAGCAAGAATCTGTCTCAACAAGCAAACAACAACAAAGCCATCTATCATGATGGTGAGGAGAGAGCTCAGCCAAGGAAGTGCTTTTCTAAAAAGCCAGAGGATGTGGGATTGAACTCTAGCATTCACATAAAAAACCTTGGCATTGAGGTACATATTTGTAACCTTTCTGCTGGAGAGTCTGAGACAGAAGCCTTCTGGGAGCTCACTAGGTAGCCAGCCTAACAGAATCAATGACCTACAATGAAAGACTCTGACTCACAAAATAAGGTGGTGAGAATTAGAGGAAGAAACCCTACATCGACTTCATGTTTACTTACACACATGCGTGTACATTCATATATGACCATGTGCACAACCAGACAAACACATAGGATACCATAGATACAATCACAACACCACACATAAAAATATAATTGAATAAACATGAAAAGAAACTATCAGAAAACTCAAGCACATGAATGAACAGGTGGGATTGATGTCATAATGACTCTGGCGAGTTATAGGGTCAACTTATGTCTTAATTCTGCACAATGCCACGGGCAGTTCTAATGGTCACATACTAAAAAGAAGCAAAGCTCCTCCTATTTCTAATTGCACTTGTTTATTGTAAATTACTATTATGAAAATATTCCCATGGATTTGCCTGTGCAACTGTGCATGTAATTGCAGTTTGGCAAGAATACAAAATCGTTTGCTTGTTGGAAATACAGTAAGGAGGTTGGCATTTCTTTTTCCTATTTTTTTTCTTTCTTTCTTGTGGAATGTGACATTATTTTTTAAGCTTGATTCTTGTTGAAATTTCTTCTGTACTCATAAAACTGACAAGTTGACAACCTTGTCATGTGTACTTCCCCTGTCTCAAGACAGGTGCAAAACAGATGCTTCCAGGTTTCCCCCCGACTCTGAGCCTTTTTGGACATGGTGCATTTAAAGATAAAAAGAAATCTCATGTAAAGCCATCACAACCTGGTGAGGGCATACTCCTGTAAGTGTCAAAGCCATCAACAAAGTCATATGCAAATGTCTTCCAAATGTGCTGTTGACTTTGTGTGAAGGAAGTGAACTGGAGATTTCCTAACCATAGTAGAAATCTGAGCTGAAGGAACGCTGTCTACACTGCTCAACAATAATCTATGAAAAGGTAGCAAGCGAGGACATCAACTCACTCATAAGTAATTGACAGCTGTCATGTGTTGCACGTCATAATTCCTAAAAAGTGAGATTTCCTTAGAAAGTAATTTAGTAAATATGTAGTCAATCCAAGAGGCTTGAAGGTTTTTTTTTTTCTAACTGTATTTTGATACATTTGCCATTCAAGTTATGCCTCAGAGTGTAAAGTGGTTTTTACAGGGTATTTGGCCTTCCTAAGATCTTTGCTTTCTCAGGTAGCCCTTAGAAAACTTGTATATACAGTTATATGCAAAAATAAATTAATGGTAATAAAACAAAACCTCATGATATTGAAAGGAGCCAA
>JANHMN010000019.1:38110441-38123180 GCA_030674055.1 Rhabdomys pumilio
ATCACATTACAAGGAGCACTGAAGTAGGACACATTTAGAAAAATTCAGGTGAAATGAAGCTTCATAAAAGCTTTTCCTAAATCTTCCGAAAGATTTAGGCCTGTCATGTGAGTTTCTGACTACAAATATATCTTGAATGAAGGAAAAGAAACTTTCTTTAAATTTCCCAAGCACTGCAATGGAGCTTTGATTCTAGAGAGTAACCTGTTAGAAAAGTCAAAGTATTTAAACAGAATTAAAAACTTAGATTCATCAAAATACCCAAACACTGTCTTATATTTTAATGTTGTCCCTTAAAAGCTGTTATTTTTATTTGCATTTCAATATAGATTGCAACTGCTTTAATAAATATATCTGAATATAAGATGTTCTGAGTATTTTGTAATTAAAGTGACCTTTACTCATATCTCATACTTAATCATTACCTGCAGAAATACAAAATTTGTCTATACAAATTCAGTGTTATATCCTGAAAAAGACAATGGTACCAAACTGCTTCATTAAATACCGTGTACTTAACCTTGGCTTAGGATTTGTGTTGAACTCATGAGGTCTTCATATATGCTTGGTATCCATACCTATCTTCCTAGTGATAAAGACTAATAAAATTGACTCATTACCCTGTGCAAGCATAGATTTCAAATATTAGTAATTTATGATGTGTTCTAGTCAATAACTTCCAAGGATTATTTTCTAAGGTTGCTGACTAGCCTACACAGAATTACTGCTTCTGTGTCTACCATAAAGTTACTTAAATAGATATTACATATATGAATATATTCTAGATGTTAGATAGATAGATATTATTTTAATTATATCTACAAAATTTTTTTATTAGAAAATCCAGTGCCTTGAAGGAAACTATATTTTTGGAAAGCAAATCCCTGAAACCTAACAATGTTTGGAGTCCAAAATGCTTCTATGTTAAACTAATGGAGTCTGTCAAAAGACAAAGCAATGATAAATAGTCCCCTTCAGAAATGATGTTTTATATAATTTTCCATCATTTGAAAAACATTATGAATTATGTATTTGTTAATGAATAATTTAAGTGCACAAAGGTAAACACTGAAGTCTATGAAATCCTCATGGACTACTCATTTCACCTCACCAGGACTAATACAGTCTTGTTTAAATCCAAGTATTTATATTTTACTGCCACTGAGTTACTTTGATAAATCATGAAATTTCTATGGTGTACTAATTTACATGAAGACCATCTTTATCACCATCACCACTGCCATATGATTACCTTTGAACACAATTTTTGGGTTGCCTTTTTGAGACAGGGTTTCATACGGCCCAGGCTAGCTCAGACCCAACTGAATAATTGAGGATGGTCTTCAACTTGCCTCTGTCACCCAAGTTCTGGATTTATAGGCCGGCTCCATTATTTTGTGTCTTTGAATGCAGTTTAGTTGTTGCCTCTGATGCTGATTCCAATTCCTTAAAGTGTCTCAACTCTAGTTTCTCCAAGGTGCATGTCTTTCCCATCAGTTTGGAGATTCTGTGCTGCCTTCATTTGCTTCCATTACCTTGCTATCTGCACAAAGCCATAATTGCCCACCAGCAATTATGGAAATTTCTCTACATTTCTCTGAAGTGGAGAAGGTTCTTCGTTTCTATTGAATGTTTATTCCAAGGAATGGGTAGAAGCCATGCTTAGCATATAACCATCCTCAAATTTCATGTTCTGGTATTTGAGAATTAAAATGGTTGCGTTTCACTAAACTTTTAGGTTATATATATAGCAACAGTGGGAAGGGATGCACTTGGTTCTGTGGAGGCTTGATGTACCAAAGAAGAAGGATGCTAGAGAGGTGAGGTGGGAGTGGGTCGGGACTGGAACACCCTCTTAGAAGCAAAAGGGAGGGGGATGGAGTAGGGGTTTTGTGGAAGGGAGACCAGGAAGGGAGAAACAACATTTGAAATGTGGGGAAAAAATTAATTAATAAACAAAAACAAATACACAACTCTTGCTGTAATAACATTGCCTCTTATAATACTACGGACTTTCTTGTCTTAACTTTGCATGAACTAAGTGAGAAAGCATCTACTCCTGTAATCCCTTATCCCTCTGAAAAAAATCTCCAATTAGGGATACCTGATCTCTCTAAGAACATCTTACTGTAGAGATGACAGTCCTTGTATTTTAGATAGAAAAATTAAAAAGAAAATTATATCTGGATGAATATTACTTATGATAAGTGCCATTAGAAGCATTTGGGCAAAAATGTTTTGAGATGGAAAAAAAAGGAAATGATCAGTTATAACTAGGGAAAGAAATTATATTGACAGTCACAACAATAATAGCACCTCTGTTTATCCAGCTACTCTCACTTAGGTCCCAAATACAGCCTTACTGTGAGATGAATATATCCTGGTTTAAATGGGAGGGAATTGTGGAAGGCAAAGGTTTTGTGACAGCATCACTGATGATAGAGTAACGCATCCTGGAAATGATTTCCTAGTGGTCATTTATATAACGAGCCTATATCACATATTTCAGGAAGAACTTAAACTAGAGCCTGTTCCTAGAAGAGCTAATTGAATTCCTGATTAAACCCCAATATGCCCCAATAAAGAATTGCTATGAGGATTGAAAAACTAAATAAAAACTAAAATGAATCACTCCAGAGACTCAAACACCTTTTTTTTCTTTTTGAGCATAACTATCTCAGTGAATTCCCTGGCTTGAATGTAGATAGTGTTTACTCAGGTCTTATCCGAGGAATTGTATTTCAAAGGAATCAAATGAGTATAATTGATAAGGAAAAAGTGCTTTCTGCATAACCACATCAAATATATACATATCTCCAATAATATCATTTTAAGAATCATTACCTTTTTGCCCTTTATTATAAAATAAACTAAATAAGGTATTCGAGCTAATACTATGTCATGAAAAGCAAATTTAGCTGCCGGGCAGTGGTAGTGCATGCCTTTTATCTCAGCACTTGGGAGGCAGAGGCAGGCAGATTTCTGGTTTACAGGCAGCCTGGTTTACAGAGTGAGTTCCAGGACAACCAGGGCTATCCTGTCTCAAACAAAAAAAAAATTGAAATTGAAAATATCCACTGTGGTATTTTTTAATGAAGTTAATGAAAACTTTTTAATGTTTGGACTAAATTAGATATTGAAACCCTAAATTAATTCCATAAAAAACCAATGTACAGGCTGATGGACTGTAATTTAAAATACTCAAGTTTGTCTCTAAGAATTTCCTTTTCTGACATTTAAACATGAATTTAGTTAAAATCATAGATTTAATTTTCTGTATATAAGAAATGTATTTGATAAAAATGCAAAGGAATTCAATAGTATGCTCAAATAGAGCTTTTTATAACTACAAAAATGCCTGCCAATATTACATTGCTTCTTTTCAATTTTGTAAATATGATGTTTAACCATGGGTCAAAAGTTTATTTGTAACCTATCATAAAAATCTAAAAGCAAATTGGTCATTTCCTCTTCACTAGTTCAATAATTGAAATCAAATCTCTTCTGAGAGTTGAAAGGTATTATTTAGGGCCCAGAGAGTTGACTCCGAAGATCACAGCACCTGCTGCCTAGCGAGATGCCCTTTTCTTCCCTGGATCCTCAGGGTAGGAAGAGAAAAAAGATTTCTGCAAATTGTTTTCTGACCTCCACACAGGTTTTATGGAACATATGCAGGCATGAGAACAAACACACACACACACACACACACACACACACACACACAGACACACACACAAGCATGCACACACACAGCAGGGGAGAGGGAGAGGGAGAGAAAGAGAAGGAGATACCCAGACACAGAGATAGAGAAGATAATTTAAAAATATGAATCTAGCTATCTTTCAAAATATTATAGAAAAAAAAACATTCTAGGAAGGTTGGGGAAATTTGAATACAGGATGTACTTTAGATGATATTAGGAGCTATTTTCTAGAGATTGTTTTACCATTAAGAGCTTTTCAAGAACATAAAAATGCCTGCTGCAGCAAATATTACATTGCTTCTTTTCTGTTTTGTAAATATAGTGCTTTACCATGGGTCAAAAGTTTATTTGTGATCTATCATAAAGGCTGTTAATTCCATAAGCTAAGATTCTCAGTTAAGATAAAAAAAAAATTATGTTGGTATAAGTTTCACCCATGGCCCACTGTGCCACCCTTGAATTTTAAGGCAAGAAATAGAGTTGAGAACATGAATCAAGACTGCTTGCTTGACCAAGCATATGAGTGCCCTTTGACCTTTGTCTCAGGTCTTTGGGAGTAATTTGTACACTTTGGAAGGCTGACTTGTGTGCAAAATTCTACTCTTCTTCACCCTGGAGAGTTTTATCAGTTTATCTGTTAATTCCAACACCTGCTTCAACTCCAACTTGGATTCAATTGATTACATTTGCATGTTTAGTGATTTTTTGATTAAATGTTAGTCATTATAAAGTTTCCTTTGGTGACTGCTAGTTAATTTTATATACATAAGTGGATTCTTGGACTTAGGGCTGAGATTCTATTCATATCATTTTCACCGTTTCAGGTTTTTTTTTTAAGACTGATCACAGGACTTTGCTAATTACATAAATGCTTGATTTCTACTTTTAATTAGCATACATAAACCATAAAAGACAATTAGGTAATGTGTATGGCATATCTCTTGACAGTGATTTAACATTTGATAAATCTTGGTGCTGAAAAATGGTAAAGACATGTAAGAAAGTGAGAAGGTTTGAATGTACCAGGATGCAGAGAAAATTAGTGAAGTCCTTAAAATACTTAATTTTTAAAAGTAGCTAACTTTTGATTTAGATAAATTAGCCAACAAATATAATTTATATATCATAACATTAGGAATATTCAGTCTAGAGTTGGAATAGCAGAAACTCAGTTTTCTATTAAGCAATTTGTGTTTTAATTTCCTTAAAGAATATGTTGTAAAACAAATAAAATCATATAAAAGTTATACATATAACTTACATGTATAATCTAGTGAAGAGTGGTTATTTGGTATCTGAAAATAGCAATGTTATTGTGGAAATCCTATGTTCGATTTATTTTTCTCATCATGTGTGTAAGCAAGGCTTGTTGATAATGCATGTATCTTATATAAAATGTTATTCAAAAGAGAAGGACGGTCTTTACAGTTTCAGTTCTATAAGCAATACCAGAAAAGTCTTCAAAGATGGTTAGTTAATGTGGGTGACATGGCTTTGGGTCTGGAAGAAGTTATGGATAGAATGCATTGGCTTTCAGAATTTATAATTTTTTTATTCTGTATTTATAAACAATGAATTTTAGTTACTTTATTTACTCTCATCTGTTGGGGAAACCTTTTTTAAAAAACAAAAAAAGCAAACAAACATAAAACAAGCAAACAAAACAAAACCAAACTTTCTATGGAGATATCCCTGTAGTTAATTCTGAACCAGCACAGAGCTATGTGCTGGCAGGATGGATTCCGGTACTGTCGTTCCTATGACCATCACGAGGTTTTTTACTTTGTAAATATTCATTCTCTCTCACCTGCCTACAGGCAGTCTAGAGATATTCAGGTGTTATCTTACTGTTGATTGGTTATGTTAAACACCTGCCAGCCAATAGCTGGGCAGGAAGTAGGGGGCAGAACTTCCCAGTGACACGGGAAAACAAAACAGACACAGATGACTCAAGGGTGGACACAGAGGGAACAGAAAGAACCAAAGCACAGTAGAAAGCAGGGTAGAGCTATCACATGCCAGTTGTAGGCTATAGAAATCAGGTTCAGTTAGATGAGCAAGCTAGGAGACTGCCCAAGCAAAAGGCTTAAGCTTTACATTATATACAGAAATCTCATATCATTATTTATACTGCTGGCAGGTCCAAGAAAATGCTGCTACAGAAATCCTTCTTCCCAACAAACCTGCCTCCTACTTATGTGATTTTTTTTCCTTAAATTCCAGGTGTCTGAGTGTTTGCCCGCATGTATGTATGTTCAGTGTGCATGTATAGTGTCCACAAAGACAGAAGGGGGCATCAGATCCCCAGAATTTGGAGTTACAGAAACTAACTAGGGTGCTGGGAAGTGAATCTACATTCTCTACAAGAGGCGTCAATGTTCCCAAACTAGGAGCCATCTCTCCAGTCCCATATTGATTTTTTTTTCTTTAAACTATTTTTCACTGAATTTAATTATGGTTGCTTTCCGAGCCATGGGGGAATGTTGCTTAGTCAGCAATTTAGGGATGACAAAAAAAATGAGCTGTTATGGGGTTTTTTTCTTTTGTGGGTGTAAATCCACCTGGTTTTTAAGAGATCTGCATTGTTATCAAGACTATAAAAAAGACAGAAACCAGTATGATTACACATCAGTGAGAGTAACAATATGAGGACATTTTAAAAATAATTTACAGAGAATTTCAAAAGTCTAGGAAAGAAAATATCCAAGAACCGTATAGCATGTGCTTTCAACATTCGCTCTTTATATAGAATGATCATAGTCAAGCCAAAATGAAGAAAATTTCTATTGCTGCAATAAATGAAGTATATCTGGACCCAAAGAATAACAGATGCCCAGCTTGTAGGATGCTTAAGAGTGGATACACAAACTTAATATAATTATTTAGATTTGGATATTTGAATTTAATATTCTATTGTTCAGCCAGTTTACGCTTTAAATGGTGATAGGGTTTTTTTTGAAATGCTGAATAAAATTTAAAATATTCGCTTTCATTCCATGAGGCAGGAATCAGAGAAATTTGTACCTTTGGAAATACGAATATCAAATGAAAACATCAAAGGTATAGTTTACCCTGGTTTCCCACCTATGGCCTGTAGTCAAATCCCTCATGTGTCCCAGCTCTGTCACCAAAACCATCAGAATAAACTTACAGAGCTTGAGCTTCTTATAGATTATTTTTAAAGCTCACACTGGAACGTGCTAGTTAGTCAATGAATGCTAGCTTCCCTGAGCTCTCAACCTTCTAAATGTACTCCAACGTTGTACACTGAAATAATCTACACATTTAGTCCCTCTGTGGGTCTCTAGAAGAATAGCTCTCCTTAGTAGATCCCATGTTAATCAGAACTCTGAATTTTCAGTGGAAACAGTAGATTTCCTTTACAGATGTGTCTCAGTTAAGTCACTTGATTCACAGCAGTGAACTGGGTATCATTTCTCAGTTGATTTAATCCCAGCATTGGGGAGGAGAGAGCAGGACCATCCGTATAAAGTCATCCTTGGCTACTTTGAGGACAGCTCGCAATGTATGAGACTTTGTCTACAAAAACTAAAAGAAATGAAATTCTGACCTGCCGTTGTGATAACACAATGTACTCCTCCTACCTAATGAATGAGAAATATAAAAAAAAATAAATAAATACTAGATAAATGCTGATTGCATATGAGGAATTATTTTCTAGCACATTTTATAAGTATTGCATCTGGCTTTTTCTTTTTTAAATACAGAATGTTTATTTTCAGCGACAATTTCATGATAATTTGAAAGACCAGCCATATGCTCAGAGGTGTAGTTCATGCTTTATGCTCTTGGCAAGATATTTATAACTAAATTCTCTCCATAGTTTTTAAAACCAGAATGCCAAATAACTCTTCTAGAGTTTCAAAGTAAGTATAGTGACCTTTTAATTTGATTTTTGTCATATTAAAATAAAGCACCTAGGAAGAACAATTCAGTGATACCCAGGGGTGAGGATGGGCTGACACTCTCATGGTCTTCTTTGCTGCTTGTCAGTTTCTCAATTTCAATAACACTCTGGACAGAAGTTACTCTCGCAGCCAGTGCTTTTGACATTTAAATTTTTTTTGTTTCTGTTCCCAGTATCTTCTGAAAGCCAAGACAGCCAAGTACAGATTCAACTTTATATTGTAGATGTGAAACAATTTTCAGGAGAATGTCTCCCAAATATCAGTACGTCGTCGTCTCAAATGCCATCCTCAGAGCCAGCAGCAGCATCAGTGATCAAACGGGATGCTCTTTCTCCCGCCCTCTGGTTTTGTGCCCTCAGTGTGTGCCTTTCCTTTGTAGATCTTATGAGAACAAGCAACAAACAAGGAGCACAATATGGACTTCTTTTCTTTTTAAACATCTGACAGATAGGAGTGGGGAGTTTTCTTATGTAAACATTTTGCTTCACGAAGCATACGTATTTTCACAACAACAACGAGTAAACAGCAAGACTGCTACACGTGTAATCCAACAATTTCACAGGTAAAAGTCAATAATATACTTGCCTTTTTAGAGAGCCGGTGGCATGCAGCTATTTAAGGACATTTCTGTTACTTCTGATCTCCTCTTAGTGCTTATCAGGTGTAAGTAGAGAACCTCTATCCTCGAATGCAGTTGAGAGCTAAATACAGACATAAAAGAAGTGTTTATTAAAATGTTGCAATCTATTTATTTTCTGAAAATTTAATTCCCTATATTCACTAAGATCTGTTACCACACATACATTTTGTGTCACGTTTTGCAAATGAAAAGCTAGTAAGCTGAACTAATCCCATCCTTCTAACCAATGATTATACTCTGCCCTCTGAATAATGTATTATTAAATTTAAAAACACATTTTCTGTACTGAGGATTGAACCCAGAATCCCAGACCATCTTAGTACCAATCATTAGGGCTGTCAATATACTACATCACATCCTAGCCATGAAGAATTTTTTTCTTAATGAAATATGCATGTGCGTGCACACACACATACACACACACATACACACACACACACACACAGAGAGAGAGAGAGAGAGAGAGATTATTTCAGAAGATGATATGCTGTTTTCTGTATATATCTGACATATTGTTGGAGCAATGTTTTTATGCTGTGGTAACAGCCAATGTATTTTTGTTTTAATTTTATGAATCTGTTTTGTCCTTCTGTACTATTAGTTGATATGAAGTTCATCATGTAATCTAATTCTTTGTTTTAACTTCACTACGTCAACAGAGGTTGATGCATAATATTTTAGTAAATCCATAGTTTCTACTCCTTGGCTCATAGGATCATGGGTGAGCCCCTTGAATTTTATTAAAATCTAAACTAAATACTTCATGTTTCCAGGGGAGAGGATGTCATACAGATAAATGCTCACTTAGGATTTGTGTAAGATAATAAGATAACAAGTTTAAAATTTCTGGCATCTCAGAATTTATAACATATTTATAATAAATGCATAATTTGAATTCATAATTTAACCATATGGTAGATTCCAAAAAAGGTGAACCTTCACACAACCATGCTGTGTGAAGAATTGCAGACATACTTCTGAATGGGGATATCTTTTTCCCATTTCCCTGACCACTTTTAGTCTGTTACTCGCCTCTGTATTGCTCCCCACTACCCATCCTGGTAAGGGTTCCATTTTACATTTCTGGTTTCTGAACGTACTACAAGCTGTGTACTCATACCTGAAGATTTGAAACTTGGTACCTCAATAAAGAAGAACATGCACCATTTGTCTCTCTGGGTCTGGGTTGCATCACTCAGTATGATCTTCTCTAATTCTACCCATTTACTTGTAAAGATCAGGATTTCATGTATTTTTCTCAATAGTATTATAAAGTGTATATATAATAAACTTATACTATTTGTCGGTTGAAGGACAGTTAGGTTGTTTCTATTTCCTTGCTGTGAATAGAGCAGCAACAAACATAGCTGACCAAGTATCCATGGAGTATAGTGTCAAGTCCTTGGGGGAGATGCCCATAAGTGGTGTAACTGAGTCATATGGTAGATTTCTTTTTAGTATATTGACAGTTCTTCACATAATTATCATGGCCAGCTTTCTCTTTAAATATAGGGTGTCTTCATGGTCTGGAACTGCCAAAGAAGTTAGGCTGGCTAGCCAATAAGACCTAAGGCTCAGTCTGTCTTATTTCAACAGTCTCATTATTATCAATTTTGTTGAATTTTATTATCAACTTCCATCTGTGCATTCAGGTCTGTCTTACCTGTGAGCCTCTGCAACTTCTTGACAGCTTTATTTTGTGACTAAAATGATATTTTCATAAAAAGCAATTACCCAACAACTGGCAAAAACATAGCAATCAATATATGTCTATATATTATTATTAGTTACTTAAAATTTACAAGTATACAAATTTAAAAAAAAAAAGTGGGAAAAATATTCTTGCCTGCGGACATACAGATACTTGGAACCCAGGTTAAGAGAGTATTCAACATCTCCAAAAAATAAATAAATAAATAAATAAAACCCTTAAGGTCCACCCAGAAATCCCCAATAGCACCCTCTCTGTTTGGTGCTTATTCCAGCCCACAACTCCAGCAGAAGAATCCTGCTCTACTAGAGGCCAAGTCAGGAGTACAAACCCCAGAGACCAAACTGGTACATAGAACTTTAGAAGTCACACAGGTACCTAGAACCCCAGAGGCCACACCAGTATGCCAGTTCCTAAAATTCCAGAACCCCAGAGGCAATGAAAGCATCCCAAACCCCAGAGGTGAGAAGTCTCATGGTTCAGGAAAAACCCACTGGAGACACATGGAACAGATCTGCTGGGTTACCAGAACTAAAGATAACTCAAGTCAAAAGACCAGAGAGAAACAGAAATCAAGGGGAAAAAATGTTGTTACAACAAAGATACACTCAGAAATTGGCACCTAAACTTATAATAAATCAAAGCCCAGATGACTACAAGCCAACATAAAAAACACAAGAAACAACACCCAGGACAATATCGTACCAACATAGCCCAGAAAGTCTAATACAGCAAGCCCTGGATATCCTAACACAGCTGTAGCATAAGAAAATGACTGCAAATCCAATGAAGACGATAGAGGACCTTACAGAGGAAATGAATGAACCCCTTAATGAAATCCAGGCAAACACAAACAGAAAGGTGAAGGAAATGAATAAAGCAGTTCAAGACCTGAAAATAGAAACATAAGCAATCAAGAAGAGAAAAACTGAGGAAATCCTGGAGATGGAAAATTTAGATAAGTGGGCAGGAACTATAGACACAAACATCACCAACAGAATACAAGAGATGAATGAGAGAATATCAGGCATAGGAGATACAGTAGAAGGAATTGATATCTGGGTTAAAGAACATGTTTAATTTAAAAGATTTCTGACATAAAGCATCCAGAAAATCTGGAAAAATATGAAAAGAATTCTAAGAATAATAGGAATAGAAGAAGGAAAAGGTGCCCAGCTCAAAATCTCAGGAAATAATTTCAACTGAATCACAGAAAAAATATTTCATAACCTAAAGAAGAAGATGGCTATAAAGTTCCAAAAAGCTTACAGAACACCAAATAAGAAAAGAAAGTCTCCCTTCATATAATAATCAAGACATTGAATGTACAGAATAATGAAAGAATATTAAAAGCTACAAGGGAAAAAGGGCCAAGTAACAGGTAAAAGCAGACCTAGTAGAATTGTACCCTACTTCTCAATGGAGACTCTAAAATCCAGAAGAGCCTGGACATATATTTGACAGACTCAAATTACAAAGCAGCCCAGACAATTATAGCCAACAAGACTTTCAAGCATATTAGAAGGAAAATACAAGATATTCCATGACAAAGTCAAATTTAAACAGTATGTTTTTCAGAAATCCAGTCCTACAAAAGGTGCTAGAAAGAAAACTCCAATCCAAGGAGGTTAGCTACACTAAAGAAAACACAGCAATAATTTCAAATGAGCAAAACCATAAACACACTCTCTCTCTCTCTCTCTCTCTCTCTCTCCCAGCACCATGAACAACAAAATAGCGGGAAATAATAATACTTGATCATTAATATCTGTCACTATTAATGGACTCGATTCCCCAACAAAAAAGACGCAAAGGTTAACAGAGAAGACGATCCATCCTTCTGCTTCACACAAGAAACACAACTAAATATCAAAGGTAGAAATTACCTCACATAAAAAGGCTTAGAAAAAGATTTTCTAAGCAAATGGACCTAAGAAGCAAGCTGTTATAGCCATTCAAATATCTAACAAAATAGACTTAAAACCAAATATAATTAAAAGAGATGAGGAAGCATACTTCACACTCATCAAAGGAAATCATGATGGCATTTCAATCCTGAACATCTATGCTTCAAACACAAGGGCACTCATATTTGTAAGAAGAAACATTACTAAGGCTTAAATCACACATGTAACCCCATACATACATACAATATCCCACATACAATAGTGGGAGACTTCAGCATCCTACACTCATCCATGGACAAGTCATCTAAACAGAAACTAAACAGAGAAATAATGAAAGTAACAGACATTATGACTCAAATGGACTTAACAGATATCTACAGAACATTTTACCAAAACACAAAAGAATATAACTTCTTCTTAGCACCTCATGGAACCTTCTCCAAAATTTACTGTATACTCAGTCACAAACAAGACTCAACAGATAAAAGAAAAATGAAATAATTACCTGCATTCCACAGATTAAAACTGGATTCAGCAATACCAAAAACTACAGAAAGCCCACAAATTCATTGAAACTGAACACTCACTACTCAATAACCACTGGCAGAAATAAAGAAATAAAGACTTTCTAGAATTCAAAGAAAATGCATGCACAATATACCTAATCTATAGCGAAACAATGAAAGAAGTGATCAGGGAAATATTCATAGTGCTAAGTGTCTTCAAAAAGAAATTATAGAGATCTCGTACTAGCAAATTAACAGCATGCCTGAAAGCTCTATAAAAAAAAATGAAGCAAACACACGCAAAATGAGTAGATATTAGGGAAATAGTCAAACTCAAGGCTGA
>JANHMN010000019.1:38123190-38200413 GCA_030674055.1 Rhabdomys pumilio
CTAAAAAAAAAAAAGTCAGAGAGAGAATACCAAAATAAACAAAGTCAGAAACTAAAAGGAGGCCCCAATAACATAAACCAGTGGAATCCAAAGAACCCTTCAAAAATTTTTACTTCACAAAACTTCAAACTCAAAGAAAAACCTGACAAATTTCTCAATAAGTACCACTTACCAAAGTTTAATCAAGAAGAGACAAATAATTTAAAAAGACTTAAAATACACAAGGATATAGAAACAGCCATTAAAAGTCTCCCTAACAAGACAAAAACAATCAGAACCAGACCGTTTTAGTACAGAATTATACTGGATTTCCAATGAAGAGCTAATACTTATTTCCCAAATTATTCCACAAAATAGAAACAGAAGGAACATTTCCAAAATTTATTTAATGAGACCACAGTCACTTTAATATGCAATCCAGACAAAGACTAACAAAGAAATAGAATTAAGACCAATTTCCCTCATGCACCATTGATGCAAAAATACTCAATAAAATACTTGCAAACGAAATCCAAGAAAGCACCCAAAATATCATTCACCATTGTAGATGCTTGTTCTCCTATTAATTAGATTCTCCAAAAATCTGTTTTCAACGTCTTGCATGTAAGACTGAGGGACTCTGCCTCCAGTTGGTTTTTGATTGGTAAATAAAGTTGCCAGTGGCCAATAGTTGGGTAGGGATACATAAGTGGGACTTTTAGGATTCCTAAGCAAGGTAAAGAGGAAGAAGGTAAGAGAAGAGCTGCTGGAAATGGAGGAGAGACACCACACTGAGAGGTTCAGAAGGCAGAGAACATAGCTGTCATGTAGGTGCCGGGAAACACAGCCCACGAGGGCTGCAGATCTGGGTCAGCAAAGATAGAATATAGGATTGGTAAGTAATAACTTGGGAATATTGGGTAGGGAAAAGGTGGATCAGCCACTAGAAGGTTCAGAAGTAGCCCAGTCATTGAGTCATTTAAGACATATCAAAATATAAAGGCTGTGTATGTATGTATATATATATATATATATATATATATATATATATATATATATATATATATCATTAGGGAAACCAGAACATTGAGGTGGGTAGCAAGGGACACACCACCACTGCTGGGATCATATTGAATAGCCTTAATTGGGTATAGCTACATACCATGATCAAGTAGGCTTTATCCCAGAGATTCAGGGATGGTTCAGCATATGAAAATCTATCAGTGTAATCTACCTTATAAGCAAATTGAAAAAATAAAAACACATAACCATCTATTTCAGTGCTGAACACAGCCTTTGACAAAATCCACCGCACCTTCATGTTAAAACATTGGAGCCATCAAGGATCCAAAAGACATACCTAAACATAATAAAGGCAATTTACAGCAAGCTGAGAGCCAACATAAAATTAAATGGACAGAAACTAAAGCAATTTAGGCTGTCCACTTTCCCCCTATTTATTCAACATAGTACTTGAAGTTCTAGATAAAGCATTAAGACAACTAAAGGAGATCAAAAGGATACAAATTGGAAAGGAAGAAGTCAAAGTATCATTATTCACAGACGACATGATAGTATACATGTGAGCACAGAAATTCTATCAGGGAATTCCCACAGCTGACAAACATCTTCAACGAAGTGGCCGGATAAAAGATTAACTCAAAAAAAAAATCAGTAGTCTTCCTATGTATTAATAATAAAGGGCCGAGAAAGAAATCAGGGAAACAACATCCTCCCCTACATAAAATACTGTGGTGTAACTCTAATCAAACAAATTAAAAGCTGGTGTGACAAGAACTTCAGGTCCCTGAAGAAAAAAAAATCTGAGAATATGTCAGAAAAAGGAAAAATCTCTCATGCTCATGGATCAGTAGAATGGTTGTAGAGAAAACTGGCAATCTTACCAAAAACAATCTATGAAATTTAACAAAATTCCCCTCAAAATTCCAATGTAATTCTTTACATAGCTTGAAAGAGTAATGCTCAACTTCATACAAAAAAATCAAAAATCCAGGATAGCTAAAATAATCCTGTACAGAAACAAAACTTCCTGATGTATCACCATTCCTGATTTCAAGCTCTACTAGAGAGCTTGAGTTAATAATAATAATAATAATAATAATAATAATAATAAATACAGTATTGGAATAAAAAGAGATAGGTGAATCAATTGAATTAAATCAAAGACCCAGATGGAAATCCACACACCTATGGGCATCTGATTTTCACACACAAAAAAATTATAAAATGGAAACAAAAATCTTCAAAAAACGGTGTTGATCTGTCTTCATGTAGCAGAATGTCAATAAATCCATATTTAAAACTCTGCACAAAATGAAATTATGAGTGGATCAAAAATGTAAGCAGAAAACCAGATGCACTGAACCTGGTAGAAAAGAAAAGTGAGAAATTGCCTTGAACATATTGGCATGGGAGACAACTGCCTGAACGGAACACCAATAAAGCAAACAATAAAATCCACAATTAATATATGGCAAAGGATACTATCAACAGCACGAAATGGCAGCCTAAAAATAAGGAAAGATCTTTACCAAGTCTACATCTGACAGAAGGCTAATTTCCAAAATATATGAAGAACTCAAGAAACTAGAAATTAACAAACCAAATAATTTCATTAAAAAATTGAGGTACAGATCCAAACAGAGAATTCTTAACAGAGGAATATCAAATGGTTGAGAAACCCTTAAAGAAATGATCTACATCCTTAGAGTTCAGGGAAATGCGAATCAAAATGATTCTGAGATTCCATCTTATACCCATCAGTGTGGCTAAGATCAAGCCAACAGCTCGTGTTAGTGAAGATATGGAGCATTTGAAACACACATACATTGCTGGTAGGAGTGCCAACTCGTACAACCACTTTGGAAGTCACTATGGGAGTTTTTCAGAAAACGAGAATCAAACGACCCCAAGACTCAGCCATACTCCTCCTGGGCATATACCTGAAGGATGAAGGATGTCCCATCATACCACCCGGACATTTGCCCAACTATGTTCATATCAGCTTTATTTATAACAGCCAGAAACTGGAAACAACCTAGATACCCCTCAACCCAGAATGGATAAAATATAGAACATTTATACGATAGAGTATAACTCAGCTGTTAAAAAATATTAACATCATAAAATTTGCAGCTGACTGAATATAATTAGGAAAAAAAATCACTCTGAGTGAGGGAACTCAGACCCAGAAAGACAAACACAGTATGTACTCTCTTATATGTAGATATTAGTTGTAAAGGATAAACATGCTACAATCCACAGGCACAGAAAGGCTCAGTAACAAGGAATGCTCAAGTGGGGGAGGAGTGTATGAACCTCCCTGAGAAAGGGAAATAGACTAGATATTGCAGGTAGAAAAGAGATGATAACAAGAGGGATCAGGTTGGGGAAGGATGGAAGGAGAGAGTACTAGGAGAGACAACTGGAACTGAGGGCATCCTAGTAATAAAATAAAAACCAAATTCTTCATGTATTTCAATGACAACTGGGTCAATATCAGCTCCTTCTAACTTTATATGTTACGTTCCTTTTTCTTTCTTTGTTCTGTGTCTTCAAGAATGGTGAGTAAAGAGTCCCCCCACACAACATGGAATATTTGCTTTCTCTGGACTAAAAATGGCAATGTCACCTTAAACAGGGTGTGGTAGTACATGCTTTTAATCCTGGCCCTTGGGAGGCAGAAGCAGTCAGATCTCAGTGAGTTCAAAACCAGCCTGGCCTACAAGGGAATTCCAGGACAGTCAGGACTATTACCCAAAGAAACCCTGTGTCTAACCCCTCGTCCCCACACACAATGCCAGTGTCGGTAAGAAGGTTAAACTTCATACTAACTTGATAATGATATATTTGTAGTACAATAGTCAAAAATCTAGGTCTGAAATGTCATAAAAGCCAATTACACCTGATTGGAAAAATAGAGACTTTATTATTGCTGTCTTAGTTTGCTTCCCGTTGTGAGCTATGATAAACACCATGACCAAAAGCAGCTTGAGGAAGTGAGATTTCGTTTCAGCTATAGCTTAGAGATGACCATTCATGATGACACGCTAACACAGTAACTCAAGCAGTAACCTGGAGGCAAGAACTGAAGCAGGGACCTTAGAGAAAGGATTCTCAACCTGTGGGTCGTGATCCTTCTGGGGGTTGAGCTACCCTTTCATATATCTGATATCCTGCATATCAGATATTTATAATTCATAACAGTAGTAAAATTACAGTTATGAAGTGACAAGAAAAATAGATTTATGATTGGGATCACCACAACATGAGGAACTCTATTAAAGGGTGGCAGAATTAGAAATGCTGAGAACTGCTGCCTTAAAGGAATAATGCTTACTGGCTTGCTCCCCATAGCTTGCTCAGCCTGCTCTTTCATATATAACTCAGAACCACCCGCATAGGTTTGGTGTCGCCCACAGGGGCTGGGCCTTTCCTACATCCATCCTTACTTAATAAAATGCCATGCTGATTTGCCTACAGGACAATCTGATAAAGACTGGTTTCTTAATCGAGAGTCCTCTCCCCAGACAATGCAAGTTTGTATATAAATAAGACCAAAGAAACTAACTGACAGATTGATGCAGAACATTTCAAAAATAAACTATTTTCATCATCGTATTTTATTGTATTCGGCAAAATCATAATAGTGGGATATTAGGAGATAAATATGACTATCATTCTCGTGGGATAATTGAAATTATCTAGATTATTATTTCAGTTGTTTCTGTGCATACAAAGTTACAGACATTGCTAAAATCCTCTTAAGCATTTGAGCCACCACTGACTAGAAGGGAGATAATATCTTCCAATACATTTGTTGAAATCTCTACAAATTGTTTATGAGCAGTTTTTCTTCTAAAGAAGGGGAAAGAAATAGCATTTAACAAATGATTATTGACTTTTGCCACGTTGGATTCATTAAATAATTAAGCTTGTTAATTCCTCAGCCGCCAGCTGATAACATTATTTTCATATTCTCTCTCAGTGAATAAAAAAAAAAAAGCACTTTATTCTAAACACAGATATTTACTGAAACTGCTAAAAATCAGTCTTTATGAGGCTTACAGATCCATGGGTCGCAGAGATGCTTCAGCAGATAAAAGAGATTGTTGCACTCACAGGGAAATTTGGGTTTTAAGTCCCAGATCATAGATTTGTATTTTTGCTAATCCAGCATTGTAGGGGTGGAGACAAATGCATCCTGGAAGCTTGCCTTCCAGGCAATCTAACTGACATATTAACCTCCAGGTTCAGGAAGAGACTATGTTTCAAAGAAAGTTGATTTAAAAAGGACCTCCAGTGTGTATATCTTCTCTGACCTCCATAGCATGCACCCATGCACACATGCATGCATATAGCACAGATATGCACACACTACAAAAACAAATAATTCAAATAATATTACAGTTGATAATTTCACCATCCAAAGGCATAATCTCCTCAAGCTCACATTGTTTTTTCTTCCAAACTAGCTTGATGCAGAAATATGCCTTTTCTGAAAATACTATATTTCTTATTTGAAAGTATAAGCAGTATATGTGTTCTTATATTAAAATTATATTTAAAAGTACTGAAGAGAATTTTACAAGAGTATCTAAATTTTCAGATCTAACCTTCTCGAGCATATGAGTGGTTACACACATGTAACTTCCAGACTTCCAGATCCTTTAGTGAAGGTGTTTTAATTTCTTAGTATTTGAATGATTGACATCGCAAGTCATGATGGCTTAAGTTATATAAATTCATGTTTACGAACACCTTAAAGTACATATGTTTTTATCTCTTCTAACAGTGCCTTCAAAGCCATTAAAGTGTACAGTTTCACAATTCGGTTGTGGATGCTTTGTAACACATAAATTTCCAACTCTTTTAACATTCACATTAGCAACAGAAATGCATCAAAGGAGTTGTTGTGTATTGTTGCTGCATTTACAGACTACAATGAAAATAATTTATGTTCTCGTTGCACCTCATCAATTTGTTTTCTCTTTTGCTTTTATTAAACATTTGTGCATAAATATGCAAACACTTAAGTACAAGCAAGTGAAACACTCTGAAGTCCATGCCAAGCACATTTTTACATACTATTGTTTGGCAATTTGATTTAAGGACAATTACTGAAAGATAGATGGCTCTTAACTTGAGCTAATTTGAAGTGTAATTGTCTTTAAATATATGAATAGCTTGTGCAATAGCCTTGCTGAAGATGATTATGCAACTTATGTAATTTATGACATAGGAAACATACAGGAAGCACAGGTTGTATTAAGGTAGGAATCAAACCTACATTGCATACAGGTTGGAGGTTAAAGGGTTCTTAACCAGATATGCTTATTGTGTTGCTCTGGTTTAACTCCTGGGAAGTCTAAGGCATCAATTCATAGTGCAGTGAATCCTTAATGCATCTGATCATTTGGTTAATCTCAAGAAGTTTTTATTGAATGAAATATTGGTTATGCTTTAAATTCTGATTTATCAGGGAATGCAATGCACATGTGAACCCCTTTCTTCGACTAGTTTCAAAAGGATTAAAGTCTTATTCACCATCTTTATTTAATTTTTCAATAGTGTCCCTTGCCTTTGCCTCCCAGAAACCCCCATCATCTGGAAATCAGTGGGCTCTCGCACAAGCACTTATTCTTTATGACATATTACTTTGAGCGAGGGTGGATTTTGCATTAGTATGGGTACACATTAGTATGTGTGTGCTCTGGAATGTGGAGGGCAGAGGACAACCTCTGACACTATTCCTTTAGAGTAAGTAGATGGTTTTATTTTTGGAAACAGTGTCCCTCGTTTAACCTGGAGATTGGTGAGTAGGGTAAGAAGCCCAGGACCTGTTTTCAGCTCCCCAGTCATGCCCAGATTACAAGTGTACATTACCATATCTGGCATTCTTACATGAGTCTTGGAGATTTATACCAGGTCTCCATGCTCACACAACATACACTTAACCAGCTGAACCATCACTCCAACCTTCAAGCACACAACTTTTGAAGCAGACATGTCTGATTCTAACAACCAAAATGGAATACCAATTAAGTCTGATACAAATCTTGGGATTGCCTTTTTTTTGTCTTTTTAATTCTCAGAATTATGCCATTTTTTCACAGGAATTAGAGCAAGCAGATGAAGACAAAGACAACAAATCACTGCAATTCACCATCTAAAAAGAATGTCTACTACTAAAGGTTTTCTTCTGTCTTCGTCACGGAAATTGCTCTCAAACAATTATAAGGGAAATGCCATAGTTGATGCATTTGCTATTTATCACTTTAGAGTGGCACATCTTCTTACTGTTTTAAAATTATTTAATAATACAATTTTGTTCTCTGAAAATTTCATACATGTATGCTATGTATCTTGGTTACATGCATCTCCCATTCCTTGCCCCCAAATCTCCCCTAAACCTCCCTGACATATTTCCCTCCCTTCTTATAGACTGAGGGTGGCTCCACAACCATATGCATAAAGGAATCACAGATTGGAATCATTGGGTTATGAGAGAGAGAGGTTTCTATTTTTATGCATAAATTTCCAAAGAAGAAACGTGTTTCCTTTTAAATTGTAAATAATCAAATAACGTTATGTTAGTTTTTGGTTCACAACATTCTATTTTGAAATATGTATTTATACATTTAGATTTACATAAATTAAACTAATAAAAAGAGTTGAAAATTGACACACTGAAATTCTCATTCTATTTCTATTATAGCACTTGAAAATTGTCTGTACATGATACTGTGACATTTAGTGTTTGAGTCCTGGAATTTAAAAAGTGACATATCCAGGAGTCAGAAGGATTGCTGAGTTGGTAAATTATTTGTTGTGCAAGCATGTTAAGCTGAACCTCAAGAACTCATGTATAAAAAACTGGGAATAATAATTTATATTTGCAAATCCTAGAACTGTAAGATTGGTGGAGGCAGGTCTATTGATTACCCTGATTGCTATTCAACCAGTTTTGCCTAATCTCAAGCTCCAGGCCAACTGAGAGACACTATCTCAGAAAACCAAACAGCCAGCTCTAAAGGAGGAACATCTAAGTCTGTACCCTGGCTTCCATGGTCTTGGTAAAAGTATTTTTTTTTGGAATCAATGCACTGTTAAAACTCACCAAATTCCTTTACAATGACACCCACCCCAGGATTATATATTTGCTAAAAATAACCCTTAGTATTCAATGGATGTTCTCTAATTTTGATATGCCATTTCAAGCACTATGGCTAGATTTCTTGGTGTAACCACAGGCTATCCTGTTTGCTTGTGAAATAAAGGGAAACCACTGTATTTTACACAGGTAAATTCTCTTTGCACAAGAGGCCAGGCTTCACCCCAGCAGAACATTTGTCAATTTCACCCCAGCAAAGCAGGGCATTTTTTTCTTTGAATAAAACAACAAATATATAATAATTTGACTTTGTTCCAAGATAAGGTCTGCTTTGTTAAATAGTCTCACTCGGTGGGTCATTTTTGTTACCTGCAGTTTGGGCTCTTAAAGTCTCAAATATAACAATGAATGAACCCACTGGATCGGAATCAATATTCCCTCGTTAAAATATCTGACCACAGAAGATACTAATGACTACTCTAGTCATCCCCTTTGTGACTGGAAATCAGTATAACTGGGGTTATAATAAATAGCTCTAGATCCAGTTTTACCTGTAAGAAAAGCTCAGGAAGCTGGAAGGAGTGCAGTGAACACTAGCACACTCAGACAGTAGCACAGAGAGATCTGGGAAACTACCATCTGCTTATGTTATTCATCCATCATCTGGGCTCCTCTAGAGCTGTTTTCACCATAGAGATGATACTTCCTGGGGCCTTGCCACTGATATGCATTCTTCCCATTGACTCCAATGAGAAAGTAGCCCTTGAAATCTCAAGGTCAAATTCAGGTGCAAAAGATAAAATACAAAAAAAAAAAAAAAAAAAAAAAAAAAAAAAAGAAAGAAAAAGGAGTCAGTGTGTTGCAGACAGTCTTGGGGTTTCTATTGCTGCAAGAAAACACCAGAAGCCAAAAGCATGTTGGAGAGAAAGTGCTCATTTAGCTTACATTTCCACATTGCTGCTCATCACCAAAGGAAGTCAAGATGAGAACTCAGAGCAGAATCCTGGAGGCAAGGAGGTGATGCAGAGGTCATGGAGGAGTGTTGCTTACTGGATTGTTTCACCTGGATTGCTCAGCTTGCTCTCTTATAGATCCCAGGATTAGGAGTCTAGGGATGGCACCACCCACAGTGGGCTGGAACCTCCCGCATTGATGACTAATTGAGAAAAATCTTACAGCTGGAGCTCATGGAGGTTTTTCTTCCACTGAGGCTCCTTCCTCTCTGATGACTTTAGCTTGTGTCAGTTGATACAAAACCAGCCAGTGTAGGACTTTTGGTATTTTCACTGATAACGAAAGTATAGCCCGAAGTTTGGGAGGATCCTGCTTTAAAATGATACCGGTATTTTTGGAGAATTATCTGAATGTCAGCAAGGTCGAAAAATATTACCATTATCCCACTGTCTGAACCCACCTGTAATAAAGGTAACAATTATCATTTCTTTTTTAAATTTCTTTATCATACTGTTAAGCAAATTTGAATAAATCCGAAGGTCAATCAATAACATTGACTTTATTTCAGTATCTAAGAGAATTTAACTAGGTAGAGTGAGGCATGTTTATAAGACAAGGTCTGTGAAGGCCGAGACAAGAGAATCTCAAATGTAATTGCCAGCTCAGTTAGATTTCTTGTCAAGACCTATCACCAAAATAAATAGATAAAAAGATAGATGGTAGATAGATAGATAGATAGATAGATAGATAGATAGATAGATAAGAGTGAAAGAAAAAAGCTGTTCAGGTATATATAACCTAGCAGATTACAAGTCAGTTTGTACATATATCCCTAAATGGTCAGTTCCACTGAGCCCTGATGGTTCACTGTAATCAAAAATATTGTACATAACCTTAGAAAGATATTTTATCTCTACAACATGCTTCTCAGTTAGAAATATTGAGTACTTCATGCCACTTACCTGAAAGCAAGTGTATCTCATTTCCACAGAGAGAAACTCTGAGTCAATTACTCTAATTCTATTCTGTCCTGCCTAAAAGTGCCATCTTTTAATGACAGAAAGGTTTATAATTTATTAAATCCTCATGGTGCGACTTGGTCCCTTGAAATAGAACTCAGTTTTATTAATTAAACAGAGAAAATACATCTTTCTTGCAGAAAAGGAGAGAAAAAAATACATTCTCTAAAATATCAAAATTGATTGAATATATGTTTGTGAATAAAAATGATTAAATATTGTATTCTAGAGAAATCAATTTATCAAGGGTGCTTATACATATTTAACTGTACATAGATAAAATTGTAATGTAAAAATGTCTATATAATATAAATATGCAGAAAGGACTGACAAGTAATCTTAGTTATTTTTCTATTGCTGAGGAAAACAAAAAAGAAAAAAACCATGAACAATGTAATTTTTAGGAGAAAATGGTTATTGGGGCTTACAGATCCAGAGTGTTAGATTTCATCACCATGATGGCAGGAAGCAAGCAGGTAGGCATGGTAATGAAGCAGTAGCTGGGAGATTACATGTGATCCGTAGCAGAAGGCAGAGGAAAAGCTAACTGGGATTTGCATGGCTTAAAACCTCAAAGCTTGCTCCAGTAACACATCTCCTCTAACAAGGACACACCTCCTAATATTTCCCAAAAAGGTCCAGAAACTAGGGACCTAGCTTTTGAGTATCTTTTCCTATAAGACTTCCTCCTCATTCAGACCACTGTAGACTTTGAGGAGTATTACAGGAATAAATCACAGTGCATATGACCAGTCCCATAGATTTTCCCCTTGGCCCCGATGTTTCTATATAAATATATTGTCTATTCCTTTGCCTTAGAAAAAAGAAGAAAGTCAAAGTGAGATAAATACGGAGACCATAAGATTTCTTTACTGTTTGGTTTGGATATACCTGCCCTTCTCTTGTGGTACTTTTTAGGGCATAGCCATGAGTATTCATTCATGAACCATTACTATACAAAATGCAAGTTTCTCAAGATTTATCAGATTTTGTTTTAATCCATAGCTATTCTATTGTTCATAAAAGGGACTTAAAAGGTAGCCCTGTAGTTTAAGCGGCTGTCTGTCAATGGATAAGCTTGGAGATAATTTTATGGTATAGTTCTGTCTCTGGGAGTCCACTTTCCTCCTCTCCATTAGAATGGTTATCTTCTTTCTGTTATACTTCCAGTATTAGATTAGTAGTCATCACATCGTGCTGCTGAGAAAGGAGAGAAGAATCCAAGAAGCCAGCAATGTAACCAACCACCTTCATTTAAAATTAGGACACTCTGATCATTTAGTTATACTTTTGTTTATTACACTGTCTACCTCTACTTTGGAGATGCCATATGGCATGGTTTTGTCATTCAGGAACACCTTCCCTGAACATACACACTCATAGACACAAAGCATGGACTGACATAGCAAACAGGGCATGGTCTGTTTTGTGGGTCTACTCAACTATATATGTTTTCAGATAAAATCAGTTAAGAATAAAAGACATAGTCCCAAAATTACATCTTTTCTTGGAATACCACCTCAATAGAGAAGATGAACTTTTGACTTTGAGACAGTCACATAATTCATAAGCTTACTTTTGTTCCTCTCTAGAAGAGATATAAACTATAAGACTGTACAAATTAAATCCATATAGATTTTTGCATAATATTTTTCCCACATAATGTGTTTTTCTTTTCTGTGGATAACTGATTTGTAGACTCCTGAAGAATTCTAAGCATTAGTTTTAAATTCCTGTTATCGATTTTGAGTTTCTAAATTTTCCTTGGCCTTAAGGTTTGTCTATTTCAATTTTCTAACATCTATCACCCTGCAGCAATTCAAATATTGTACTTGATCACAGAGACATTAAGAATTAAGATAAAATGGAGATCACATTTCATTATTTAAGAGTGAGTACACACAGATCCTGTCCCTTAAAGATTTGAATGCTTGCCAAAATTAAATTGAAATAAGTTGTGTGTTCATTTACTCTCAATTCATGTGATGACTAAAATAATGAAATAAATGAAGCATTTAATTTAAATGATACTTCATCTGTCAATGGTATTTGTGCCAATTTCCAATAGCTTTTGGTAGTGTTAATGTAATTTGACTTTTGAGCAATTAAGTGGTGCATTTAGTACTGGCAAGATGATTAATTAGAAATGTTGGCCAATATGCCAAAGAAGTTAACTTTTCTTTCCCGTGTACTTTCATTTCAAAGTATTATAAAAAATCATAGGTGTATGGTATTTTAGGAATGTATTGGACTTTAAGACTGTATAGCCCAATTATCAATCAGATGCATAAGTCTTGTCCACACTGAATAATAGTTGCCCAAACCTAAAGTAACATACATATGTTCCAAGTACATATTGTCTATTGAAGGGAATTATTTTTTAACAAAATAAAGCAAAACAAATAAATAATGAATAAAAATTTGATATCTAGTTCTCGTGTTGATATTAGAAACACATTTTTGTTTCAACAAATTTCTGTCTCCAGAGAAATTGCAGTTTGGTAATAGACTAATGGGTAGAAGAGATTATCATGGCTCTGTGCAGAAGATGCTTACACAGTGGAGATGGGAATGACTGTCAATGTAGCCTCTGAGATGAATGAACTTTGCTTCTAAGATTGGGTTCTCCTGCATCTTGACGAATAATAGCAAATGTCTATTATAATATAGGAGAACAGTTGTAAATAGTAATTAGGTGAATAGTCATGTGATTAAAGGGATGAGGAATTAGATGTATAGATTAGTAGTGCATAATCACACTCTAATCATAAAATATCTGAAATTACACAATGGATATTTGCAGAAGAACAGAGTAATAGTGGGTGAACAGATGAGGGACTAGCAAAAAAAAAAATAGAGAAATGGCCTCTTATCTAACATTATGTAATATCCCAAGAATCAGAAATAAAGAATACTATTAATCAAACTCTTGTATGAGCAGAAAATTTTCACCATCAATGAATGTCATGATGGTTAACCTTGACCATAACTTTGACCTCCTTATGGGAGTACCCATGAGCAAATTCATAAGGACCATAATTCAGTTACCGACAAATTTATAATATAATGACATTATTGAGAAATGGTGAAAAGTGGGACCTTTGGAGAAAGGAAGTCCCTAGAACATGTCCTTAGGGCTATGTCTTGCATTGCTGTTTGTCTGTGTTCTCCATTTTTCTGTCCTTCATGGAGAAAGGTTTTCATCATATACTTCTAGTCTATGATGCTTTTCCTTACAATGATCCCTGAACTTTACCTCCAAAGAATTGTGAAATGAGCCTTCTGGCAGCATCAGTCAACACAAATGCTTCCGCCCTCAAGTAGTGATGAGAAATGGTAATTAACACAGACGCCAGTTCAGGCGCCAGATGCGTTGTTTATCAAAAGGACTAAGATATTCTGTTTAACTCTGGAATATAACACTTAAAAGCAAAACTTGAGGCAAAGCCATAATTACATGAAGATCTGAATTTTTCAATAAAAGTGACAGCAATAATTATGAGCACTGGGTTGGAGACATTCCTGAATTCAAAAGCATGCCACTATTCTGTTCTAGTTTCGTGGCTGTATTTGAGCTATAATCCAAACTTTTGAAAGTATAATTGAAAAGAAAACTCCGGCTGACCCTTACCAGTCAAAATCCATGCATAACCTGCTCTTTTATTAGGCAGGAAATGAATGAACAGAGAAATGTGGTTTGTTGATTTTTCCCCTTTTTTCTTGATTAATAAAAGAAAAATCAAGTTGTAAACATCTTTGAAATTTTAAAATGAAGTTCTCAAGAACGACAGCTGGAACAGATGAGAAACAAATTACGACTAAAAAAAAAAATTCATAAGAATAAACTTTAAATACATTACCAAATGTAGAAAGCATGTGTATGGGTGTGTACACATCTACAAGGATGTACATTTGTGTGTGTGTGTGTGTGTGTGTGTGTGTGTGTGTGTGTGTGTATGTGTGTGTGTGTCTGTGTGTGTGTGTGTGTGTCTGTGTGTGTGTGTCTGTGTGTGTGTGTGTGTCTGTATGTGTGTGTGTGTCTGTGTGTGTGTATGTATGTGTGTGTGTGTATGTGTGTGTGTGTGTGTCTGTGTGTGTGTGTGTGTGTCTGTGTCTGTGTGTGTGTGTCTGTGTGTGTGTGTGTGTGTCTGTATGTGTATGTGTGTGTCTGTGTGTGTGTGTCTGTGTCTGTGTCTGTGTGTGTGTTATGGTATAAAGAACCCAGTGGTTCACGTTGAGTCACAGTAGTCAATGCTCTACTCCTTAACCATGTTCCTAGACCTCTTTATACTTCTGTTTGGAGACAGAGTCTTACTAAATTTCCCAAGGTGGTTTTAGATTCACTGGGTAGCCCAGATTTGCCTTGAGCTTGTGCCCCTCCTGTCTTGCCATAAGTAACTAGAATTAAAAGTTTATGTTATGGTACCTATGTCTTGCGTAAAATAGATATGTACAAATGTTGTCATATGAGAAAGTTCTTTTTTTTCTTCTGTTCAACACAAAAAACCGAACACCTTAAGTCTCTAGCTCGAATCTTTCATTCATTTCTTATTTTGGAATGTTTAAACTTGTTTCTGTTATTGAATAACTACAGCATTAAAAGAGAGGCAGATTATGTCATTCTTCTATGTCCTACTTAGCTCTAGAAGCTTTGCAATTCTCTGCTTTTAACTCTTTGTCTTCTTACAATTTAGGTTTTTCTAGTTATTGTCAACAGTAGAAGTTGACAATGTCCCATAGCTGAGGTGGAAGTTGACCTTGGGTCTCACCTATTTGGGTTTCCCTCTCTGTTTTGCTCAGAATATCCATGTGGAATCATATTCACCACCACCACCATCACCAACACACACACACACACACACACACACACACTCACACATACACTGCAGCTCATTGATCACATTTCGGTATCTATCCCTCATTGCTCCTTCTTTATTCCTTCTTTATTTTCCCAGGGTGGGTTGCTATTTCAGGGCTTACCCTTTGAGAACTTTGTCTTATCTTCGCTCTTTCTCCTCACACACAATATTGAGGTTAATCAGTTAGAAACATCATGGAGGACCCCAAAGACACAAATGACTTCTATAATGCTGACAGTGTGTGTTATCCGTAATGCCTTGAACTGAAGTTTACTCATCTGTTGCTTTCACAGTCTTAGTCCTAGACAATCTTCAACTCCTCAGTCCATTCCATGTGTCATACAGATACTTCTTGGACACAAACTTCTCTGTGGCAGTTTTCATCACAAACAGATCCTTTCAGGTATTATTCTTACTGAAGGAATAGTATTTTTGTCTCACAGTGAACCTTATTTTTATTGTTCTGCAAATATTCCACGTGATAATATTTTTTGTGATTTATCTCACAGCAAATGACACTTAGACTGCTTCCCCTTTCACTCCTATATTCGGCCTTGGGGGTCACTGAGACAAGCCTTGGGTCTTAGCCTTGCTGCTTGTGGCCATACTGGTAGTTACTGAAGATCTCTCCCATCTGGAAAAGAGCTTGGGGTACCAAGATGACCAGAGTTGTGGCTACAGTGGGGCTGATAAGTGCTTTCTGAGATCTACTTTACATCCACAAGAATAAATTCCTTATGTAAATATCTATTTTTAAAACTGCAAGCCTTACTTTAAACAAACAATTAACACATTTTTTTACATGTTATGCATACAATGACAATCTCCAAGTACCTGTGAATATCACTTTGTTCCAAGGTAGGCTGTTTACTAGAGAGAACTCTCCAAACAGAGATGGTTAAGGCTACATGGTGACTTCAGGGGACAATCCCATCATTTGAGCTTAGTGCAATATCAATAAAATCTGATTGTAAAATTGATATAATAGTGGTTCATCACAATTAATAGCATGCAATATGCTTTTTATATTTTTATGCTTCTTTACTTTTGTATCTCCATGCTTCCTCTGGAAGGATCAGCATCAATATGATTTTTAAATGCTTCAGTGCACAAATTTTGATAAATGTTTCATAATACAATTGTGTGCATTTTTTTATATCTATACTGGTTTTGTGTGTCAACTTGACACAAGCTGGAGTTATCACAGAGAAAGGGGCTTTCAGTTAAGGAAATGCCTCCATGAGATCCAGCTGTAGGGCATTTTCTCAATTAGTGATCGAGGGGGGAGGGCCCATTGTGGGTGATGCCATCCCTGGGATGGTAGTCTTGGGTTCTATAAGAAAGCAAGCTGAGGAAGGCAGAGGAAGCAAGCCAGTAAGCAGCATATCTCCATGGCTTCTGCGTCAGCTCCTGCATCCTGACTTGCTTGAGTTCCTGTCTTGACTTCCTTTCGTGATGAACAGCCATGTGGAAGTATAAGTTGAATAAACCCTTTCCTCCACAACTTGCTTCTTGGTCATGATGCTTGTGCAGGAATAGAAACCCTGACTAAGACAAATGCCAGACCAAACACTTAATTTTTAAAAAGATATTTCATGACTGCCTTCCAGAATTTGGGCAAGATTTAAAAAAAAAAAAAAAAGAACAAATAAACAAGAATAAGAAAAAAACAAAACCAGATAATAAAACAAAATACCTCTAAGTAAACACTCAGGTCAAAGTCATATGAAGCAGAGGTCAACTCTATAAGCTACTTACAGCTAATGGTAGAGTTCCCTAGCTAGTGAGGCCCCTGGGACAGACAAGGTCTATTCTAGCAGAGAAAGTTGACCTTTCTTTTCTTTCTTCTTTTTTTTTTTACAATCTAATTTGCATGGAAACTTTCCAGCCAGGGAAGGTTAAGACTCTCCTGATACTGGTCCAGTGATTGGGCAATCCACCTTTTCCCATTAGCATCTGCTTTGAGCCCTCCAATGTAAACAGTATTAGTGGCTAGGTTCCAGGAGTCATTGGATAGCAGGTACTCTCTTTGTTTACAGATGTTCTTTGATTCAAGATTAACATAGAAAATGAGAAGCTGAATGCCTTGGATGCCTGCCAGAAAAACAGGAGGGAAAATGGCTGGTAAGAAAATGAGACACACTTTGGTTTTTCTGGTTTATGTATTATCAGGATAGAGGAATGCGTTAAGGAGAATAGAAATAAATGATAGAAAAGGGAGGATGAGAGAAGATCTAAGAAAGAACGATTAGAAGATGAGAAATAATGATAAGAACAACCTTTGTGACTATGCAGATTTAAAGTCTTTTACAAGGGAATTGATTTATTATTTGCTCTGTGGTATACGTTATAAATAGCATATAGATCTTATGTGACAGCTTATGCAACAAATATGACGATGCTGAGCATTTTATATGTAGTAGGTCATAGTCTAGAATGGGGTCAACTCACAAGAGAGGGATGTCCTCAGGGAGAGAAGCAAGCCTGATGCTAATACATGCAACTGAGGACTGTCTTAGTCATGTAAGAATGAACAGGGCTGGAACATAATTGGAACTTTAAATTAACATGATTTGTTGGTCATATTAATAGGAAAGCTGGCAGAGCCTACCATAAGCTAGCTCACGGATTAACAAAAGCAGTAACTGTGTTAGTGAAGGTGTGCACAGCACTGAGAAACAGACTTGAAAAAAATAACAACCGTAAAATTATTTTCATTGCTACTTCCTAACAGTAATTTTCCTACTACTATAAAAATGATGTGAATAATAATTAATATAAAGATTTTAAAGGTTTGCCAAAAGGGTTGTAAGACCCACAGATTGAAAACCACTGTTTTAAAAACTAATTTTACACCTCTAAGGCCAGATCCAAACAAACAAAAGAACAAACAAACAGCCCCTGAATGTACTATTTCCTGAATCTGGTTAAGACTCTGAAGAAACAGTGTCTTTGTACAAGTGACAAATTCAATCTGGTATCAATGGATTAAGAGTTTATTTCTTTTATTTTCTTTGGTGGTTGGTAAGGACTGGATCCATCAAACTGTAGCTAGTTGTGCATTTCTGCCTGCTTAAATACATTATTTATGAACAAGAATCTCAATTTGGATTTTGTTAGATGAAGTCATTTTAGTAATATACTTGTGTGTTCTGAAAATGGAGTGAATTCAACAAAAATGTTATTCATATTCACAGACATTAAGCAAACGTCTATTATTCTTACAAATAAGCATGCATAAATAATTTAAATTGTATGAAAACACTGTTTCGCTTACAGAGATCCTATTAACTATAAATGGTGTTAAGTGGTTTCTTAGTTCTTTGTGTCTTCATTTTTATCTGCTTACTTAAAATATTCATGGACCTGACATTTTATTTCATTGGATACGAGTTATACTCTACTCAAGGAAGTGATGGTTTACAATGAAATCAGACACTAAAGCTCAGTAGTATCTATTGTGAAATAAGCCCCAAGGAAAAAGAGAAAACATACTTCCAGGACAAATATAAACATACAAAAATATAAAAGCATAGGTTCAGACAAGGTTAGTATCATCTGGTATATTAAAAAATAAAGCAAGAAAGATAAGTGATTATCATCAAGAGGAAATTTTTTTCCTCTGGAATTATTCAAGTCCACCCATATAATTAGCTCATTATCAGTATTAATTGAGGGATTAAGAAATGGTCATGAGGTCATTCTTACATTTAAAGACTTCTATCCTCACATGTATAGAACAAACTCGGCAAAATAATAAAGCTTACAGTGAACAGGTTAGATTTCAGTCTGAATTCAGAAGTCTTAAACCGGAAGGCCATTTATTTTCTTTCTTCTTCAATACATGCCGTCACATTTGTCTACGTCAAAATTATCAAGCAGAACGTGAGGCATCACAAGTAACCTATGAAGCTGAAGTCATCCCACTTAAATTCAAATCCAAAACAGAAAATTGCTTCATAAATCTCTCAAGTTGACCAACAGCACACTTACCTTTATCGTCCCCCAAGAAATGTATTGCTTAATGTGCCAAAAATTATGTGAAGCTCTAGATTTTCTTTTATAGAAATTTTCATTGCAAGTTACTTGAGAAACTTTTAAACAAGTTACCACAATTTCAACTTAAGTTGAATTGATGTGGTTAACGCAATTGGAAATTTCTCTTTGTGTGTGTGTGTGTGTGTGTGTGTGTGTGTGTGTGTGTGTGTGTGTTTCTTAAATGCCCGTTATTTTTTTGAATCCTGCATATTTCATTTTCTAGGGATTGTATGATATTTTCTTTCATGGGACTGTCAGATCCTCCTTCCTAGAAGAACAATTTTTCTATTCTTCTACTTATTTTAAAATAATAGGCAAATTAGGTCCCAGCCCCCAACCCTAGCAGGTAACTCCTCTATTCCAAGGATTACTTCTGCCAGAAAAGCAGATTCACATTTCTTTTTCCTCTTCAGATCAACATCTTCAGTCTTACAGTAGAAAATCTGCTGTGCTTTCCTCTTCCATTTTGACCTCACCCTCACCACATCACAAAGCTCTCGTCCAACTTTTCTTCTTCTGTTCATCTCATTATCAAAGTCTCCAACACCAGTAGGACATATCCTGGGGACACAGCAGCTAAGCAAGCCCAAGACACAGGTACACAGAAAATTTTATACCAGAGAGCACAGAGCCATCATATTGTCTTAAAGTACAGGAATATGTAGAAACCAAGGAACAAAGGGCTCAACTAACAGAGACAAAAGCAGATACCATCACCCAGACCTAATCAAACCAATCAAAAATGTCTAGATAACAGTATAAAAGCATAATCAATAAAAGCCAGGTCAATATGTCTCCAACAGACCCCAGCAACCCTATCACAGCCAGCACTGAATATTTCTTTATAGCTGAACTAAAGGAAAAGACCTAAAAACAGCCTTATGAAAATGGTAGGCTCTTAAAGAGGAAACAAATAAATTTCTTAATGAAATCCAGGGTAACAGGAACCAACAAGAAAATGAATAAAACTACTTAAGAACTGAAAATGAAAGTAACATTGATGAAGAACCTCAAATTGAGAAAATTCTAAAGATGGAAAATTTGAAAATTCAAACAGAAACTACTTGAGATGAGCTTTCCCAATAGAACATGGGAAATGGAAGAATGACTCTCAGTTCTTGATAGTTAAAAAATAAATGGATATATATTATCAAAAAGATATTGAATTGTAGATCAAAGAAGATGTTGACTTGCAAATTTTCCTGACATGGAATATCCAGGAAATCTGGGATACTAAGAAAAGACCAAGCATAAGAATAAAGAAATAAACCAATTATTGTATAGCCATTATGGAAATCATGGCAGTTCCTAAGAAAGATGGGAATTAATCTACCTCATGATCCAATTATACTGTTATTGGCCATATCTTCAGAAGATGCTTCATCTTACAACAGAGAGCTTACACAGCCATGTTCACTGATGCTCTATTCATAATAGCCAGAAATTGTAAATAGCCTAGGTGTCCCTCAATATAAGAATGGACAAAGAAAATGTGGTGCATTGTTATTCAGTTGTTTAAAAAAATTGACATTATGAAATTTGCAGTCAAATGGATGAAAAAAGAGAAAGGAAAAAAATTCCAACTGATTCCAGAATCTAGATTCAGAAATACATAGTATGTATTCACTTATATCTGGGTTTTAGCCATGAAATAAGTGACAACCAAGCTACAACACTACAATCATAGACTCAGTGAGCTCAGGAATGAAGAAACAGACCAGGGGCTGGGTGCATTGATTTCACTGGGAGGGGGAAATAGAATAGATGTTAGTAGTGGACTTGATGGTATGCAGGGAAGAATGTGAGGATCAAGTGAGAAGTGGCAGAGGATTTAGGACTGAGGAAATGACTGAAGGGAGAGACGGCTAGAACTAAAGGGCATTTGAGAGGTAGTATGGAAACCTGGTGAAGTGGGACCTTCCTATAATATGTGTAGGCAATTCTAATGATGTCCCCAAATAATGTGGGAGACAGAACTATTACAAGTCACCTCTTGTTACCAAACAAAGCATCCAGTGCCATGACTGGGTTTCATCCAATTGAATTGTTGGCTGAAAGAGTTCCATGGAAACCCTCAATCAGCCATGACTGCTTCCAAGACAACTGACAGCAAGGATCCATTACTGAAGGTGACACCTACCTAACCCATTGAATGTGAAGCGCTCAAGGTGGTGCTTATATAGATGCTTTACCCTAGTGTTCTAGTATCTATGGCACAGAAAGGGACTCCAACGGCTATCATAGGAGAAAAATAAACATTAACTCAACCACAAAGACATTAATCTACAATCTGTCCTGCCTGTAAAATATTCTATGACAATGGTGGTAAAAAATCTTGTGGAAGTAATTAAGTGATGTCTGATTTTACTTAAAGCTGATTCCATGAGAAGGAGCCCATGATTGACACTGCTTGGGTGAACAAACACCATAGCCCAAAGACAGAGTAAAACCGCATAGTACTGTTCTAAATTAAAAAAAAATAACAATGAAATAGCTATTAATGTTCATAGACCAGTGCCTATTCAGATAGGAATAATTATAGAGACCCTAAGTCTGACATTACACATAAGCACACATGTGCATGTGCAAACACACACACACACACACACACACACACACACACACACACGAGGGGGAGGTTAGAACATATAGTTTATATAGTTCTAAATGAGATGTCTCTATTAAATTCCTCAGAGCACCCTGTGAAAGAGGAGTCAAAGGAGTGGGAGAGACAAAAGATGGAGGACACCAGGGGAGCAAAGTAAAACAACTAAGCAAAGCACATATGAACTCTCAGAATCTGAAGCAATAATCACAGGGCCTACAAGGGGCTGTATCAGGCCTTCTGTATATATATTATAGCTTTCGATTAGTACTTTTATGGAACTTCTGAATATGTAAACAAGTTCCTCTATGATTCTTGTGCCTGCTCTTGGTTTGTCTTGTCCAACTTTGTATGTTTTTTTTTTCGGTTTTTTTTTTTTTTTTTTTTTTGGTAATTACCTTATATTTTATTTTGTCATGTTTGGTTGCTATCTCTTAGAAACCTGTTCTTTCCTAATGAGAGACAGAAAATAAGTGGATGTACATGGGAGGGGAAATGGGGGAAGAACTGAAAGGTGTATAGGGAGGAAAAACTGTATTCACATTATATTGTATGAGAAAAGAATCTTTGGTTAATGAAAGTCAGAAAACATTTAGCTCATGAATACTCAAAGCCGATTTATTTAGTTCTTTTTTCTTTGTTTTAAATTTACTTTTCATCTGCTGTACATGCAATCACCAACCATAGGACCACATTTACAAAAGAAACTAAGACCATTCACGTTTTATAGAAATTGAGAAGGAGAACATTTTAATTTTGGTTAAAATTGGCTGCAGACTTGGGTAGCTAAAAGTGACCAACTTCATCCAGTAAGGTCTCAGCTATCATTAGCATCTTCCTCTAAAATCTCAGGACTTGAGATGGCTTTAAATTAATTATAATCAAGCACAGATTCTAAAGCTGATTGTTTTATTCATTCCTTAAAACAAAAAAATATCTACCTAATATCTATTACTAGTACTCATCTTTGGAAAATGCTCCACTAATCATTGCTCTTCCTATGTCAATTATCTTTCCCTGTCCTAACATGACCTTCAGTAACCTACATGATTCGAACTTGGCTCTCCCCAGCTCTCTACCTAGTAGGTCTTATATGGTCTAATACTCCCGAACTCTTCACATTTTGGTTTAGAGTTTCTTATGTTATATCCTGTGGTAAGAAGTCCTCCTTTTAATATTAAAGGTAGAAAAAATTTGATAGTTTCTTTCATAAGTAATGGAGTTGCCATTTCTGCAAAAACATAAGTCCATAAAACTTCTTTATACCTGTACAATGCATATATTCATTGATTATGGCTAAAAGTCGCAGCAGCAAATCCAACAGTGTTATCACTCTTTTTTCCTACAATAAAATTTAATTAAACTGATTGACAACACTTCAAGTGGCTTATTATAACCTCACAGGATCATATAGACCCCCTTGATGGTGAGGGACTATTAGAATCAAATAATCTTAAGCAGAAAGGAGTGAAAGAAAAACGATCATTCTCTCACGTGAAATGAATATCAGTACATGCTACTATACAAATCCTGTATCATGCTAATATATCAAGTCCTATATTCCAGGTAGTGATGGGATGTGGGCAACAGAGGAATGCACTAACTGATCCCTATGCCTTAGAATTTTCATGACCTCTCACTTGGCTTGATTCTGTCTACTGCCTGCATCTTTCCTTGGCAGATATTCCATGTACCTGGAATCTCTAACTTCATGTGTTCTCTTTTGTATCTTCATGTCCACTTTCACAGCTTCACAGAGTGTCCTCTTGAGAAATGCCTCCAAGGCTTCTAACTCTTCTTGCCATTGCCTAACCTGCCAAATATTCATGGAAGATATCGTGACCCATAACTCCTGTATTCTACATACCTACAAAAGGAGAGTGACAGATAACACCAAGTGTTCTGATGCCTCCTGTAGCAATACCTGGGTCCCTTAGGACAATTAATGCTGTGAGTTTAAAAAGAGGAGAAGAACTGTGAAGAGGAGGAAGAGGAAGAAGAAGATGGGGAGGAGGGTGAGGATGAGGAGGAACAGGAAGAGGAGGAGGAGAAGGAGGAAGAGGCAACAGCAAACATGATAGTAATCAGAACTGAGGATCTGGAGAAAGCAATTCTTATGAAATATTACAATACCCTTATTTATCTGTAATCACGGGGACTCTTCTTAGCCTATTCCTCAAAAGAATTCAAAAGTCTTTTCCTTGCTTTATCTTTCAATTGTCACAGTGTCCACCTTTTCTGTATCATAAATTATATCCACCATGTTGTTCCGCATGACCCCTTATTGAATATGCAGGGAATCCAACAATGAAGCAAAAATAAAAAGGTGAATGCGAGTGCTCCTCAGATCTCCCTCAGAGTTAAAGTCGAAGAAATATTCTTTCAGACTAAAAATTCAAATATATTAACAGCCCAGCAGCTTCCATATTCATTTATGTTTATTGCTTCAGGCTCAGTCAGAAATATCCTGACAGATGGAGGCTGAGTTCCTTGTTTCGGTTTCTATGATGTTTCTTGATAATGAAATGGATATGTGCCTCCTTGAATGCTTCTAATGGGAAGCAATCCAATTTCCTTCTGACCTTGTTTTCCACGGCCTATTAAAGAGTTAAATAGTAAAAGTGGGCGGCATCACGCATGATCTGCACATAAATTTAAAAGAAACATACATTGCAGATGTTGTGGATTTCATTTCACTTTTATTAATGGCAGAACTAGGTAGTTAGCACATCCTGTTTGAAGGTGAGTTTGAAGAATAAACTATTTTTGAAAATCGGGAATATTAAAACAGCCATGCAAATTGGAGCAAAAGTGCTTTTCACAAGTGGGGAAAGTATTGTCTCACTATGTAACAATTACTTGGCACGCCGGCAGACAAAATTTACATTACGTTCCCCTCAAATGCCTGCAATTTAAAACGTAATAAAAATGAAGCAGTTTCCCTTAACTGTTCTTCTACTCTCCAGAGTTGCAAGGAGCTGTACTCAATGGTAGTCTGAAGATTTTTGAAATTGTCAGAAAATGTCACAACTATATTTTTTTTATGGTTTAACATGCTTTTATGCATTCATTAGGATCCTGAAACAAATGAGCTTTGGATGAAGAGGCACTATTAAAGCTCGAATGCATACGAAGTCCAGACTGTATAACATAGAAGACAGTAGTCCAACATTACTGTCAAGCTTCTCACAGGAGATAGGTTATAATATTCAGATCATTCTAAAGTCTCAAGAATCGAGTGATCACATATATGACCATTAAACACCAAGAATTTCTTTCATCCTTTCATTTGTTTGATTAGCTCATTCTGCCTGCCCGTGGTTTCAAACACTTACTGTGGTCCTTTTAGTCTCCAGAAAACATTCAGGTGGTCCTGAGGGGTTGCCTTCCTCTTTCAAGACGTTTGTTTTCTGTTCTGTTCTCCAGACACCATTCTGAACTCTTTTGATACAAGACCTGAGAAAAGAATTTAGTCCATCCAAAGCATTCACCATCCAAAAAATATTCTGATCAATTCTTCCATCAACACTTAGGTTTCTTTCTCCCTCTCCTCAGGACTTTACATGTGGTTACTTAAGTTGCCTCATAAGAGCACTATGCAGGCCACATTGTAGTGGATTTCATTCTTAAGGTTATCTTCCCTGGCCGTTGCTATCTAGTCCATATTTATGCCTTAAAGAGGTCTCTGTGCATATATATTGGGATCGTAGCTCCCTGGAAGCCTTAAGTTGATTTGGCATCTGATCTTTCTTTTTGTATAGTTTGATAGCTGTTTTTTGGGTGTGTGCAGGGGGTTATGCTCTAATGTATTTTTTTTTTACCAGTTATACCTCTATTATCTCCTTCTAAAAAGCCTTCTTTTCCCCACTTTATGAATAGATTTAAAGAGGAGTGAGAGATAGGCAGGTGAGTGGACAGCCTAAGCTTTAAGATATGATTCACATCAAAATAAAATCACTTCCATCCAGCAAATGCACATCCTTCTTCACTTTCCTTCACCTCCCCATGTTCTGCTTTAAACTAGTGATAATTCTGAAATGCACTTGATAATTTCCATTCTTCTCTAAATAAGTTTAGTACATGTGTCTAAGATGCTTAAATCTCCTTTTTTTTTGATTTTTAAAAAAGTTTTATTTATTTACATAAATGCAAATAAATAGAAGAGGGCATTGGATTTCATGGAACTACAGTAATAAATGGTTTTAAGCCAACATATGAATGCGTGGATTTAAACTCAGGACCTCTGGAAGACCAACCGTTGCTCTTAAACACTGAACCATCTTTCTAGCCACCTGTTTGGATATTTTTTTTTCCCATGAAACACTCACTGAGAGTGAGTGAAGGACACGGGCAGAACGGGCTGGATTCTAACATGGGAACTCAGGAGCATCCACCACCATGGATATTTTTATTACAGATTTCTGCGTTCTCTTGCCTCAATCTAAGGTGATGGTGTATTTTTTTATTTAATAATCATCTCACACACTTTATTCCTTTATTAATAATATGTTATTTTTGGATAATTAAGCTAGCTCCCAGGCATTTGAATTACATTACTATAATCAGGACATGTTAAATATACAGAATAAAATTTAGAAAATGTATGTGTGGATATTGCCTCCATTCCACGAGGGAATAATAAAATAGAAAAAGGAGAGTAGTTACCATTTTTCCAGCTTCATTTGAGTAAACTTTAAAAGACTGCATGGTCAAGTTCTGCTTGCTTTGAGGTAACTCACAGAAATGAGCAAGTGCAAAGTATTATATAAAGGTAGTCTTAGTTCATCTGAGCCCTCTATACTATCTACAGTGGTAGTATGAGAAACCAATGAACATGCCATTAGCGCCAGACATGTCTAAGATATGCCATGCAGTATTTTGTTTTTAATCAAACCCAAGCCAGTATCAGCAATTTCAAGAAGATTTATTTATAGGGCTGGAGAGATGGCTCAGCAGTTAGGAGCATTCTTGAGGAGGACCTCAGCTCAATTCCCAGAATTCACACAAGGCAGCTCACAACTGCCTATAACTGCATCTCCAGGGGATTCAATGGACTCCATAGGAAGAAGCACAGACCCACATACAGTCCTCCACACATACACATAATTAAAAAAATACAAATAAATCTAAAAACAAGTCTTTAGAATTTGCTCATAACTTTGGATTCATAGAGAGGTATATAAGGATAATTATATTTCTCCTTTGACTAAGAATTAACCTAATGAGCTATTCCAGGGAACAGGTATAATAGGAGATTCTTGTGCTGGTATGATTGACTGAATAGTTCAGTTCTTGTAATTCACCATTTGAACAGAACAGTGTCAAGTAGCTGATAAAGCTAACTGGGAGACTATACCTGAGATCAATGATCAAAGTGAGAGCCTTTCACCATTTTCCCACATTTAGAATTTGATAGCCATTGGTGAAACGTGTTAAGTCCATCATGCTGATGACAACATGCTCATAGATCTACTTCAAGCACGTAGCTGCTGCTGAGAGTGGAGGGAACAATGGACACTGTCTTACCAAATTCCTCCCAGTGGCTGGTGTAGATGTATCCGCTCAATATAGAAGTAAATTTATCCTTGCGGAATGAGTTAATGCGATAGGAGAGGCTAAATGTGTTGTTTGTATACTAGAATTTTATGGAGAAGAGATGAACATCACCTTTCAGTAAAAACAAGGGGACTGCATAGGCAGGTTCTGGTACATTCCAATGTTAAAATGAACTAAGAACTTTCTCTATAATCAGTGCTCCTAACTAGAAAAATTCCCAAGAACATTTTTGTTCTATCAACTATTTTAGTTATATCTTTAAGGTAGACATCAAGGAAAGAATATGGCAAGAATACACTAATGTAATACAAATGGAAAGACAGAGACCGGAGGCTGGACTTTAGATCATGTCTGTAGAAGAAAAATAACTTTGCAGTTGAAAGTGGAGACCACAGGATTGGGTTGAAAAGAAGGAATTAGGAGATAAAGATGCTGCCACATTCAGGACTGTGGCAGATTAAGGATTTGAGGGACATTGTGAACATTGCCATCTACTGAGATAAAACTATTTATGTTTATAAGACCAAGGTTTGATAAAAAGTACATTTTCCAAGGACCTGTAGGAAAGAAAAAGTAGGAGATCTCTGAGGAAAGCCTTCTTGGCTTAGTTCTGTGAATTTGTCTGATTTTAAAAATCCTTTATATCAGATCAGTATGGTTTGCTGAAAATTAAGCCTATTTATTGTTAAATGAAAAATTCCAAGAAAGGGAGATACCCATGTATTGGAAATATAACAAAATCTGCAGGGCATACAAACAGGACTTTTGAAAACTAAAGAGAATGAGAAGGTAGATTCAGAGCTATTGTTTCAATGACTGGGACAATGTGAACCACTTGAACATGTTTTAAAAATTTTAATATTCTGGTCACATTTCTGCCCAGCTTCATCATAATTTGAGATTATAAGAAAGAGTTGTCAGTGATTTAGATACCTAAATAAATTTTTCAAGGGAAGAGTCAACTTTGAGGGCCATTGGTACAGATCGTGTCTCAAATGTCAATGAACAAGTCTTAATGCAGAGAACTTCAAAAGAGCCAAGAGAAACGCTTTGGGGAAATTTTCTCTTTTATATTTTCTATCTAGTTAAAAAAAAAAAATAAGTGGACTAATTAGTTCAAGAAATCTCAAGTTAAAATATACAAACAGAAACAATATGGGGAAGAATGGTTTATTCCACTACAAACTCCTCTAGTTATAATAATGACTGCCCCAGCAAGATATGCTCTTTCCCAAGATATGCTAATCGGGGCAATGGTAGCATGAATCCTTTGGGAGGAACTAACCATTTTTTGATTGGGTTTCAGTCTCTTTACAAAATAAACTGATGCCTGGTACTGTTACATAAGTTAAGAGTTTATGGTTGAGTGAGTCATAGGCCCCACAGGGGGGAAAAAAAACTTACTACTATTATTCTGCTAAATGCATTTAATATTTAACTGCTCTGTCTGGCATGCATCTTTATGCCCATAGATCAACACATCTCTCAACCCTCATCAGAGCACATTACTTGTACAGTATCTGGCACTTGCTGTCAATACTCACAACTGAATAAAGTGCAAAGAGAAAGAGTCTTACCTCTGAGTGGAATATCAATATTGCATCCCCTTTTCCTGAAGTAGCATATCAACATAGTAGAGAGGCTAGAAATGCTGTAACAGCCAGATATCATAAATGATTACTAGCAAAATGATGTTTTCTGGACACAGTAAAGTCAGAGCTGTTACATACAGTTCGACGCCATGCACAAAACAAAGCCATCTAAAGTTACAGCACTGATTGCCAAGGGAGACACAGCTTCTCATCATAGCAGAGGAGGGGTTGGTGGTGGACAGCTTCTAGGTGATGGAGAATCAGAGGCCTTTAAGCATGAAGCTCCTGATGGACTATACATGTTCCAGTGGACAAACCTACACCCATGTACACTAGCAGCATGGTGTGGATTCAGTAAGTTTACACATAGCACATGAAATTGAGAAGGAAACACAATAAATAGGATTATGGGAAAGTTGGAGGAAGTGGGGAGAAAGCCACTGGTATATTGGATCTAACCACACGTATTCATGTATTAGATTTTCATTTCAAAAATGAGTTTTTCCTTTACTCTGTCAATTACAACATTTCCTCAGACTTATATCATTGGAAAATTGTTTTCAATTTTTCTTTAGAGTTTATTGACTCTAAAATATGAGAAAAATATGACATGAAGAAAAATAAGATTATACTTGGACATTTGTGCCTGAAATTAGTCTTTTTTTAAAAAGGTGCGGCACACAGGATGAATACTAGATAAACATGAACATGAAATTTACCTCAAAAAAGAAAAGAGATAAAATAGAAATCTCTGACTCAATATTCTTGTTTGTCACTTCTTTAGTACCAGAGGTCAATTACAAACGGAAATAACAGTTTGGCATAATAATAAACTTTGAAAGCCAGGAATCCAGGGCCGAAGAGATAGCTCAGTGGTTAAAATCACATACAACTCTTGCAGAGAACTGAGATTTGATTTCCAGCACCCTCATCTCGTGGCTTACAGCCACTGAAATATCCAGTTCCACTATGTTTCCACGTTCTTTTCTGGCATCTGTAGGCCCCTCCATACACATATGCATGCTGACATATAATTACATATACATAATTTTTGCAAAAAAGAAAAGCTTTATTGATTTTTTTCTGATGAGTGATTATCTACAGTATCTTTTTTAATTAAATTTTTTTCTCTTGTACAATACATTACCACTGCTGTTTCTCCTTCCTTTTCGCCTTCGAACTCCCCTCCATTTCCTCTCTCCCCCACATCCACTCCCTGTTGTTTTCCTTAAGAAAACAGCAGGCTTCCAGAAGACAATAACACAAACATAATAATAATAATAATAATAATAATAATAATAATAATAATAATATACAATAAGACAAGGCAGAAACCTACTATCAAGACTAGGCAAGGCATCCTAGTAGGAGACAAAGAGTCCCAAAAGCAGGCAAAGGAGTCAGAGACAGACCCACTCCCACCGCTAGGAGCCCCACAAAAAATCACCTAGTTAATAGCCATAACAAGTATACAAAGAACCCGGTACAGATCAATAAAAGCTCTGTGCTTGCCTCTTCAGTCGCTGTGAACCCATGTGAGCCCATGTGAGCCCTGCTTAGTTGAGCCAGTGGGTCATGTTCTCCTGGGGTCCTACATCCCTTCTGACTCCTACAATCATTTATCCACCTCTTCTGCAAGTCTCTCTAAAGAACCTAATAATAATAGTAATTATTATTATTATTATTATTATTATTATTTATTATAATATGGAAGAGGGGTAGGAGGAGAAGAAGAAGAGGAAGAATAAGAGGAGGAAGAGGAAGAGGAGGAGGAAGAGAAAGAGGAAGAAGAACAACAAGAAGAAGAGAGGGAGGGGGAAAGGGGAAGGGCAGGAGGAGGAGGAGAGGAGAAGGAGAAGAAGAAGGAGAAGGGGAAGAGGAAAGGGAAGGAGGAGGAGGAGGAGGAGGAACCTAAAAATCCCAACTGCTGAGCAGGCAGGATGGGAACAGATATAATCTTTTGGAGAGAAAGCACATCTGTGTAACTTTTATTATAAAATGTTGACATAATTATTCCAGTTTAGTATCTTAAATTAGGCTTTACCAACATACACATGGAGAACATGTGAAATGTAGGAGGTTCAATATTCTCTGTGGTTTGAACTATCCCATGAAATCCTCAGGACATATCTTCTAAGCCAAAAGAGAACTCACTGAAAGGACTTGAGGCAGTGAATCAAGATGAAAGCAGAGGGCTATTCAGGAGATCTGCTATTAGCCTTACTCACTGTGGGATTGTGTTAATTTTCATGAAAGAAGCCCAGATAATGACAACACATATGTCAGATTCAACATTGCCCCAGAAGTAACGTGTCTAGACCTGTCACTTCCAGACACTGGTTATGTGACATGACAGTTGTCTTATCTCTTTCACCTGAGTTTTCATACACAAGTATAGATGAAGAACAGAGCTGTGGGGATTTGACTGTTAATCTGAATTTTTTCTTTTAAAAGGGGGAAGTTAATAGGTCTGTTTCTATTATTAATACATTGGCAGAGCCATGGATCTACATCAGTTAGACCTCCAGTTTTCAGAGTCTAATGGCACTGAAAAATTGTTTCAACAAATAGATTGAAGCCAAGCACTAACAATACATATGAAGATTATCAAGGTATCGGAGCTCCTGTTCATTTTCCTAGCACTGGTGGCTTAGAGTTTGAGACAGAGTGTTGTCTTTTTGTCTTTCCTTAAAAACCAACAAATCTCAATTCACTAGCAACTCCACATGCTTGAAGTTTGAGTTTTTGTTGGTGTATTTGTTTGTTTTTACCAAAATACCCTAAACAAGAATAAAAGTTAAAGGAGACTGGGTGTGACTTTGGTTATAAGTGGTTACTTATAAGAAACAAGTTATTTGGAGTCTTAAATTGTAAACTTGATGTGTGACAATCTGAATATTAATAATAATTGTGTTGCATAATACAATGATCTATATTTTTTAATTGTTTTTATTTTAAGATTTGTTTCATTAGTTTAATCATGTGCACGTGTTTGCGTCTTTGAGTGTGAGTGTCCATGGAAGTTAGAAGCATACAGTCCTCTAGATATGGAGTTACTGGTGGTTGTGTGCCACCCAATGTGGTACCGAGAACGTCTGTTATGAAAAGCCATATCCAAATTAGACCAATGAGTCATCTCTTCATCTCCTAATATATAATTTTAATAAAAAAATTATGAATTATTTTAGGCATCCTAACAAGGTATTATGCCTAGGTTAATAAATGGATTTTTCTCTAAATGTATTACATTCTAATTCTTTTCATAGAAAGGGCAAGAGACATAAATCTTTATACAAAAAGTAAGCTTTCAACTGTGTAACCACTGATGTCACACAAATAATTAAAGGACACGTTAAGAGTAGGTGTGCCAAGGTTTACTTGGGTTAAAAATGTTTGACCTTTCAGGGAATGTTGAATTTTGATCTGTCGCTCTGTATTGTAATGCTAAATTCTATACTCTAATAGATCTAATTGGCTAAGAGTGAATTCTCCCATTTACCAGCTTCTGTTGTGCAAACCTTGTTCCTTAGTTTAAAACTATTGATTAAATAAAAATGGTACAACCAATTACTAGACTGTTTAGAGGTAGGCTGGTTTTTAATTACCTGGTTAAGAGTTGCAGGGAGAGAAGGGGAGAGGAGAATGATCCAAGAGAAAGGAAGAACCTGCCATGAGAAGAGATGGACCATGAGCGCATGGCCAGAAAGTATTTGAGGTACTCTGCTAGGGAAGTAGCCAGGTTAGCAGTTAGAAATGGAGATTAGGGTTTATCACTCACCCCCAGTAATTGTCATAGCCAAATAAAATAGCCAGAGTCTGAGTCTCTTTCATTCATAACCTAGACAGGGATAAGTTTAAACTGGTTCAACTACCAGGGAAACAGGGATGCTAAGCAACCTCAGAAGAAAAGTGGAAGGACTTGTCCCTGTAAAGGGGTTATACAAACAGTGAACTGTTCAAGGAGCTCAGGGAGAAGATACTTTTGTTAAGTAACTGCCTAATAGTTAAAATTCTGTGCTGTAGCCTTTCTGAGCTGTTGTTCATGCTGGGATGGACTCTTTCTCACTCTGCTGCTCCAGTCATCCATACTCTTGTAAATAATCCCAATAAAATCATGAGTTCACCACGCTAGGCTTGGGAGAAATTATTTCTTTGCTGCGGGGTTAGTGCCTTTCTAGGCTAAATAGAGTTTTGCTCTTGTCTCTTTAGAAAAGAATCTACAACAGTATCATAAAGCAACTTTCAGTTTAACTATGCACATAGAAGGATTAATACGAGTTTTAGTTTATTAGATAAATATTTCCGATGTCCAAATTGAAATGACACAAAACAATATGATAAGATGTAGTGATTATCCATGTGTTGTGAAATCCACAGGAAGATGATACTGTATTTTAAAACTCTGGCCATTAAGCCGGGCGGTGGTGGTACACGGCTTTAATCCCAGCACTTGGGAGGGAGAGGCAGGTGGATTTCTGAGTTTGAGGCCAGCCTGGTCTACAGAGTGAGTTCCAGGACAGCCAGGGCTACACAGAGAAACCCTATCTTAAAAAACCAAAAAAAAAAAAAAAAAAAAAAAAAAAGAAAAAAAAAACCTCTGGCGACTGGAGGATTTTAAGAACACAGAGTCAGTGATTCATAAAAGAATACAGGATGCTTCTGTCCTTATTGTGTGCAGTGTGAAATGATACAGGAACATTCCAAACAAGGTTTCCCAGCTTCATTGACCGTGCTTTCATGCTACACTTTCTTTATATCCTGCCCAAACACTGAGGTCAAAAGAAACAACTAAGCGATCATTTTTCTTGCCGTTTCAATAGTAAAAGTAAATCACTGAAACAAAATTGAACTAGCAATTGTGATTTAGTCCCCGGGCTTTTTTTCTAAGAAGTCTTTAAGGCCCTTTTTTGTGACAATGCATGTCAATATCCCCTAAACAAATTTATAAATTGATGATATAATACTTTCAACAGTATAAAGTCCATGGATTACAGAATTATTTGTTAATGGGAATTACTAAAGTTTTTTGCCAAAGATATTTTCAATATGATAAATGCTAACTTGTATTTTTGTTTATTAGGGAAGGTTTAGAATCTTCTGCTTATTTAAATATCAGACTTTTGTGTTTTGCACTCCTAAAGACTACAGAGGAACTAACATACATTCTCATCATCTTAAAAATAGTTTCTAATCTGGTATCAGTTGCACAAAGGTTCCTTGCTGGCTTGAATATTTATCTTTTTGCAGCCCGCAAGTAAAATGAATGTGCCCTATACAATATAAGTCAATGGTTCTGAGTATTGTGACCCTTTAATACAGTTCCTCATGTGCTGGTGACCCCACCCACAAACTTATTATCATTGCTACTGTCTAACTGTAATTTTGCTAGTGTTGTGATCATAATGTAAATATCTATGTTTTCAAAGGTCTCTATAAAAGAGGACTTTGACCCCCAAAGGGATTGTTATCCACAGGTTGAGAAGTATTGAGGTAAGCAAAACTTTCCTCAATGCAAATATAGAGGTAGGGTTTACACAGCTTCTTTGACCTCATCGTACTCATCTGCAAAGTACCAGTGATTTTCTGATAATCAATTATTCATAGTCATAATATTAAAACTGTTATATAGTATAGTATTATATAGGCACGGCACTTTAAAAGTACTATGTGGTTGGCTTTATGATATTCCAAGTGGCTATGAATTTTTGTCAATAGGAAATTTAAACATTAATCAACATTTGATGTAAAATTTTCAATAAAAGATGAATTAGGAAGATACCACCTTTCCTAAGTGTCCCAGGACCTCTAAGAGTAATACATTTTTTTTCACATTGACATTTTTTATAAGAAATGGATATATTCAGTATTTTTTATGTTTATTGTTTTATGATTTTTAATGGCTTGGATTGTGGTGTAGACAAAAAAGAAACACAGTTGGGAACTCTGAGACATGTAGTGAGGACAGGTTTCTGAATAAGGGTGAACCTTAAAGCCTAACAAGGCACAGCAAGCATCTAGAAAAGTGGTCAGGAAATTATTTCTCTTTGTTCCTCTTTATTGAAAACATAAGCAGTAGACACAGACATCTCTGCAGTCTTTTTTGTGAAATTCTAAGGCTAAGAGGAGCAAGGACAGAACATTGTCCCTCATTGATGGAGTGCTCAAAGGTCAGGAAAGCAGACTTTGATGAAAAATCTATATTTTATAACAACATGTTTTTCACAAAGTCAAGAGTTATAATGGACATGAGGACAAGGGGAATGCCTAAAGATCTTATTCATTTGTGATGAATCATATTGACATTTAAAAAATCATTAATGAGCTTCCATTTCAAAATATTCTTGCATATAGTCAAAAGTCTCAAGAATACCCATTATTCCTGCACTTAGCTTTGCCTGTGTTAATATTGCTACGAAACTCTTAAGCCTATCATAATGTAATATCAAAAGTTCTCAAATAAACTGTGTAAAAATTAATATTATCATACTTAATTAAGTTTACTTAATTTTTTATCTAGGACCTTTAAATATCCTATGAACCATCAAGACACTATATAGACACAAAGCTATCATGTTTTATTAGATTACTTTAAACTGTCAATTTCTAAAATTTTTTCATTATGAACTTCACTGTTTTAAGAAGCACTGGTCAAGAGCTTGGCAATGTTGTGTACATTTAATTCCAAGACTAGGAAGGCAGAGGCCCATGGACTTTTGTAAGTTTGAGGCCAACCTGATCTACATAGTCAGTTCTAGGCCAGGTAGAACTACATACCAAGATTCTCATCACAAAACAAACAAACAAATAAACAAGTAATCTTGATCAAAATAGCAATTACACTTATCCCTGGAGACAAATTCTTAAGTAGCTCAGGCTAGCTTCTAAAACATTTAAAACATTATTTACTTGCAGACACCATTATGCATTGGATCACAACACCTTTACTTTGAAGTGTTGAGGGACTATGTGTACACCTACGCCTGGTTTCTGTAACGCTAGAGACTGAACCTAGGGCTTTATGAATGTTAATCAATCACTCTACCAAATGAGCTTTCTCCATGGCCTGTCAACAACAACAATCTCTTTGCCCACTTGCTCTTACTCCGACTGTCAAGCCCACTTCTTCATTGGCATTAGAGCATACTTTTTCAGGATTCGGGCATATATTGAAAGCCAGTGAGAAACCTAGCCTCACACACTGAATTCTGGATTTTTGGACTTTCCGTTGGTAAAGATGTGGCTCGACTAGTTAGATGACAGCCTTCAACCCGTATATGTATACGTATATGTATATGATGTGTATATATATATATATATATATATATGTATATGTATGTGTATATATGTGCATATATGTGCATATATGTGCATGTGTGTGCATATGTGTGCATATATGTGTATAAATATATATGTATGTGTGTATATATATATATATATATATATATATATATATAACCATTCTATTATTTCTCTTCTTCTAGAAAACACTGACTAATATAAAAACATACCTAAGAAATAAAGAAAGATTTTTATTTGCTCAGAATTTTGAAGATATCAACTCATAGGTATATGGCTCCATTGCCCCAGACAAAAAAGAAAAGCTACTCACAGAGAAAAAAAAAATACACTTTTCAAAGATATAATCCATCCCTACAACTCTGGTTTTTTGTATGTTTTTTGAATGGTTATTCAGCTATGAACTCATCCTTAGCTTAATCCATTGATAACATTAAACTCAATAGAATCACTATCTGGGCCCCAAATCTTCATCATACGAGCCTTTAGGGAAATTTAATATCTAAACCATGACATTCTACACAATTTCCATGAAGTCTCATCCATCTCATAATGCAAAATAAACTTATGTATTTCTAAGAGTTCTTAGCACTCAATACTTTTAGCTTTTCTCAAAAGCCCAAGGTGAAAGTCTTCTGAGATTAAGGATAAAATTCTTGCTTTGTGAGCCTATTAAAAAAAAAAGTCAGAGCCTTGCAATGCATATTTTATAGGGCAAATTTCCTGTTTTAAAGGGGAGAAATAGGGGCATATAAACAAAAATAAAGGAGAAATAAAACCAAAGGAAGAGCCCAGCACTGCAGAATGAATATTAAAGTTATAGCTTTATAGATCATATTAGGGACCATAATGTGGTTCTGAAGGACTAGGACAACCCTGTTCCAGATGTTTTGCTGCTGCATCCGAAGTGATGATTCTCTTCCCCCTCTGAGCTTCCCCATCAGACATTCTACATTTCTGTCACTCCAACTCCCTTGGTCTATACTTTAGCTTCATGTTATCACAAGGCTTCATGCATTGCCTACCTAGAAACTGTTTGCATGGATTCTAGTCATGTCATACTAGTCTTATAGCCTTCCCTTTGAAATTTGATTGAAAGATTTTCATTCTGCACACTTGCTAAACCACACCATGCAGGTGAAAACAAACTCTCTTATCAGCTCAGGCAGTAACCAGGCCACTAGGGCAATGGCTTTATGGAGTCTCAGCTCTTCTATGGTTGAAGAAGTAGAAAATACACGCCAAAGTGGTCTTGAGAAGCAAAGTAGCATGGAGATCTGGAGATCCTTCCTCAAAGTGATATCTTTGTCTTTCCAATGAGATAAAAACATTTAAGAAAGGACCCTGGAATGAATGAGTGATGGTAGTATAAATGAATCCTGACTGAACCACAAGGAATCTTTACTGTCATCATAGTTTAAATAAATTATCTTCTCTTTAACAATGATGACCTCTTGAGTATCCATATTTTTCATAGTTCTAACATTACAATTGCTTCTCTTTTGGAAAAATGGGAGTTTTCCCTGTTCTGGTTTTTCCCACTTCTTACTGTAAATCTAGCTAAGAGCAGCCATAAAAACCAATGCTGTGATATCTTGAAATCTTTCCACAAAATACATTAGTCCATTGTAGGAGGAGCTTAGGTGGGAGGAGTAAGGAGAAGGAAAATGAGGAGCTAAGAGAGAGAAGGAGACTGAGGAAGGAGAGGAAGAGGAAGAGTAAAGAGAGGAGGAGGAGAAAAGGAATAGCACTCATTTACCATTCAGAAGTCACCAGAAACATCATAACACTTCAAAAGAGTTGTAGTTGAGATAAATGTCTATTTTATCAACATCCATTAATGGATCAGTAAGGAGAGGAGAATTAAATCTTCCACACTGTCTCTACAAGTCTGGGCATTGCCCAGACCATCCAGCCATCCACGCTGGCCCAGTAGGAAGATGAGACTCTAATGCTTAGATTATCCAAAGGCTTATATATTTAGTAATGATTAATAACAAGATACCCTTACAATCAAAGGTGTAACCCAATACCCAACTTAGATATACCAACTACCTTTGACTGCTACAGAGAAGCAAACATCAGCCTCCACATCACCCTCTCTCTTGTCCTCCATCTCTCCCTTAGCTCCTCCTCTTCCTTCTCTTCCTCCTTTCTTTATTCCTTCTCTTCCTCCACATTCTCCCTCTCTCTCTTAGCTCCTCCTCTTCCTTCTCCTTACTCCTCCCACCTTAGCTCCTCCTACAGTCCATGATACTTAACCAAAGCTTCAAACTGAGTGTCAAAGTGAAGGTCCTTGTGCTGACAGATAGAGGAACTTGTAATGTTTGCACATGGGATTGTTCCTTTAAGGGAAGGAATACATAACATGTTAAATGCCCAGAAGGCTGGAATTGGATATGCATGGATTCTAGCCTAGTGAACTCTAAACCATCTGTGTGATTAAAGACCACACTGGACCATACTCTAGCCCTTTATCATAATCTTGTTTTTCCTCAGTTAATCTATAGAATCTGTCTTTATGGAAGGTGTCACATGTATTTTACCAAGATTTCAATGTAATCATGTTCGATCTTTATTTAGCTCACTTTGTTCCTACAAAATTTTATATATGCTCTATTGTGTACACAGGTTTTAGTTAATTATGACCAGGAAAAATTTCAACCAATTATGCTGTTCTTAAATATGCCTAAAATAAACTCTTCAGACTCCTGAAGTTTGAACAAACACTGGTACTCAGTCTTGTTGATCTAAACTGTTTACTTGTCTCCCAGGGAAGATTACTCTGCTGGCCATGGTAGTCACAGACCCCCACCCCCACATCAAAGACTATGCAAAACAGACAAATTTTTTTTATGTTCTTTTTTGGCTCTGTTTTCTCTTTTGCTAACATGTCCTACAAATAGCCTTTAGTTCAATTACCGGTAGAGTTGTCATTTTTTATCAGACATGACATGAATGTAGGCATAACTATATCTCTGCCATCATTCGATTTTTTTTTTTAATTCTCACCTCAGTCACCATTTAAAACACTCGTAGTTCGATCCAGCCTACATTTTCAACATCCATGCCTCTGATAACCAATACTAAAATTTTATAAACCACAAAGTCAGGAAGAATCATCGCAAAAGTCTACTTCTTGGTACCAATTATTTGTGTCAGTCATATGGTGGCAAAAAAAAGCAAAACAAAACAAAAATACCAGATAATCAAAAAAAAAAAAAAAGAAAGAAAGAAAGAAAGAAAAAAAGCTAAACCAGAGAAAGTCAACTTAAAGGAAGAAAGACACGTTTGGCCATTTCAGAACTTTCAGTTCATGTCTGGCTAAGTGCATAGTTACAGGCATGTAGAGAGGCATACTGTGTCTGTACATTGTTATGAACACAGTAGAGAAGCACGGAGGGAAATTGTTAGGCATCAGGACCTGGAAGGGGAGAAGTAACAGAGGTCGAGCTATAACCTTTAAAGGCACAGCCCATTAGACCCACTTCTTCAAATAGAGCACACCTCAGAGGCCATTTGGCTATGGAATGAATCATCAATGTATTGATCTATTGTGGTTACTTTGCACTCTCGTGTCATAATCATTTCTCAGTGTCATCACTGTCTATAGGAGAGTAGCTAACATATACAATATTCAGGAGATATTTTATATCCAATTCCCCATACCTATAGTAACATTATATTGGCAAATTGTCATATATAACTTAAGCTTGTTGATGTGGACTTGAGGAGCACAAAGGGTTCTAGCATGCTTGTTTCAAATGTCCTCCAAATATCCCTGCCCTGGAGCTGGCTGTGCTCCTAACTCCATGACAAGGAAAAAAGGAAAGCAATCAACAGCTGGGGGATTATACACGTTATGCCCTTGAGATCCAGTCAGTAAGTGGAGCACTCCCAATAGAGGTTAAGAGTATATATTTCATGGTAGAAAAAAAAACGCTCATATGGAAATAAGAGGGAAAAATCTCATTCATGGGTAGTCTGCCTTGGAATCTGTCAGTCAGAAATTCCAGCATGACATGATAATTCATCAGGATTTCTCCAGTCATGTCTGCTGCTGTAAAAATGTCTGGTTTGATATTTTTGTATCTATGTGCTGCTTATGTCTGCTAATTGTTCTTTTGTTTTTGCTTAATGAACTCCTTCCCAGGCAAAATCAGGCAAAATCATTCTTTGTGGGAAACAATACCATGAAAGCATTAAAGTCCTAAAAGCAGATGCACCCCAACAATGGAGAGGACTAGAGAACTCTCAAATAATCTCAGGTACTTACAGCTAACAGAGGTACCAAAAACATACATCGTAGAAAGGTGATCTTCTCTAATAACTGGTACTGGGAAAACTAGATGTCCACATTAGGAAACGGAAATGAACTCCAAAGTCTTAGTCATCATAAAAAAAAATTACCCAAAGTGGATCAAAGGCTTAATTGTAAATCCTGAGTCTTTGCAAATACTTGAAAAAAAAATCAAGACATTGGTAGAAATGATCATTTTTTTCAACCTGGCATCCAAACACTCATGAAATAATGGAACAAATTGAAAAATTAAATTCTACCCACGTAAAGGCATCCACGTAGCATTGTAAACAAGCAAGGCAGGAGGAAGACGACAAAGAAAGTGTGAGGTAGAGTTGTCAGTCACTTTTCTGACAAAGTTAATATACTGAATATGTGAGGGAGCCAAAAGCATCGATAAAGCAGTTATTTACTACACATTAAAACGGACAACTTATTTACATAGTAACTTCTAAAAAGAACAAATATAAATGGCCAACAAATTCACAAAAAGGATTTTGATGTTATTAGTACTAACTATAGAAATAAAACCCAAATTTTAGTGTGATACCATCTCACTGAACTGGACAAGCGGGCACAGGAATCAAAATCACACAGATAAACAGTGGGGGACATACAGAGAAGAAGTGACTCACATATGTTAGTAGATGTGTGATTTAGGACAACCATTGTGGAGAAGAGTAGTGAGAGATCTCAAAAAGTTAAACACAGGTCCAATAAATACAGTAACTAACTTCTGGCTATGTTTATAGAGGGAAAGATACCTACATACCAATAGGTTACCTGCATAGCCATACTCATAGCTATGATAGTCACAATAGACAGGTAAGGAATGAACTGTGGTCCGGTTTCATATGCAAAAGGCTAGAAAAAGTAGATGAGTCATTGCTAAAGATTGGAAAGGGTAGAAGGCTTTAAGAGGGCATGGGATTTGATCTGTACACACAGTCAGTGGGAACAGATATATCTTACTAACTTCATCATGGTATGCAGTTAGTGAATGTTAATAAAAGAATATCAATTGATCAAATCAAAACTGTGTAACATTTTTTTTCCTAGTACAGGTTATATCTGTAGGGACTCAGAATGCAGAGGCTAAGTCCAATTTAAGTCACATGATACAGATAAATACTATTAACATGAATAAGCACTGACAATGGTCACCCGGGGTAGAATTTGTCACTATGGTAAAGTGACCCACTTTCTTTTAGTATGCTCCTCATTAAAAGGAAATCACAATGCAAATTGCACATTTTGAGAGACAAGCGGCTACATGAGTTAATACATTCTGAGTGAGAGATGTATGACTTACATGTGTGATTACTTAATAACTATATTTCTATGACTTTTTTCATTTAGACCTTGAATATTTTCCAAAGCCCTTTGTGTTGAGGACCTGGATCCCACCCCATATTGTATTGAGGTAACGGGAGATCTGTGTAAGCCATGGGCTCATTTCTCACCTCTATCTTATTCCTGTTTTGAGAATGTCAGATGTATCAAGGCAGAGCATCCACAGTCTATTGGATTCCTTCCCTGAAAAACACATTTGAGATGCATCCACGTATTATGTGGATTGAAAGTTCTTGTCAATTCATCATTATAAAAAGTATTTCTTTGTATCAAAGTTTTATAGTTTATTTATAAGCTCACCCCCTCAAGGACATTATTATTGTTTCCATGTTTTGAGGAATGAACAATGTTGCTGAAAGTGTTTGTATGCAGGTTTCAGTGTGAATATGCTTTCTGTGCAGATGGATAATTAGGGATAAAAATGTTAAGTGACACACTCATACAGTGAGGTTATGTTTATGTTTATAGCAAATTGCCGAAAGGGTTTACAAAGTCGTTCTACCACTTTGACATCCCCATTAGCACAAAGACTCCTAGCTATGCTCTCTCTTAGCCAGTGATGGATGCTGAGAAACTTTTGGATTTTAGCCTTTTAATTGGTGTATAATTGTATATCCTTACTGCTTTAATTTGCACATCTTAATAACAAATTATGTTGACCATTTTTTCAAATGAGTCCTTTGTATCTGTGTATCATCTCACCCAACATATGCCTTCAGCACTTTTGTCTACATATTGACAAGGCTGTTTTGTTTTGTTTTGTTTTGTTTTTACAGTAGAATATTTGAATTATTTGCACATTTTCATGGGTCGTTTATTGGATGTGCATTTTGCAAATACTTATTCCCTTTTGGGAGCTTGCCTCTCTGTTTCTTAACAGTATTTTCTTTAAAGCTCATGATATATATATATATATATCATTGTTGTTGTTTCATAAATGATTCTTGTATATTTATACAAATTAATATCCAAAACTAGGTTTATGCAGATCTCTGCTATTTTTATCTACAAGTTCTGTAGATTTTCCTTATGGGGGTCTAAGGTCCATTTTAGTCAAGTTTTGTGACAAACTTTGTCTAGCTTTAGGTTCATTGTTTTAGACAAGAGTCAGTTCACATTGTTTTCAGAGTACCCTTCTTAGTGCCTTTATGTTAATGTGAGCAATTAGTTGATCATGTATATTGTACCTGGTTTTGGACACTCTACTCTCTTTCATAGAACAACGTGTCTATTTCTCCAACAGTATAATGCTGCATTTATTTAGATCTCTAAGTTTGTCTCTAGACTTCTAAAACAACTAAAATAAACCTCCTTTCTTTCCATTTTCAGAGTTATATTGGCTATTTTATGTGTTCTGTCTCATACAAATTCTAGAGTAATTTTAGCAATATCTTCTAAAAAATTATCCAGAAACTTTTATTTGGCTAATTGTGATTCTATAGACAATTTGAAAAGAAAATAGATTTGACTTCTAGAGAATTCATCCCCTCTAGAATTGAAGAATTTAGGCTTTTTATTCCTCTTACAGTCTTCCCCTGTTTCCCCAATGGAGCCTTGGTCAGATAAGATTCTTACCAAAATAACATAAAATATTCCTGTAGTGAGACTCTGACTCCTCATTCTCTCTTTATTCTTCCTTCCTCTGTGTGTGTTGCGGAGGGGAGGGAAGGGGGAAGGTTGAGGTCCCCTTTGATTCTAGAGGGAGTATCAGTTTGTTGCTTTTAACATAAATTACAATCAACTTTCAGGAAATGATTATTCAGACATGCATATAACTTTATGGAATTCAAGAGCTTCTCAGGTAAACCATTTCTGTGAGCTGTGTTTCTCTCTTGCTTGTTCCTCCAGATTTGGCGTGTGGTGGTTCCAGATTTTTGATGTATCCAAGAAAATCTGAGTTTATTTTTATTTGGTTTTAAGGTTATCAGTGATGACTTCAGAGTTCTTGCATGTTAGAACAGAGCTGAAACCAAAGGCTTCATTCTATTAACTTTTGTGTATCTGTACCTTAACATACCCTCATACTAAAACAAAGCCCAAAACAGCAAAGTGTAAAATTTCATTCTATATACTATGACCATTTTCTGTTTTACAGTACTTTTAGTTTTTAGTATTTTATATAACATTTATTTTATGACCTATGACAGTTATAAAAATAATTTTAGTAAACTATTTTATTTTTTCTATTGAATAAACAGAGAAAAAAAGGATAGTATACTTATTTCAGGTTAAGTAGCTAGAATGTAGCAAAGACAAAACATTTTCCCATAACTTCTTTTATCTATTTGTCTATCTGTCTTTCTATCTATCTATCTCTGTATATAGACATACAGAAATAGATATGTAGCTACATATATAGTTATATATAGTTAAATAGATTATATAGATATTGATGACATATTATATATATATATATATATATTATATAGATATAAATATAGAGAGATAAGAAGAGATAGAGCTAGATAGACAGAGAGAGATATTGGAATTTTGGAGACAGTATCTCCCTACTATGCAGCTCTGGATGTCCTAGAACAAGTCTTCAGACTAGCCTTGAACTCGTAGGTATCCTCCTGTCTTAGCCTCTTGAGTGCTCAGATTAACTGCATGTGCTTTCATGCTCCACTTGAAAACTCTGTTCTTAAATATTGAACATGTTCTACATTTGCAAGAAAGCCACACAAAGATTAGAGCTGACCCCTCGAAAACTGAACATGTGCCATTATTTCATGGGCGAGCCTCACAAATAGCAATACTTTTATGTGGTTTCTTTAATGTTTATTTTGTGGTTAAAGCACCATGTGACTATAATTTGGTAGGTTAAATATTCAGGAAGCTAAAAGAGATAATCACAGTTGGTTTGTACTGGCAGAAATCTGTTCATTACTTAAACCACTTACTCTTCCTTAATTCTGAATGACTGTTGATTGTCCTCTGGTGTGTAGCTTCAAATTGCTGATGAAATATTGAGGTTTAAAGCCAGAACTTGGCAAATGCTTGCAAAATAAAATGAAGCCACATCACGTTAGTAAGATCAAAGTCCCACCTGGCTTGTGTTACAGCTTTGTATGGAACTGGGGAATAAGCAACCCTGTTTATGGTCTCGATTCATCAAGTCCTTGCCTTTGCTAAGTAGTCATTTTCCTAATTGGTGCATTATCCAGATCTATAAAAAGGTCTTTCATGACCTGAGATAAATGGTACCATTTGCCATTCCTTTATAAGGTACCACTGCAATACTTCTTATGACATTGCAGAGTCGTAAGACTTAAGACTAAGATGTACATCTGATTACTCTTACATCTTTGTAATGCCTCAGCACCTGACACATCATTTGTACATAGGGTTTTTGTTAATTATTGGGAACATGGGACACATCTAAAATCTTTGAATACTAGTAACAAATTGATGAGTTGTTTTTATAGATCTATGATTATGATTCATTCCAAAAAACAAGTATGGACCTAGCGTTTTATGTACTTTTAATACATATAGAATATGAATCTTAGAATGGAAATTTATAGAGAAAAGAATGAGCTACCAAGCCATACATGCAGTTGCCATGGTAATATATAACTACATATAACTGCAAGTTTTGATTGATATAGATTAAGGATGAAGTTTATAATATGCAGACTTTATCTGAGTCTTCATGGATAGAACTAATGCTATTAAATTAAACTTAAAAGCTAGTTTTTAGTGTACTTGCCTTGCATCTTTTCCCACTACATCCCTTCTGAGTATCAGGGCATGAAGATAAACTTTGGTAAAGGAAGGAAAGAATCTTCAACAATATTCTATCAAAGTAAGTCCCATGAGCCCCTTGTCATGCCTGTAATAATGAAGCCTGGAATAAATAGATGCAGGAATTTAGTTATACTTGACCTTATATTTCCATGGCTATTGTTCATAGATGAAAAGGCAAACTCTCAGAGAAGTTAATGTGTACAGGAGAGCAAGGGATGGTTCACTTGATTAGAAGAAAGGAAGAACACTTTGGGATGGATCATCTTAGATGGGCAGAAAAAATGATAAAGAAAAGAAATATAATCTCACAATGAAGTAGGAAATCTACCAGAGAGAGAGAGAGAGAGAGAGAGAGAGAGAGAGAGAGAGAGAGAATATTCATGACCACCAGTCTCTATTTAGGTGAATCCATGTCCTGAACCAAGAGAATGTCTGAGAATTAATTCATTGTTCCAGGACAAACTGTCATTGTTAAGAGTCCTAAACATATTAACTAATGAACAGATGGTGTTTTAATACTCTAATTTCTAGCAAAAAGATGGTTTCTCATTCATAGTTGTCATAAATGTTTGATTATCTACTGTACATATGAACTTCTTCCAGTGCCTAGAAGTTCATAAGTCCATCTTCAGTTGTCTATGTGTAAATCTCTCCTCAATTGGAGAAATAATGCAATAATCCCACAGGGAGTAATTGTAACTAAGAAGTAAAATAGTGGCCACTGGACACATGTAGCACTGTTTTACCATTTATCTATTATGCATCATTCTCAATAAAGGATAATTTTCTGAAGTAGGTTAAATTAGTTATAAACAAATACATCATCAATCAAAACCAACTTCAATGTATAAACTTATACCTTTCGGAAGAATATAATCTCAGAGAAACAGTCCCTCTCTGTTCATTTACTATATGTAAACATATAAAGATATAATAGATAATACATTGGCCTGATGAAACCAGTAATATTATGGCATGTAAATATTTTGAAAAAGAAAGAATTTGAAAAATATTTACTAGCCAAAGAAAATGTTTAATTAATATGAATCAGTTAATGCTATTTGCAACCCCATTGGCATTTCCCAACAAAAACCCAGGGTCAAATAAACTAAGTCACTGTAAGAAATATACAAATAAACTTATTAAAAGTTCATTGGCTATGTGGAAAAGATCATATTCAAAACATCCTTCTTTAGTTAATTGGGCTGTCTGTAATACCAACAGCCCCTTCATCTAAGTCTTTTTCATGTTCTTACTCATACCTGGACCAAACAGTGAAGCTGCCATTCACTAAACACAGAGACAGATGAATCATGGGCTGCTTGAACACTGTCTATTTTCTTCATATTCTTAGGAATCAGGCGCCCTCACCAAGAACATCCTACAATCCAGTAAAGGGAATGACATTTTAAGAAGAGTTCATCTAAGAAGTTTTTCTATCCAATAACAGAGCATAAAGAAATAGCACTCATTTACCATTCAGAAGTCACCAAAAACATCATAACATTTCGAAAGAGTTGTAGTTGAGATAAATGTCTATTTTATCAACACCCACTAGTGGATCAGTAAGAAGAGGAGAATTAAGCTATTTTTATAATCATTGACAGAGGAAGGACCCCTACTAATGAAGGTCATTCATACATAACAAAAGGGTTACATAGTCAATTTTATTCTGATTCCATCATGAGCATATGGCCCAGAATCTTCAGAGCAGATTTGGAGGACTGCAGAATGGAATTCCAGTGAAGACCAAGCAACCAAAACTCTCTGAGAAGGTAAACTCACAGAGAGGTTGTGAAAGATAAAGGACACCAAAGTGCTGGCCCTGAGAATCCATTCCCAATGCTGAGAATGATGGTAAATTCACCTGTCTTGGAAAAACAATTGTGAGATGGGAGATGTCTCAGTTGGTACAGACCGTATCAGGCAAGCATGAGGACCTACATTTGGATCCCATCACTCACATCAAAGCTGGAAACAGTGACAGACATTTGTAACCTAAAAGCTGAAGGAGAGAACGGCCACAGGCAGCTCTTCAGAACCTGGTAGCCAACCAGTTTTGTTCAATTATATCCATATTCTCTCAGAAACTATGATGGAGAGAAGTCATAAAAGATATCGACTGTCCATGCCATATATCTATGGCAGCTATACAACAGAGGAGGAGGCTCGAGTATTAAATTTCAAGATCAGCTTCAAATACATAGTCACTTTTTTAGCCCAACCTGGTGGTATACAAGACACACTGTCTCAAAAAACTATACATAATCCTGACTGTTTGCTATCTTTTATAGCCTCTGGATCCTATCACCTAAATGAAATGCTGGCTTACCACATCTGAGTTTAACCACTATGCTAGATAATTTTTAGTTTTCTCTTCCATGTTTTGGGAGTTAAAATGATATACATGTCTCTTATGATTATTTTTCCTAAGTCATTTTATCCATTTTCTGCTTAAATCTCAAGTTTTCAATTTAAGTGAACTTAGTTAATTCTTATTTTAAAGTGTTTAATGGTGATTTATAATGTATTCAAACCAGCATAATTGTCAGAACAGATCTGTGTTCTCCACATGCTCACTCTTTCTCTAACTCAGTTTTAAATTGTCAAACAAAAACATTTAAGAAGGCCTTAAGTGAGATATTTATCCTAAAATTAAGAATTAATATTTTCATTTATGTTTTTATTTTGTATCCCCAAAATGGTAAGTAGCCAAGCCTGGCTGTCCCCAGGTATCTCCTGTCTCCACCAACACAGAACTTGGATCATAAGTAAACTAGTTTTTATTTTGTTTTGTTTTAATAGGAATTATGGAGATTGAACTTGAGTCCTATGCTTGGATAACAAATATTTTATTGGTTGAACTATGTCAACAGCCTTTTCCTTTACCCTAATATTTAGAGTTAGTATTTAAATAGGCAAAGAGAAAAGATGAGAGCTGTAAGAATCACAAATTAGTGAAATTAGACACTTCAAATGGCTACCGAGCCCGAAGTTTACTCCTCTAAATCATATCTGTTTCTTGTTTTAACTTGCATTAATCTCATGACACTATCCTGTCAGATGTTAAAAGAACTACACTGGAAATATAATTATGACAACTAAAGAAAATAAAGCATCCTGTGGTCTTCATTCTCTTCTGTGACTTTAAAATAGCTCTGCTGACAACTGGCTTGCTAAACTGCTCCAATGAGAAAAAAGTGTAAAAGTCTGCATTTTGCAATGAAACTAGCTGATGATATTATTCTATGAAAAATGTTGTCTCATTAAAATATTAACCAAAATTGAGCTTGTTTCTGAAAAAGAAACATTAGGAATGAAGATAGTGCATTTATTTTTTCAAGTTACAAGTCCTTTAATATTAAAGTATTGAAAGAGATAGAGTAACAGAACGGGGTGTGTGTCTAGTGCCTTCATCCTGCACTATAGACTGTATAGGTAAAGCTTCACTGGCCATCACTATTACCCTAAATATTATATCAATAGGCATGTGATCATGAAAGGTAATTGTGGCACAAGTTCCATGGCTGCTCATGAGAAGAACAGCAACTGCAATACAAGTCATTCCAACATCTTTCTGTGATGAACTGAGTACAGAGAAATACGTAGCTCAATTTCCCTGGACAAACAATTGCATAGATTGTCCTTACTGCTTTGTGAAGTTTCTCAGCGGTAAAGTGGAAGAACCTATGTCCCTTATTGGCTGGGCAACTTAATGTCGTCATTCTTCTCTCATGGACAATCACGAGACCAGTGAGTGAATCGACTTGACTAATCATTTCAACAGACTTTAAAGAAGAGGCTTTTTGGTGAAGACATATAGATCTGTCCCAATGGGAAACCATGTCAGGATGGAATGTTTTTAAAATATATATGGGGTGTGTGTGTGTGTGGTGTGTAAGAGAGACAGAGACAGAGAGACAGAAACACAGAGAAGCAGATAACACAGCACATATCTGAAGCAGAGACATCAACTTATGTGACTTAGTAATCTCCTTTCACTATGTGGATGCTAGGAATTGAAATCAGGTTGTCAGCACTGACTGCAAGTACCTTTATCCACTGAGGCCACTTCACAGCAAACGGTGAGACTTTTCAGAGGAGTTCCAATGGAACAGATGTTAAGAATACGCTGAACAGATGGTCGCCTTCATGATCCTCAGGCCCTTCTGTACATATCTTCCCACAATAAACCATACACTCTGAAATTTCTGTCATTTAGGTATATAAAGTGACTGTCATGGTGACCTTGAGAAAAATTATTTTTTGAGTCACATCAACTTTTCCTTTTGTGGGAGAAACTTTTTCAGTTACAACTTTCCTTCTTACTCAAATAAAATTGCATGCTTTATTTATTTATTTTACCTTGCTTTATTTCATTTTTTTTATTTTATAATATGTATGTGAGCCTTCTTGAGTTTATATATCATGTGTGTACATGCAGTATCTGCAGAGGCCAGAAGAGGGCATCAGAATTTCTAGAGCTGAGCTTGAGCTGCCATTTGGGTGCGGGGAAACTGAACTAGAGTCCTTTGTAAAAATTAAGCACTCTTAAACTCTGAGCCATCTGTCCAGACCCCAGATTATTTTTAAATCACGTCCTAGAACCAAAATCATTTTCATCATCATGCGTTATTTATTTATTTATTTATTTATTTATTTATTTATTTATTTATTTTGTTTATTAGATTCATAGATGGGTATTTTTTATTGTAGGTCTTTAGACAATAATTCTAAAGTGGATCCCTTGAGTTAAGTTAGTTTTAAAATAACTACTGATTTCTGAAAGTGGCCTGTTACCCAGCCAGGATATATAAGAGAAGATACTCTCCATTGAACCTCTGCACCCCAGAGAACCTCTGCTGGGCCTCTGAAGTTCCCCAATTTGGGACATTACTATCCTCTATAATCTGAGAGTTCCTTTGTAAAATAAATACACGCCACACTTCCAATACTGATTCCCTTTTCCAGAATCTTCACCTTGTCTTCGTATGAGCAATTCAGAAATAAGAGCTAGATAGTAACAATAAAAATTGGAACAAATGTAAACATGAGTTTGTGATTAACATACCCCATGGATGTCTCATTACGATGTAAAGAAAGTTAACTCAAAAGTGTGTTTCATTTTTCTTTCAGAATTATTCAAACTAAACAAACACACACAAAACCAGTCACATCTACTTGTATATTTTCTTTAGTATTTTGATTATCATATATATGTATGATAATCAAATATGTATACATATATATGAGAGAGTATATAAATTCTAAACTTTAGAAAAGTGTTAGGATGTCTATCAGCTAAAAAATGAATTAATTTTTAAGAACTGAGTAATAGTGTTCCATTAAATTTCACGTTTAAATTTTCTCTTTCCCTTTATAGTATAATCTCATGAAAGTTTGAAAACTAATGAATAGACAGTTTTTGGGATGGTTTTGTATTTTCAACATTATGAATCAAGTGCTTAGAAGTCACAGGAAAGAAAGTTTCACATTAAGTTTCAGAAGAATTCAAACAGAAGAAATAAAATAACAAAATCTCTGGTCACGCCATCTGATTATTAGATGTTTTTATTACCCACTGGCTTACTTTCAAAACTCTATCTGTTCAATTCACATTTTCAGTCTCATGGAATACAGCTTCCTCTTTGTAGAAAACATTATTAGGGTACTTCTTAAAATACTGCCTAATAAAAATTGAATTTTGCTTCCATTTCCATACCACTCAACTGTGAAGTTTGCCAGTATGCCATCTAAGTAATAAACAAATTGCTGCCTTTAATTAACAGTGTTTCTAGCCACAGACTTCTTTGGCAGGTGCTCCACAGAGCATGGATGACATCCAATGGCCAAATCAATGACTTGCAGGGCTTAGTTAGTAGTATGGTTTCCCCTTCATATTCCTCTTGGTAGAGCTAATTGCAATATATTTTCCACAGTGAGAAGATTATATATAAATATGTATGTATATCAAGGATATATATATATATATACTTTGACATGGACAGATGAATGGTAGAAACATGAATAACAGTAATAGAAACAAAAGAGAAAAAAAAACTAAATAATTTTAGTTATTTTGTAAGTTCTGCCTCTCTAGGAAATGGTATTATCAATTATGCCTCGTGAGATATCTCATTTAGGTGGACATTTGATTGAACACTACCTTAACATTTGATTGAATATATTAGTGTCTGTGAATGATTGCTACATGTAGGTAGGTATCAGTGGAGTCCAGAAAAGGTGGTCATATCCTTTGGATCCAGAATTATAGACTGTTATGAGCCATCTAACATAGCTCCTGGAACTAAACTCAGAATCTCTACGAAAGCAGCAAATACTCTCAAGCAACAAAGTCTCTCTCTAGCTCTTTAAATATCACTTTAGATTAGAAAATTTTAGAATTCAGAAGATGTGAACTGCAGGTAAAAAGTATTGGGAAAATTGAAAAGGTTATTTTATTAAATTCCAAAACTTAACTGTTGCATAAAACTTAACTTTATAGGTTGGATGGACTCTGTCCCCTGGTTCTATTCAGTTCACACTGTGTTCACATTATATGCTGGCACAGATGATATTAATTTATAGGCCAATGGTGGCGCATTCAATTTCTTCATGGTTCATAGTCTGCTCTATTGTCATTAACTGGAAGGTGGCTTGACACAGGAGTGAAAAATGATTTGAGAATAATTCAAGAGTACAGACACAAGTAAGCTGTATGTAGCCCCTTTATCCCTGTTCTGTGAATATATCAGGTACTTTGTTGATAGCAGATCTTGAAATTTAATTCATATTCTTGATAACTCCATTCATGCTATGGGTATTAACCTACCATTTTAATAGAGATTTATCTAAGCACTTTTTTAAAAAAAAATGTTATTTATCCCAAGCTTGGGAATAGTGTTTTATGACCTTTTTCAAATTATGGATATTCCCAATCTCATCTTTTTATCTTCTTGTGATATTCTACATCATGTCTTAAGCACACTAGTTGGGTAGAACCACTTTTTAAATGTTCATGCAAGAAATCTTGAGATGATTCTTCTATGGTAAATTCACATTCAACAAATCAAACCATGACAACTCATTAGGTTCAGATTCCATCTTTTATGAAGCCTAGAGTGACGGATCACAAGTTTTGAGAACTTACCAGTCTTGCAGAAGACCCTATTTTGGTTTTCAGCACTCACATGACAATTTATTTACAGCCATCTGCAGTTCTATTTCTAGAGAACACAGCAGCCTTTTCTACTCTACATGGGCACCAAACATATGTGCACACTGACCTCATACACATGCAGGCAAACCGCATATACATAAAAGAAAAAATAATAAATCTAAACAAACAGACAAACCGACTACTTTGTCTAAAATGGGTTGTAGCGTAATCTCCACTTCCCTTTCTGTTTCAACATAACTTTTTATTCAGTCTACTCTTAATGATTTATTTATCTATATGAGTGCTCTATCTGCATGTATGCCTGAATACCAGAATAGGGCATGAGATCTCATTAAAGATGGTTGTGAGCTACCATTTGGTTGCTGGGAATTTGAACTCAGGACTTCTGGAAGAGCAAACAGTGTTCTAAACCACCAAGTCATCTCTCTATCCCTTACTCAATCTATTTTTAAATATATTGTACACTGGTACAATCTTGCTACGGTAGTCAGGAAGATGTTTTTCAATATAAACTTTCTTAAATTGATCTTCAGCACAAAATCCTCAAGTACACTCCGTTCTTGATGAGATACAAGCCAGAGTCCTGATAAAAGATTAAGCTATAGCTTAATAGTCGAGAGTGTGTACTGTCTTCCAGAGGACCAGACTTTATTTCCAGCACCCACATTGAGATATTCACAACCAACCATAATTCCAGCTCTACAGGGAACTATACACACCTATACATAAAAATAAAATTATATTTTTAAAAAGAACATCAAATGTAGTGAGTTAGCTTGAGGCATGAAGTAAGAATGAAGTAGAAAGTTTATTAGGCAGATAATACACCTGTAGGTCATAGGAGTTGTCTGAGTAACAGAGTTATTTTTTTAAATGTCTTTACAACCAAGCTTTATAAGATTTAAAGGGATCTATGGTAATTATATAAATAGGAAGAAGTTACATACTGGAAAGGTTATCATACCCTCATGTTTAGATTACTGCCCTTCTATTAAAAGCAATGTTCAAAAGGATATTTAAGTAAATTCTACTCTTAAACAAAAATAGAGGCACTGGTGTTAATTTTTCTTCCTGTAGACATCTGCCTTAGGGTTTTACTGCTATGAAGAGACACCATGACCATTGCACTCTTATAAAGGAAAACAGAATTGGGGCTGGCGTACAATTCAGAGGTTTAGTCCATTAACATCATGGCAAGCAAACATGGCAACAAGCAGGCTAAGAGTGTGCTGGAGAAGAATCTAAGAGTTCTGAATCTTGATTCAAAGGCGGCAGGAGGAGAACTGGCTTGAGCTTTTGAGACTTCAATCCCCATCCCTGTTGTCATGTACCTCCCCACCAAAGCTACACCTACTGCAAAGCCACATTTCCTAATAGTGCCACTCCATATGGGTCTATGGGGCCATTTTCTTTCAAAATACCACAATTAATTATGGAATATTTCCCCTACTTTCTTTCTTTACTTCCTGTCTTCCTTCCTTCCATCCTTCCTTCCTTTCTTCCTTCTTCTTTCTTTCTTTCTTTCTTTCTTTCTTTCTTTCTTCCCTTCCTTCCCTTCTTCCTTCCTTCCTTCCTTCCTTCTTTCCTTCCTTCCTTTTTCCCTTTTTTTCTTAAATTTATTTACTTATTTTACATCCCAGTTGCTACCCCAGCATCCTAGTCCCTCTTTCACACAGTTCCTCTTCCCACACACAGTCCCTCCCTCTATCTCCCCCCTCTTCTCCTCTGAGAGGGTGGAGCTCCTGCCCTGGGTATTCCCCAATTCTGGCACATCATGTCTTTGCATCCTCTCCCTTGAAAAAGCCCACCCAGGAGAACAGATTCCATAAACAGGCAACAGCTTTAGGGACAACTCTTCCTCCAGTTACTGGGGACCCATATGAAAACCAAGCTGAACATCTTGTGCTGTGTGTGGGGCAGAGATCCAGCCCGTGTATGCTCTTTGGTTTGTGGTTCTATCTCTGAGAGCCCTCAAGGGTCCAGGATAATTGACTCTATTGGTCTTCCTGTGGAGTTCTTATCTCCTTTGGGGCCCTCAATCCTTCCCCCAACTGTTTTATAAGACCCCCTTACCCCCAAGCTCTGTTTAATGTTTGGCTGTGAGACTCTGCATGTGTTTCTGTCTATTGCTGGGTGGAACTTCTCAGAGGAGCTATGCTACTCCTATCTGCAGTCATAACAGAATATCATTAATAGTGTCAGGGATTGGTGCTTGCCCTTGGGGTGGGTTTCAACTTGGGCCACTTATTGGTTGGCCATTTCTCTCAGTCTCTGCTCCATCTTTGTCTCTACACTTTTAGTAAACAGAACAAATTATGAGCTGAAAGTTTTGTGACTGTATTGGTTTCCTTATATCTCCACTGTGGGTTACCTCACTTCGATTTGCTCTGTTTTCATTAAGAGTCAGAAATTAAAACACCTCTAGTGCTTCAAAACCTAAAGAGCCAAAATCTTCATCCAACTCCATACTTAATCATTTGACAGAGGAATGCTTATATTTCAAGCCAGCTCCTTAGTTCTTAGTCACACACAAAGACACTAAGCATAAAACATGTGGGTATGTTTTGTACCTTAATATTTCTCAAGGCTGAGCCCAGTTGTGCAAAAAATAATAATAATAATAATTCAACTCCAAATAATGATGAGAATCAAACTTGCTTGAAGAGCCATAGGGCCGAGGGAGCTACTGTTTGTTTTCTTTAAATCAATTTGTTTACAACACCCCTTTCATTATAAAACAATATAGAGCTGGGTTTTTCAGAGTTTAGATGTAGTTGTCACCTGAGCCTGTTCTCCTGCTAAGAAGTATTTGGGTGGGCATATTTTTCTTCTTTGGCTGTACTATATAAAATTTACATCATTCTCTCTTTTATATTCAACTTTTGGTTCATTTAATGACAAACACTATGTGATTTGATATCAATGGGATACAATTTTAAGTGGATTTATTTAGGAACATTTCTGTTTTTGTTTTTATTTTTAACAAGGAATATAGCACTGTGCTTATTTCTGCCCCCTCCTTATCTCCTTAGATCAGTTAGTTTGATAGTAAGAATCTACCTTCATAATGGCATTCTAGTTTAAATTGGTTTGAAAGAAGACACCCACTGAGACAGAAAGAAAGGCAGTTCTCAGCTAGGCTACACATGCTGGGATCACATCCATAGTTTTTCATAGTTTTTCCACTGCTTTTCATCGTGTCATCTGCTAGCCTGTGCCACTGTGTTGAGAGAACATAAGATATTATTTGCAAATTCTTTTCTATAAACTAAATGAGGTCTAGTTCATGTGGACATACAAGATTTGCATTAGATTGTTCACCAAGACCACACTTCCCAATGTCCAAAGCATATCCATGAACCTCCATCCTGAAACACTAGTAAGAGGTCACTTAGTACTTGGAGTCAAAAATAAGAATTTCTCCCCCTCCCATACACATGTATATGTACATATGTATATGTGTATGTGTATGTGTATGTGTATGTGTATGTGTATGTGTATATGTATATGATTCTAAAGCAGTATGTACTCCTTTTTTTTTTTAAATGGCTGTTGGTGTTATCTTTCCACTCTTATTCTCTCCTTTACCTTTCTCTCTCATGATGTTCCCCATTTAAACTCTTAGTCTATTTTCTCCTTTATCTATCCATAACACATATCCTATTTCTAATTCCTTGGTGAATCCTCTCCTACTCTCTTGTCTCTTACTAGGTGTCTCACCTCTGTGGTTATTTACATTGTAGCACACACACTGAATCTTATAAGTTATCAATCACACACGAGAAAAAAACCCACAATATTTGTCACTTTGAGTTTGTATTGGCTCATTCAGCATGATCCCATTATCTTCATTCATTTAATTACAAGTTTTATAATTTTATCTTTCTTAATAGCTGAATATCCATTTAACTGATGAACATCTGGCCTTTTTCCAATGTATTATGAGTAGAGTAACAAACATGGAGGAACGGGTGAGATGCCAAATCTTTTAAGTCCAGACTCCATTTTAGAGAACCTGACCTAAGTGTGAACTCAGGTAAACTAACAGCCTGGTACCTAGCATTAGTTTCCAAGTTGCCCCCCAACAAAGCCTGAGCCTATCTCCAGTCTCTAGGCTAATCCCCAACAAGGCCAGCATTTCCAGATTACACCCTCAACAAGATCAGTGTCTCTAGGTTATTCCCCCAACAAACCTGCACCCCAGGTTATAAGCCCACCTCCTGCCTAATGATCATCAATGCAGAGAAGAACAGAAGTTAAGTTTATGATATGACTCCCGGCACCAGCCAATTATGTTAAAGGCCACAGGACCTTTCCAATTAAATGCTTGCACATGTATTCTCTGCTTGCTGCTTACTATGAAACCTTGTCCCAATAGACATTCAGGGCTCCCTCACCACCAAAACCATCCCGAGTGACAGTGGTGTCCTGGGGAAGCCAAAGCTAGCTCGAATAGAATAAAGACCCTGCTGTAAGTTGCATCAGATTGGCTCCTGTGTGTGTTTTGAGGGATCACTAACTTTTCCCTGGCACCACACAGGTATCTCTGTAGTAGGATGTAGAGTCCTTCCTTGGGTATGTACATGACCAAGAGTGGTACAGTACTCAATCTTGATTGTCAACTTTGTTGTATCTGGAATCAAATAAACCCCAAGTGACTGGACATACTTGTGAGAGATTTTTCTCGTTGAGATCATTTGAGGTCTGAAAACCTACTCTAAATCTGGGTGTCCTCCTCTGGTAGAAACTACATAAAAGAACACGGAAGAAAGATTTTGGGTTTGCCTGCTTGCTTTTCACTCTTGCTGGTAAGTCCATATATCCTGCTGCTAATACATTCCTTCACTGGTGTTAGAAATCACTTGTTGGGGTTTCCAATATATACTGAAGACAGCAGAGACAATCAGCCATGTAGTATGTGTTTTTTGTTCATTCTCTGAGAGACAACCACTACTGGATTAGTTAGAACACACCTGTAAACCATTCAGACACATAACCTTGAAATAATTATGAACAGTTCTATTAGTTGTTACTCTTGGGACCAAGATGAATGTAAGTTTTATGGCTGGATATTGAGGTATATCTATTCAAACTTACTGGGGAATAGCCACCCTGATCTTTATAGTAGCTGTTCAAATTTGCACCTTGTCCTGCAATAAAGTGTTTCTCTTTTCCTACATCCTCTCATTTGTTTCAGTAATTTGGGGCATTGTGAATGGGTGTCTTAGTCAGGGTTTCTATTGCTGCAATGAAACACCATGACCAAGAAGCAAGTTGGAGAGGAAAAGGTTTATTCAGGTTACACTTCCACATCACTGTTCATCACCAAAGGAAATCAGGACTGGAACTCACACAGGGCAGGAACCTGGAGGCAGGAGCTGATGCAAAGGCCATGGAAGCTGGGTGTTGGGGGGAGTGGGCAGGGGAAGTGCTGCTTACAGGATCGCTTCCTTATAGAAGCCAGGACTACCAGCACAGGAATGGCACCACAATGGGCTGGGCCCTCCCCCAACCCCTTATCACTAATTGAGAAAATGCCTTGCAGCTGGATCTCAGGGAGGCATTTTCTCAACTGAGTCTCCTTCCTCTGTGATAACTCCAGCTTGTGCTAAGTTGACACAAAACCAGCCAGGACAATGGGGTAAGAAAACTCTCAAAGCAGTTTTAATTTTTCATTTTTCTACTGACAAAGGATATTGAGCATTTCTTTGTTTCTCAGCCATTTATGTTTTAGCTTTTGCAAATCCTTTGCTTAGCTCTGTAACCGATTTTAAAATCGAGATATTTGTTTCCTTGATATTGTTTTTCTAGTTATTTATGTGTTCTAGGTACGAATCCTCTATCAGATATATTTTTCCATTCTGTAGGCTGGTACTTTGCCTGACCAATGGTGTTCTTTTCCATGGAGAAGATTTTTAGTTTCATGAGGTTCCATTTCAATTGTTGGTCTTAGTGCCTGTACTATTGGTATCCTGTTCAGAGTCCTTTCTTGTGCTGAGTTCAATTCTATTCTTCACTTTTGATTCTGTCAGATTCAGTGTGTCTGGCCTCGAGGCCTTTTATATACTTAGAGCTGAGTTTTATGTAGGGTGATGCATATGGATACATTTTAAAATTAGCTTATATATTTTTCTTGGTGCATATTTTATATACAGCCATGCAGTTTTCTTAGCACCATTTATGAAAGATGCTGTCTTTCTCCAGTATGTGTTTTTTTGATTCTTTGTTGAAAATCTGGTGTACTTAGGTATACACTTACATCAAGGTGTTTAATTTGAATTCATTGATCAATGTGTCTGCTTAATATATCATGTTTGTTTTATTAGTATACCACTGTAATATAACTTGGAATTTTGATAATCATACTTTTTTCAGTTCCTTGATTTCAGGATTGTTTTAGTTATGCTAGGTTGTGTGTGTGTGTGTGTGTGTGTGTGTGTGTGTGTGTGTGTGTTTCCAGATGAAGCTGAAAATTTTCCTTTTGATTTCTGTAAATACCTTTTGTAATTTTGATGAGAGATTTTATTGAATGTGTAGAGTGATTTTGGTAGGATGGCCATTTTCCAATTAATCCCACTCCCACTGATCCATGAGAATAGGCGAAATTTTCAATTTCTGATATGTTCTTCAATTTTTTTTCAGTGTCTTATAGTTTTTATTATACAAGTCAGAGGAAATACTTCAAGATAGTGCTCATAGAAGCTGATCTTACACACACAATTCTAAAAGCAAAAAAGTTGACAAATATATGAAAAAATATTAGGCATAAATAAAAATTAGGTCCTCTCTTTTCTAAAACAATGGATGTTCTTTGCAGGATATTGACGATGAAGGAAAATAAGCCAGAGACAAAAAGATGATAATTCTACGATCTTGTTCCATTGTGTGAATGAAAAAAAAAAAGATATAATGATAGGCTACTGATCACTAAAGCTCTAAAGATTAAGAATGATGGTGGGAAAGGTTGAGGAAAGACAAGGGTAGAGGATGTAGGTGGATAATATATGATGTACTCTGTGCATATATGGAAGTACTGCTGTGATGCCTATCTCAGCAATTTATGCATTAAGTTACAAATAATGGATTTACTGTGTGTGGCCTGGCTTCGGCTACTTTGTGAGTTCTTCTTTCTTCCACTCTTCTCCACCCCTTTTGCAGCCCTTCAGTCCCCTAACATTGAATAGGAAAGGAAAAAGGATAAAGGGGTCAGCAGTCACTAGGCTACTTCCTGCTGATTAGATGTGTGCGGTTTCTTGGGTGAGTTTGATCTTCACGATCAGAATATTTAATTTCTTCTTTTTGATTCTTTCTTTTGCACTTGAGTACTTAAGAAGTCACAACTGACAGCAACCAACCCACAGCCCCCAGCGCTGATTGTGGCTCTAGCTTTTCTATACCCTCTGAAATGTTCCCACAATCACAGAAATGATCTGCACCTGGCAACCCCATGCCCCTGTTAGAGCACGAGGCAAATCATAGACAGCAGCTGTGGACAGTCTGCAGGAGTCCCATATCTCACACCTGTCATTAAAATGAAAACATATCCCCATAAATATTTCTCTGTTTTGCAAAGAAACAAAAATTCTCACTACAAGTGTGGGGAAATAAAGCATGATAACAAAATGATTTGGAAAAAAACCACTTTATTATTCCCCAAGTAATGACCATACTCTAGTTCAGAGAAACCATTGCTGTTCTTATCATATAGGATGTAAGGCATGCTTCGAGGGTGTCCTGGTGAACAGAGGTGACTTCTGGCCCTATCACTCTTCTTATCTGACCTGATAGCACAGAAGATAACGTAGGGTCTAATATTAAATGACTTGAGAATAAACCGTGACTCAATGTCCTTTCAGGCATGTTGAATTACTGGGAGGCCACTGGTCTTTTGAATTGGCCATTTCATTCTCACTTGCACTAATTACCTAAATGTGTTGTTTATATAAAAGCCCTGAAGCGACTTTAGTGCATCTGGGACTTAATTTGGCCCAGTTGCTCAGTTATTCGATTAATACTCAGTGACTAAATAAGATGTCCATGTGTTGTGAAGTAGTAGGAATAGCAAAACCATCTACCTAGTCCCAGAAAATGTAGCTAACATAGACAACCACACATAGGATAATGCATATGTCATATATGTCTTGTCACCTGTCACAACCAACACCACAGATGATGCTAAGTAAGAATAGGAAACAGAGGCTTTACGTATAATAAACACCCACTGGAAAAACATACATGTTGTTTTCTGTGGCCTTATGTAACAAATGTGTATACATGTTCATATGAATGTATATATGTACCCTCGCCACACACACACACACACATTCACAAAATGGCATACATTTTGCTTCTTCCAAAGATTGTATTTCCTCACTTCTGATGTTGGTAAGGTGAGATGCTTTATGGGATTTTTTTTGAGGAAGAGGAGATAGTTTATAAACAATAGCATAGGACTTGGTGCAAGAGACAAATGATTAGGAGATTATGAGTGGGGATGATGCTGTCAATGATGACATTATCTGCTACTGTATTCACATTATATAGACAGGAAGAAAATAATATCAACTGTTCAATGACATAAAAATAATAATGTATTCCATTTTCAGTAATGGTTAGCTACAACTTGGCATTTATTTTAAAAATTGTTCTCATTCCATAGTCCAGCTGGGTCTCATATCCCAATGGTATGCAGTATCCTGACTTACCATGTTATAAAACAATAGCAATTCAGATCAAGTTGTGTTTCACATTTTGAATTTTGATTTGTTCCCAAGAGATTAAACCATGTACTGTGATATTCTCCTGTGAACCTAGGCAATTGGAGTCAGGCATGGCTCCCCATTAGTCTTCATGATAAATAATCAATATTCTTCAGGAAATTGTGCTGCATAATCTCCAATGTGTTAAATACATGCATTTCAACCTTTGTTATTTTTAATATATGATGGATTTGCTGGGAGATAATCATTATAAATCGTAGGCTATGGACAAAAAGAATGTTGAATACAGTAGTTATGGAAGCCTTGCTGTAGGCCACAGAACTGCTGTTCTATTCAAGCATGAAGAGTCAACGCAGAGAAGAAAGAGACAGCATACAGCATGCTCACACACTGTATATTATACATTAATATAGTTATGAAGTGATTTTCATTATATGCTTTTTATAGGAAATACATTAAAAGTAAATACTTTATATGTATTTATAATTATATTATTTACATTTATGTTATATATTAAATACATTTATATTACAATGAAAATTAATTCTTTTTTTAAATAACCCTGTGTGTTAGGTATCTTTATTTTACAAATGAAGAAAATGAGACTTTGAGGTATCAACAGTTTTCCTATTATTCAAATAGGTACTTGAACAGCTAATATTGGTACACGGTTAATATCACTCAGAGAAATACCGGGTGATAACTATCCATGCCATAAGGAGTCATTTGAAGAGGTTGCTTTTTTGTAACATTATTTAAAACTAGGACTGTCTGGTTTTTAAAATCTGTAAAACTGAGAAACTTTTCTGAACTTTGAGGTTTGGTTTTCTCAACTTTGGAATGGGTATAGTGACAACTTCTCTTTTGAAAATTGGAAAGTCTGGGAAGCCAATTCCTTTGCAGCATTGTTTGTATTTAAAAAAAAAGATATAAAAATAAATTTCCCTTATTCAATATATGGTAATCATTTACTTCCATTGATGCATTTCAGGTATAAAATAAGATGGGATCTCTTTGTTAGATCCCTTGTGTCTCTGGAGAAATAATATTGCTGTTCACTTTCGTTTCATCTTGCCATGCAGTGAGAATCATACTTCTGAGCTGTCTTAGAGTTTTCCAAATCAAATGACAATCATGTCAGTAAATCTCGGGAGCGGGACAGGCATGCCAAGGCACAGGGAAGCGTGATACAGTCCATGTGACGATCTTTATTCAGCAGGGGAAAATAAAATGACCTTCTAGTACAGTAAAGCCAGCGTAGCATAACAAACAAAGCTGAGCTACAAGGTCAAGTAGACTTCACATCCTCCAATGTCTCTTTCACTGGGATCCTACTAGACCCTGCCTCAAAGAGATTAGGGCAATCCCTTGAGGGCCCTTGCCTGTCACTAACTTTTACAGTAGTTCTTGCTGTAGTTCTAGTCGAATAAAGCTGAAAATGTTCGGATCTTTGCTTTAATGTTGTTGATGGTCTTTGTTTCATTTTTTGTTTTTGTTTTCGTTCTTGTTTTATTATAAAAAAATCTTTAGTATGAGCATTTGGAGAACACAAATTTTGAAATAAAGAAAAACAATTCCCATCGGCTGAGTAGTTCATATGAGTGAGTAGAGAGCCTGAAATCAATGACTGAAAATTAAAATCTGCCCACTGAGCCCAATCATTCTTTTTCTTTCCCTTCTCCCTTTCTTCTTTCTTCCTCTTTTCCTTCCTTCATTCTCTGTTTCCTTATTTCTTATTGCTTTTGGATGATAAGGACTAAGCCATGACCTCTGAACACAATAGGCTAGCTAAAACCATACCTTTGAGCTGCAGTAGCACCAGTCCCAAAGACATGCTTCATCAGCAATCCCTGTTTCTTTCTATTACCCATAAGGCTTGCCTAGAGAAGTCCTTCGAGAAACAGATTAATTGTAAGCCCAGTCACTATGGAGAATTTTCAGAAAACTAAGAATAAGTCTTCTACATGACTCAGATTCACAAACTCCTGATTGTGTGTACTCGACAATTCCGGTCAACCTGTGAGAGACATGAATGAAACTCAGTATACCTTTTTTTTTTTTTTAATTTTATTTAATATTATTTTACACTCCAGATTTTATACTCCTCCCAGTCTACCCTCTACCTGTTCCACACTCCATACCTGCCCCCCATCTCCACAAGGATGTCTTCATCTCCCACCACCACCCCACCAGACCTTCCTACTCCCTGGGGCCTCCAGTCTCTTGAGGGTTAGGTGCATTTTCTCTGACTGAGCCCAGACCTGGCAGTCCTCTGCTGTATATATGTTGGGGGCCTCATATCAGCTGGTGTATGCTGCCTATTGGGTAGTCCAGTGTCTGAGAGATCTCAGGGATTCAGGTTAGTTGAAACTGCTGGTCTTCCTATAGGGTTGCCCTTCTTTTCAGCTTCTTCCAGCTTCTCCCTTATTCAACCACAGGGGTCAGCAGCTTCTGTCCATTGCTTGGGTGTAAATATCTGCATATGACTCTTTCAGCTGCTTGTTGGGTCTTTTGGAGGGCAGTCATAATAGGCCCCTTTTTGTGAGCACTTCATAGCCTCAGTAATCATGTCAGGCTTTGGGACCTCCCCTTGACCTGGATCCCACTTTGTGTCAGTCACTGAAACTCCCTTTTCTCAGGCTCTTCTTCATTTCTGTTCCTGCAGTTCTTTCAGACAGGAACAATTATGGGTCAGAGTTTTCACTGTAGAATGGCAATGCCATCCCTCACTATCTGCTTGAGGTGGGATCAACAAGTTCCCTCTCCCTACTATAGGGCATTTCATCTAAGGTCCCTCCCTTGGAGCCCTGAGAGTCTCTAACCTCCCAGTCTCTGGTACATTCTGGAGGGTCCCCAACCTCCTGCCTCCTGAGGTTGCCTGTTTCCATTCTTCCTGCTGATCCTGAGGGCTACAATCCTTTTCTTCCATCCAATATCTGATCATGTTCCTCTCTTCCCCTTTCTGTCCTCTTTTCCTCATAGGTCCCTCTCTCCCAACCCCTTGTGATTGCTTTCTTCTCCCTCCCAAGTGCGATTGAGGTATTGTCACTTGGGCCCTTCAGTTTGTTAAACTTTTTGGATTCTGTGGACTATACCCTGGGTATTCTGTACTCTTTTTTTTTTTTTTTTAACTGATATCTACTTATTGAGTACACATCAGGCATGACCTTTAGAGTCTGAGTTATTTCACTCAGGATGATATTTTCTAGTTCCATCTATGTGCCTGAAAATTCATGATGTCCTCATTCTTATTGGTTGAGTAGTATTTCCTTGTGTAAATGAACCACATTTTCTGTATCCGTTCTTCTGTTGTGTGACATCTGGGTTTTTTCCAGCTTCTGGCTATCACAAACAAGGCTGCCATGAACATAGTGAAACACTTGATCCTGTGGCATGGTGGGGCATCTTTTGGATATATGTCCAAGAGTGGTATACCTAGATCTTCAGATCTATTTCCTATTTTCTGAGGAATCTACAGATTGATTTCCAGAGTGGTTGTACCAGTTTGCAATCCCACCAGAAATAAAGGAGTATTTTTTTTTCTCCACATCCTCTCCAACATGTGTTGTCACCTGAGATTTTTGACCTTAACATTCTGATTGGTGTAAGGTGGAATCTCAGGGTCATTTTGATTTGCATTTCCCTGATCACTAAGGACTTCTCAGCCATTTGGGATTCCTCTGTTGTGAATTCTCTGTTTCTATACCCTATTTTTTGATTGGGTTGTTAGGTTTTTAGGAGGTTAGCTTTATGAAATCTTTATATATTTTGGATATTATCCCTCTATTGGATGTGGTGGTAGTGAAGATATTTTTCCCAATCTGTAGGTTGCGGATTTGTCTTTCTGACTATGTCCTTTGCCTTACAGAAGCTTTCCAATTTTATGAAGTCTCATTTATCAATTCTTGATCTTAGAGCATGAGCCATTCTTTAGGAAATTTCCTCCTGTGCCAATGAGTTCAAGGCTCTTTCCCACTTTCTCTTCTATTAGATTCAGTGTATCTGGCTTTATGTTGAGGTCCTTGATCCACTTGGACTTCAGCTTTTTGCAAGGTGACAAATATGGATCTATTTTTATTTTTCTACATACAGACTGCCAGTTAGATGAGCACCATTTATTGAAGATGCTTTTTTTTTTCCATTGCATATTTTTGGCTTCTTTGTCAAAGAACAAGTGTCTGTAAGCATGTGGTTTTATTTCTGGGTCTTCAATTCTACCCCATTGATCAATACTGTTCTGTTTTTATCACTATTGCTCTATTGTTTTTATCACTATCTCTGGGCTTGTTTAGATAGTTTACCTGCTCTTGATTTAACTTTGGTATGTGGTATCTGTGTAGAAAACCATCCATTTCATCTAGATTTTCCATTTTTTTGAGTATGGGCTTTTGTAGTAGGAGCTGATGCTTTTTTGAATTCCCTCTGCTTCTATTATGTCTCCCTTTTCATTTCTGATTTTGTTAATTTGAATACTCTGCCCCCTTTATTTAGTTTGGCTAGAGCTTTATCTGTCTTGTTGATTCTCTCAAAAAAAAAATCAACTTTTGGTTTTGTTGATTCTTTGTATAGTTCTCTTTTTTCTTTTTTTCTATTTGGTTGAGTTTTACTGTTTTCTGCCTTCTACTCCTCTTGGGTGTGTTTGCTTCTTTTTGTTCCAGAGCTCGCAGGTGTGCTTTTAAGTTGCTAGTGTAGGATCTCTCCAATTTGTTTACCAGGGCACTTAATGTTATGAATTATCCTCTTAGCATTGCTTTTATTGTATCACATAAGTTTGAGTAAATTGTGTCAACCTTTTCATTGAATTCCAGGAAGTCTTTAATTTCTTTCCTTATTTCTTTTCTGACCAAGTTATCATTGAGTAGAGAGTTGTTCAGTTTCCATGTATATGTGGGCTTTCTGTTGTCTTTGTTGTTATTGAAGACCAGTCCATGGTGATTTGATAGGATGCATGGGATTATTTCAATCTCCTTGTATCAGTTCAGGCTTCTTTAGTGACCAATTACATGGTCAGTTTTGGAGAAGGTACCATGAGGTTCTGATTAGAAGGTATATTCTTTTGTTTTAGGGTGAAATGTTCTGTAGATATTTGTTAAATCCATTTGGTTCATAATCTCTATTAGTTTCACTGTGACTTTGTTTAGTTTCTGTTTCAGTGACCTGTCCATTAGTGAGTGTGGTGTTGAAGTCTCCCACTATTATTGTGTGGGAGTTCAATGTGTGTTTTGAGCTTTAGTAAAGTTTTACTTATGAATGTGTGTGCCCTTGCATTTGGGGCATAAATATTCAGAATTAAGACTTTCTCTGGGTGAATTTTTCTTTGATGAATATGAAGTGTCTTTTCTCATCTCGCTTGATAACTTTTGGTTGAAAGCCTATTTTATTGGATATTAGAATGGCAACTCCAGCTTGTTTCTTGGGACCATTTGCTTGGAAGACCTTTTTCCAGCCTTTTATGCTAGAGATAGTATCTGTCTTTGTTGTTGAAATTTGTTTCTTGTATGCAGCAAAATGCTGGATCCTGTTTGCATATCTAGTCTGTTAGCTTATATATTTTTAAAGATGAGTTGAGTCCACTAGTATTGAGAGATACTAAAGACAGATAATTGTTAGTTCCTGTTATGTTTGTTTCTGTAGGTGGCATTGTGTGTATGTGATTCTCTCCTTTTGGCTTTGTTGTGAGATGATTAATATCTTGTCTTTTCTTTGGTGTAGGTACCCTCGTTGTGTTGGAGTTTTCCTTCTAGAATCCTCTGTAGAGCTGGAATGGTAGATACTGTTTGAATTTGGTTTTGTCCTGGAATATTTTCATTTTTCCATTTATGTTTATTGAGGGGTTTGCTGGGTATAGTAGCCTGAGCTGGCATTTGTGTTCTCCTAGAGTCTGCATGACCTCTGACCAGGCTCTTCTGGACTTTAGTGTTTCTGTTGAGAAGTCTAGTGTAATTCTGATAGGTCTGCCGTCATACATTACTTGACCTTTTTTCCTTGCAGCTTTTAATATTTTTCTTTTGTCCCATGCATTTAGTGCTTTGATTATTATGTGACAAGAGGATTTTCATTTCTGGTCTCATGTATCTGGTGTTCTATAGGCTTCTTGTACATTTATGGCCATCTCTTTCTTTAGGTTGGGGAAATTTTCTTCTATGATTTTGTTCAAGATGTTTTCAGGTCCTTTGAGTTAGGAATCTTCATTCTCCTCTATTCAGTTATTCTTAGATTTGGTCTTTTCATCGTGTCCTGGATTTTCTGAATGTTTTGGGTTAGGAGTTTTTTATGTTTTGAATTTTCTCTGACAATTGTGTCAATGTCTTCTAAGGTATCTTATACACCTGAGATTCTCTTTTCTGTCTCTTGTATTCTGTTGGTGATGTTTACATCTCTAATTCTTGGCCTCTTTCCTAGGTTTTCCATTTCCAGTGTTTCTTCCATTTGTGTTTTCTTCATTGTTTCTACTTACATTTTTAGATCTTGGACCACTTTACTCAATTCCTTCACCTGTTTGATTGTGTTGCTTCTTGATTTTCTGGTGTATTCAAGGCTTGCTGTGGTGAAAGAAGGGTTCTGATGATGCCCACATATACTGGCTTCTGTTTCTTAAGGTCTTGCACTTGACTCTAACCATCTGGTTATCTCTGGTGTTAGCTGATCTGGGTATCTCTGCCTGGAGCCTGCCTCTTTGTCCCTGGGTTGCTTCTGGTCTTCTGTTAGGCCTGTGGTCCTGGGTGTAGCAGACCTCCTGTGGGGGCTCCCAACTTTGGGGTCTTCAGAGTGACAGAGAAGCTGCTGGTCTGTTGCTGTGACTGCAGTAGATCTCCTGGGAGGCCTTCTGACTGTTGGGTCTTCAGAGGAGCAGTCAAGCTGTTGATCTATGTGTAGCTGTTCTCCAGGGGAGCCTACAGACTGTGGTTTCTGTTTCCCTGTGTGTAGCAGAAATACAGGGAGGTTTTCAGTCTGTTGGGTGAGTTGGCCTGTATGCAGCTCATCCCCTGGGAGGTCTTCAGACTGTGGTGTCAGTTACCCAGTTGCCTTACATGCAGAGGAACTCCTGGAACGCCTTCAAGCTGTGGTGCCTTCAGGGGAGCAGACTCTGCCCTGGCAGAAGGCACTGGATGGAAGTGCCTCAGTATGTCTTATAGCACTACTCATGGAAACTAAGGCATAGCAACAACAGCCTAGGTATCTGTCAATAAAAGAATGGATAAAGATTATATATATATATATATATATATATATATATATATATATATATATCAGGTTCTATGTAATGTATGAATTATACATGCAAATGCTTTATATTTTTTCCGATTTGTGAGTCTTAGATTTTATATAGATCCATAAAACCATATAGATTTAGATGACATGAAACTAGAATTTATACTCTCTGAGGCAAGAAGCTGAGCTGGGAAGAACAAAGACAGAGAAGGTAACACTTGCATGGAAATGGCCCTGTGTAACCCAGTTTAATAAAATAAGGAATCAAAATGGAAGAGAGAGAGAGAGAGAGAGAGAGAGAGAGAGAGAGAGAGAGAGAGCAGTTTGGTAGCTGAGTAAGCAAATAAATGTAGAACACCTGTGAGTTTCCTCAGCAGCAACCACCATTATTTCTCACCAGTAATGGTTATTTTGGAAGAGTGACTGGAAAACCAGAATCTTTTACAACTATTTCCTGAAACAATTTACAGTCTCCATGAACGTTGATATTGCCAAAGCTGTCAGTATTCTAGTTTCCGTGTTTCAGTAGGATCTGGAATCCAGAGCATCAGAGCCCTGTATGAATTCATATTCATTCATAAATTTTTTTTCTTTATAAAACTACCAAATGTAGACTTTCTTTTGTGCAGTTCATCACGGTAGCCATTAGGGAAATTATGACCCCGTGTGATAATAACTGCATTGAGGATTCTAGAGTGTCATATAGTTATGGTAAATATTTTGGTGGCACTGTCACCTGGCATAACATTAAAATCCTGCAGCCTTCACCCTCAGAGCAATAAGTGTCAAAGTGACAGACACATAATGCCTTAGCCCAGTGTGTGGGAATGTCATAAGTACTGAAAGGATAAAGAAATTCTGCTGGCATTCCAGAAGCTTCTGTATTGCAGAATAAGGGGCCAGGGAAGCAGTCATAAATGCTGTTAGTTCTCTGCCCACCTCTGCAAATCTGTATTCAGTTTACTTTTGTGTTTTTGGGTCTAGTCAGAATGATGCTCTATCCACTGGAAAAATTGTATTTCCCTGACATGAGAAAGGGTACTAAGCAGGTTTCCTCTGCATACCTGGTGCATTGTTACCTATTGTCACTAATTGGTGGTTGGACATAAGGAGGAAGAAAAATGAGCAGTCTGTCTCTAAGCTATGTCTCCTGCTTTTGGGTTTCTCCATGACAAAGGCCAGGCAAGCTAACCTCCCTTGCCTGTTCCCTGAGATTTAACACTTTTATTGGTCTCTCAGCACCCTTCTTCCTCCCCATACTTGCAGGAAAACAAAAAACAAACAAACCAACAAAGAACACTTTTTTTTTTTTCAAACTCAAGAGGATTTAAGCAGATTGCAAAATCGGGGTTATGTGATAACAAAGGACAGCAGCTTTTCCCTCACAGAAGCCACCAGGATGCTGGACCTGCAGTTATAGGCATTGACACCTTTGAGAAAGATACTGATCTTGGATGCAGTGCTTAATGGTGCTGCCCAGGACATGTCAGGATTTGGATCAGCCCAGAGGCAGGAACAGAGTCTTCTTGCCAAGAGAGCTTTTAGTTCCACCTCCACCCCCAGAGCAAGCCCTGGGAACTGAACTTCCAGAGAAAGCTGCTGCCATAGCACATGTGGCCTCCTGGGGCCCAGGAGAGAAGGACAAAAAAAAGGCAATCCCAGTCTGACATTTCTTTAACCATGAGACAGGTGATGTCTGGCAGGACAGAGCAAAGGCAAACATGGTTTTCATAGGAATCAAGCAATAAAGATTTTATACTTACAGAGTGTATTGTAAGAAAGAGCTTGAACAGATCAAGGCTTAGCATTAAATTCTCACAGACAGTGAGGGCTCTGAAGGGGGAGTTTATGTGGTAACTTCCAGAATGGTAACTTCTGAATGGGACCCCTAGGGAAGAGATCCACATGGTGTTCCCAGGGGAACTACTTATATTATTGTGGTTTGGATCTGAAACAACCCCCGTAGGGTCATGTTTTGAATGTGTACTCTTCAGCAAGTCGTACTGTTTTGGGAGGCTAAAAAAAACTTACGGAGTGGGCACGTACCTAGCAGAAGTATGTTACAAGGAACAAGCCTTTGAAAGTTATACCATCCCCTAGCCAGCTCTGTTTCCTGATTGTCTTCCATATGCAGTCAAACAACCACATCCTCCAGTTACAATGGAGGCATTCACTCAGTCATACATACCCTGCTTTGTTTGATTGAAACTTCTTTAAAACCATATACCAAAATAAATGTTGCCTCTCGGGTTGATTCTGTCTGGTACCTTAGCCAGAGTGATACAAGACTGACACTGACTGGGGATTATCATCAGCCTGTGGTACAGATACTCAGGAAGATGTTCCAAACACATCTAAATTCACACAAAAGAACATGAGTACAGTCAGTGGCTTCCACAAATCCTCACGAGTGTGGATAAGGCCTTCTCAGGAAGGCCATTATCATTTTCATAAACTCATAAGCTATAGGATAACTTTTGAATTGTGTAGACACACAATGACATCATGCCTGATGCCCAAGCCTAATGGCTAAAGTAGACCACAAGTCGTCATCTAAACTAAAAATGGAGTTCTAGCAGATAGACCTCCTTGGGGATAAGAAACAGCTTCTAAAAATATTCTACCACCAGGAGTGTGATAAGAAAGTGAGAAGCATCTCAGTAATTAGAAACACATAGTTTGGGCCAACCAACACACCCGCCACTAAGCAGGATGACAAAATAGATAATCAATACTTTCAGTGTTATTTCTTTATTGTGCATGATTTAATTATCAGTTAAGCAAACTTTTAATGAACTATAAAATAATAGGTGTTGACATTAGAAATAAAGTAAATGTATAACTCACACCATATAACTTCAAAACAAACCCAGAATTACATGTATTACATGGGAACCCAGAGCACAAGGATAACAATAAATCAATTACTTGAATTAAAGGGATACACACACACACACACACACACACACACACACACACAGCATACAGAACTTCAAACACAGAGTATGTGGGCTTCTGTGTCGATGTGCTAGTTATTATAGATCACTTTCTAAATCCGGAGAAGTAATTTATTGATTCGGAAGAATGACTTTCAAGAGAAAGATGGATCACCGAGGTCCACAGTACTTTTTGCCAGACTTTATCTGTAGCTAAAGCACAAAACTGCCTCAAATTGTCCTGTAATAGGCAGTTTACCACTCATACCCTGTATCTACACAGCAAGGGGAGAGATACAAGCAAGAGGGCTTAAAACACTACAGATGGCACTGGGTGGGGTTCTCACGGTATTACCACAGTGAGCTTGACTATTGCTGACTGGTTTTATTTCACCTACGTTGTCTTAGCCTGAGACTGCCTTTATCCTAAGTCACGATGTGCATAGTTTCTTCAGATATGTCACTAAGTTTAGGCTATCACGTCATTGTTTATAAAAGTATACAAAGCAAGTGCTCGTTTTGGGACCAAGAACACAAGAAAATAAAATCATAGTTAGAACAAAAACCTAAAGGGATCCTGGATACTTTTCATTCGAATTTTTAGTTAATGCTTAATCACCCATTTTTTTTTCCAAAGAAAATTTTGTTTTCTTCCTCTCCACTCTTAGGCTCTAAGTTGGGGAATGCATCCATCAAGTTCTTTTGTGGGGGGCTTGATAGTCAAAACTACAAAGAATAGATGATGCTGTTGTTCTTAGGTAGTCTGCATAGGTACACTGTTTACCAACATGGAAGAATAGAAAACTCTCATGACAAAAGATTTGTCTGGCAATGGAATACTTCCTCTACAGTCTATTTTAAATTTAATTTCATATTTAAAGTCTAGGGGAAGAGGAAAACTCTATTTAACTGAGAGAATGCACTAACATCTTAGTGATTCTTCTTTGGTTTTGAGTGAACATGGTGGTTCAGACCAGATATTGGCAGCTCAAGGTCAAGAAAACTTGCTCAGCTGAGCTGCCCTCTTAGGGAATCGTACAGAGAGATTTGGGTCAGTTGCAAAGATACCATGCTGATGTCAGACACCAAGGGGTTGCCCTGGACTGTGAAATCTCTGGTTGACCAATAGGAAAGAAAAATTTCCACAAGTTTCTGTGCTAGGGGTATAACTATTGAAATGAGGATTTAAAGTATTTAAGGAGAGGCAACAGACCTTTGCGAACAAATACCCAGGACTAAACAGAAGCATCCCTCTGAAACAGGCCCAGGCTACAAACTATCAGGATTAGAAAAAATGCCAATTGATATGGAGTCTTGAGGACCATTCTGCTAACATCATTTAAGTGGTATTTGCTTGTTCTAGGAGGTAATTAGATGATTTTTAGAGATGTATGCTTGCCTAAAGGACACTTCTTTCCTTGTGGAATTCCTGCACCTGCAGTTGAGAAGAGGGATTATCACAGAAGTCAGAGAAACAAGACTGAAAACTCCAAAAAAAACACATTTGTAGTCTGAGGAAACTTGTGAGGCTTCCTCGTGAGAAGGGTCAGAAACTCACTTAATTCCCCAGGTCCCAAGATGCAGAAACTTGTCCTGAAATACAAGCAAGCGAGGGGCCTTCGGCTGACTCCAGAGAGCATCATTGGAAGCCAAAGGATGCAGTTGACCTGTAATTGGACACATGCACTGCACATACAGTATGTCCACAAAGAAGGGAACATGTTTGGTATAGTGCAGGAAAACTACCTTGCTTGATTAACATTTGAATCACCCTCCTGCAAATCATAAATTTAAATCTGTTTCTCAGTAGCAAGAGGATAAAAAAAAATAATGCCCCAAACAGGTTTTTCACTAACAGGGCCTGATACAGCCACTTCCTTCTGTAGAAGGTTCTCTTCTACAATAATAACAATGATATGTGTAGGTATTAAACGAACAGAATATAATACCTCTTTATATGTCAACATGTTCTATATTCAGCTCCTGTAGATGACTCTATACGGCTTTATATTTATATGACTCTTGTCTGCCTTGGCATGATGTAGGCAATGCATTAACAACTTTGGAGCATTATTTTTTTCCCCTTCTTTCACAGTAAACAGCCACGATTCGAAATGTGTATGTTGTTATTAGCCAATGAACAATTTAGACTGATTTTTCCAAACAGTGTGGCTGGTGTGATGGATGAGAGTTTAGAACGTAAGATGCAATAAAACAAACAAATCAAAATCTCTGAACAAGGCGATTATCCTTTAAGATCCTCCATGTCTCTTGCCTGTGATAGGGAGTTAATGATGAATTTCTTACATGATTATTAAGAGTATGACGCAATCTAGACTCAGTGAGACAGGATGTGCCTAGTCCTGCAGTACTTGATCTTTCATGGTAGGTTGGTACCCAGGGGGCCCTTCCCCTTCTCAGAGGAGAATGGGAGGAGAGATGGAGAAGGGGCTGTGTAAAGAGACGACTGGGAGAAGAAGGTGCTATGATCAGGATGTGAAGTGAATAAATCAATTGGAAAAAAAAAGAGTATGACCCTAGTAGTAGTTATCATGTAACAGTTAATGCAGGGCACAGAATTGAGAACCTAGAACAGTGTTTGGAGCATCAGAGCTACTTAATTAGGAAATAGTTGTTAGATACCTGGGTGGTGATGCTCTTGGGTGTTGGACTGGGAATAGACTCACGGACCAGGAACCAGCATGGGGAATGGCTGAATCTATGTTTCTTAAAGCTTTAAGAAACACTGCATGAAAGAGAGAAAGAGAAAGAAAGAGAGAGGAGGCATGGAGGCAGAAGTCCACGAGTCTCCACCAGTCAAAGATAGTTTATATATCTAGGTTAGGTATTGGGTTACACTTCTGATTGAGCATTACCATACTTATAAAGCCTTTGATTAACATTTAAAAAATTGTATAAAAGCAAAATGGAAAAGGGGGCATGGGATAGGGGTTTTCTAGGGAGGGGAAATGGAGAAAGGGGATGGCATCTGAAATGTAAATAAAATAAAATATGCAATAAAAAATGAAAAAAAAAAGAAACATTGCATGAAACATTACCAAATCATTGTCAAGATTTTTCTAGATCATTCTTTTTGCCTCTGACATGACCTTACCAAACTAACAAGAAAAATGTCCAATCCAAATCCTTAAAAATCTCTAAACCTTCCTCAGAGTGTGTCCACTTAATCCTCATAGAATCCAAATCTCTCCCCATCTCCGTCACACACGATCTAGAAGAGTTATCTATTTCTGCAAATAACATTCACGTTCCTTCCTCTCCTTCTGGCATCCCCGTGTTCATGTTTCCTTAGAAATAGTTTGTCCACACTTCTTTTTCCTCCTAATGTTTTGTTCCTGGTGGGGACAGTTTCCCATTGGAGGATACCACAATAAAGCATGAGCAATCCATCTCCCCAGATGGGCAGACCCACAGATCACCTCCAGCCTACAATGAGAGTTTCATCTAGTTGGGTAACTTTGGAGGCAGGATCTCTATTAGTGTTATCTTCTTTTGGATTATTCAAGGAAAGATTATTTGTACTTTATTAGGATATGTTCACCTATAAAATGATTCGTGTTTTAAACTATCTCATGTTTTTTTTTGTAAGAAAAAAAAGATTTTTTAAATGTGGATTGTTTAAAAGGGAAAGAAGTATTTAAGCCTTTATGCCAGACCTTCTTCTCTTTATCCTTTGAACATCCATAGTAACGTCTATAAGCTTGAATTTAGGACATTTTCTGTTACATACACTGCCCTTTATAGCATCTACATTCTCTTCCCTAGTTTGACTCAAAAGGTCAAAATGAAATCTCTGACTACTTTGCACATACATAGTGTGTCATTCTGCCTTTTGTTTTTTCGTGGTAACATAGAAAATCTTTTAAAAAAAATAGAAAAGAAAGGACATGACTGTTTTTGGATATGGTGGAGAGGGTTTATTGTAGATAAAAGGAGAGCATAGTCAGAGGCCAGGATGTCTGTGAGAGTTCAGAGTAGATATAACCCTGAACCATGTGAGGAGGGAGTGGAGAGGGGGAGGGGGAGGGGAGAGAGGGTATCCAGGTCCAGGAGCCAGGAAGTCTAAAAGAAAATAAGGTAATCAAAACATTGGAATATATAGGGAAGAACAGCTGGGGTAAGGGCTGGAAAGATTGGGGTAGAGCATAATGGGTAAGGCAGTCACACCCTGTAACAGGTAGGGACTGAGGGATGCTGGGAGAACCTGGCAGTTCTTGCTTAGAAAAGGCTTGCTTAGATATGTTAAATAGACACCTCAGCCATTTGTCCCAGGGTTTGAAACTTAATGATAACCACGTGAAAAAGAGCCATCAAAGAAGAAATGGAGCTTTTCTCTGCATAAATGTTGTCTCCTGGTGTGTGTGATATACGTAAATACAACTGACTATGCGGCCATTTTCCTAATTTCCTTTAAAAATATTGAAATCATATGCGAGCTACATTCTTTTTAACTGGGTTCCTTTGAACATTCTAATCACTGAACAATTTCTGACTTTACAGCAAAAATGGCTATTTGATCACTGACAGTGTCCTAAGTAGGCTGTGTTAACCTAGGACAGGCTGATTAAAAGATGGGGTGTCATTCAAATTCAGGTGCTGGAGCTGGATTCTGTCTACCCAGAGAATTGCTTCTTACAATCCTGAAAAAGAATGGTCTATTTCACCAGGAAAAATTCTCAGATCTCATTTCTCTCACAGTACAGAAGTCTGTATCCATGGGAACTCTAATCTCTAGCATCCAAATGAGACACCAAAGAAGATAAGAATGTTTGGGGAGGTAGAAAGAAATAATCCTGGTGGAAATTAAACTCTAACATTGATGTCCCATAGGATATGTTAGTGTATTTACATAGAGGGTATCCTACAGGGAAGAGAGGTTGGGGACATTGCTAAACCTTGGAATTGGAACAGAGGTAACTATGGAGTTTGCTGAGTTGTGAAAGGTTGATTTCTGTCATCTAGAATATTGTAGGCAGTTAAGAGGGTCCTGAGGGCAGGGTAGAGTAAGATAAGACCACCCAGAAAGTGAAGTGTGTCTCTCTCTCTCTCTCTCTCTCTCTCTCTCTCTCTCTCTCTCTCTCTGTGTGTGTGTGTGTGTGTGTGTGTGTGTGTGTGTGTGTGTGTATGTGTGTATTTGGGTGCTGGTACACATTAATATGTGTGAATGGATGTGGAATCCAGATGTCAACATTGGCTATCTTTCTTCAATCGCTTCCCACCTTACTTTTGATACAGGGTCACTCTCCCACTGAGCCTAAAGCTTGCATATTTTGGCTCAACTGGCTAGCTGAAGAGTCCCACTGGAAATATAAGGGTACTAACCCCATTACTTGGCTATTCATGAAGCTGTAGGTAACTAGGGTCAGAGTTCCATGTTGGCAGAGCAAGCACTTACTGCCTGAGCCATCTATCCAATCCTCAAAAGGTTTAAGAAACTCAGTACCAGCATTTCCATTGTCAAAACTTAGTCTTTTCAGCAATCTTCTATTGAATCTAGGGAGTGTTATTGTTAAGAGCCTTGAAGGCTCCAGTGGGAACTTAATTACATATTCACATTTTTAGTTTCTCCATTATAATGTGTTGAAAATTGGTCTTTGAAATTAGTCAGAAGTGCTGGGTTACAAGAATAGGCCTCTGGGCTCTGCCCAGGTTTCTTACTCTGTGGGAGGAAGAGACTTCATGAGAAGCATATGTGTTATACTGATATTGAGACATTTCCCAA